>JAODAL010003021.1:0-182171 GCA_025379985.1 Phyllomedusa bahiana
AATGCATGTCCATGGGGCCATGCATTACTATATACTAGCTATATATATCATATATAGCTAGTATATATGTATATCTGACTATCAATAAATACAAGCTGTATATATTGTGAGTTTGTGTGTGCAAATGTGTACGTTTGATGAAAGGGCACTGCTGATGCTCATTCAGTTGATCCTGTTTTAAAAATGCCTTTTGTAAATGTGTGTTGCATATAACCTGTAAATTAAATAAATGATTTCTCTTAAAGTTAGAAGAGCTGGAGGAACTGAACAACTCGTAGATCATGTCTATTTTAAATAGAGGTTGCACACAGGTAAAGTCCTTTACCTATTTTTTTTTTTTTTAATTATCTAACACCCTTCAATGAAGATCCTCAGTGTCAGTGAGGGTATTCTGTACTATTGTGTCTCTTTGCTAAGTGGGCAGATTGATTATTCAGCACCCACTGCTCTTTTTTGGGAAAGGCGCCTTGGGTTGCCCAAAGTCACAATGCATTAGAGGCGATTGCTGGCCCTTTAGGGGTGCCATGTCTGCAAGCAGCCCAACTGTATCCTCTCTGACTGCTGCCTTTATCTAGCACTGTGCTGAGTCTCCTAATTAATGCCACGTGTGGCAGTGTACTGTCAATCCAGATCAATGTTTAGCGAGCTATTAAATAGCTAGATTTGTAAATCTGCAAAGCTCCTCTAATTGAAGAAAAGTGCCGTCAACTCTCCCCTAAGTTTTAACAAAACACAGGTCACTGGGGCTTCCAAAGATATTTTGTTGTGAGTAAATCTTGTTGCCAATATGCTGGTCTGCCCCATGTGTAACCTGTAATGACTGCATTTTACATAGTATTCTTGAGGTATTAATTTTAGATTTGCAATGCATATGAGCTGTTAACTTGTAATATAAAGGACTATCTCTTCCCAAGCTTTCTGACTGAGCATTATTAGGATTTATTATTGTATAATCTAAATCAAATTTTAAAAATATTATTTGTTAGACACATTTATGGTATTTGCATTATCCCAGAATCTGCAAGCTATTCTGAAAAGTCTTGTGTCAGGTACAACCTGAACTGAAAGAAAGGCACTATGACAGGTCAGGCATGCTGCTGGACATGTACACAGTCGACTCACATTATTATGACCACCTCCTAATTTCGACATCATTAGCTTGTAGTTCATGAAGGGGGTCAAGTATTGTTAGCTGGTGTGGTATATATATATATATAAGTTGTGTGATAGACTGTCTGCATACATATCCCTTATCGCTGTCATGGGTGAAAGGGGCAATGTAGCAGAATTGCAGAAAAAATGGGTTATTGAATTTCAGGCCAAGAGTGTTCGTATTTGTGAAACTGCGCAGTTTGTAAACTGTTCGTGGCTCTGGGTGAGGGGTTATTGGATGGACAATAACACAATGCGAATAACAACACGAAACCCAAAAACACCACTGCAAAATGTCGGCTACGAGGGTGCACAAGGGTTGACTAACATGCTACTGTGGAGCCAGAATGCATCGAAAAGCAACAGTTCTGTGAACCCTATTGTGTATGGGGCGGTGACGCAGAGGGAGGGTCACTGCACTTCTGCTAACAAAAATGCATTTACGGAAAAGGTTTACATTTGTCCAGCACAGAATTTGACCTCCACTAATTGGAAAATGATTGCCTTCACTGATGAATTATGTTTGTTGCTTCATTGAACAGACGGACATTGGTGTGTTGGGTGAAAAACATCAGAGAACAAACACTCTGCAACCATTGCTGGAAGAACATAAGCTGGTGGTGACAGTATTATTGTGTGGGGAATGTTTTCGTGCCATTTTCTGAGCCCACTTATCCACAAGGAAGGTACTCTCAATGAACTTGGATATAAGTCTATCCTTGAAGATCACTATACATGTTGATTGTCTTTCCGTGAGACAAAGGCATCTTTCAGCAAGACAACGCAACACATCATATGGCTAGAAATTTCCAACTTTGTTTTAAAAACATGACCATGACTTCCAAGTACCACAGTGGCCCGTAATTCCCAAGACTTGAACCATTTGAGCATCTGTGGGACCACCCAAATCATCATGTTTTCTCTATGTATCCTTCCCCCACACCCCCCCAAACTGCTTGGGGAGTGCATCACAGGGCTCCAACCCCTTTCTAACTTACCAGGACCTTATTGAGTCACTCCAAGTCTGTCTGGCTGCTGTCCGTGCCGCATATGATGGTTACTTTAAATATTAGCTGCTGGTCATAATATTGTGTGGCTGAATGTATTCTTAAACTGAGTATACTTTAAAAAGCTGATGAGTATAGAACTGGGATGCTGCAACACCCTCTATTGGATGTAGCATTCCTTAAGTCACATCCAACTCACTGAGCCTTGAAATTTGAAAGGGGTTAATAAAAGAGATGAACTAACTGTTATGGTTTTATTAATCCCTTTCACATTGCAAGGTCAGTAAGGTGGATGTGACTTGAGAAACACTACATCCTATAGAAGGGCCAAAGCCTAGATCTTTCCCCATGACTTTTTTGAATTATTTTAAATTTTTGTGGGAAAATCAACGCAAATAAGTTTCCACAAACCAATATGGTGCCTCTCCCTAATGAGAAACCTCATTCCTTTAGATCTTGAATATATGTGACTATATAGTTAAAAACTATTTGTGTTTAAAGAATCCTTCTGCAATGCGCGGAGGTTGATATGTAGAAAATAGTACACATGATTTATAAAATTGTTACACATTAATATGTAAAGAAAATGTACTTATCATGGGTTCATTATTTCAGCACTAATTGATCACTGTTAACATTGCCTGTTCACAGTTTGGCAAAATGATTTGAGTACTTTGTGGCAACAGTAACTAAAAATGGTATCTGAGCATTAGTAAGGACTAAAGGGTGGTGTTAACTAAGCATTTCCCAGCGTTGCATATAAGCTTTATCTGAGGACTATATGGCTGCATTCATAAAGGGAGGGGTCACTGGCCCCAATTTAAAACCGGGAAAAATTTTACGGAGATTTCCCCCACTTACACGCAATCCCCGTCCCGGCAACCGCCGCCTCCGCTACCATTAACGCCCAAGTCATACCGTCCCCTAACTATCGGAGCCTGAGGGCCCGATGGGGCACACCAACTTCGGATAAGAAGGAGAACAGGGGAGCTTTAGGCTGGAGGGAAAAAGACGTTAAATTTTTTTTTTTTTTTTTTATTTCCCTCCTACCTGCTGTGGATAGTAACCTGCCTATAACCTAATGGGGGCCAAAACACCCTAGGGGCATATAAACGATTATATCCTTCTGGGGGACCATAAACCTTCCATATACCTGCGTGGGATCTATAACCTACCTATAACCTGCTGGGGGGCCTATAACCTACCTATAACCTACTGGGGGCCTTAACCTACTTATATACAGCTGGGGACCGATAACCTGCCTATATAACCTGCTGGGAGCCAATAACCAGCTAATACCCCCAGGATCATAGATTCCTCCAAAAACTACAGAAATTACTCTTACTAACAAAAAGAATAGTACTGGGGTGGTAGATAGAGCCCCTGATATCGAAAGGAATATGGAATCCTATTCATAACCAAACAATTATTAAACCACTCAAACCACTAAGGTATAACGTTATAGGAAAAAGAAAAAAATATATAAAATATAGCCACTTAATTAATATCAAATATTAAAAACTCAATGGGCCCCCCTAAATACCAGAAAAAGAAAAGTGGTACTAAACCTAACACAAAACCCTATACTAAACGTTTCCATGACCACACAAAAGGGAATCGCCCTGATAAGGCGCCCCCTAACAGGACCCTAGAACTAACACTATCCCTAATTTACCCCTAAATGACATAAATGACACACAACAAATACAACACAAAAAGAAAACAATAGTGCTTAAAGAAAAAAATGTGATATACTAAACAATAACTAATTAAAAAATACTCCACAAAATATAAACAAAAATTATCCAAACACTGTATCCAAAAAAGTTCCAACCGCGTTTCCCCACCAAGATAATGGTTCAACAGGAACACTAATAATTCATTAGAGTAACATGAAAGAAGAACTTTAACAGATGCAAAAAGTGTTAACAATTCCCCGCACATTAGAAAAATAGACTCACCACGTCCCTTTAAGATATTATGATCCACGAGATAGCATACAGGAGGTGCGGTCCACGATGAAGGCTTATGGACCCCCACAATAAAGTTGCCAGGATGAAAAGGAAAAAAGGCAGTGACAATTCTAAGACCACAAAGAAGGGAATAAATACCCAAGATGAAATAGCAACAGCTGAAAGCTCACTCACCCTATCACGGCGTATCAATGAACTGAAGATGTAAACGCCGGAAACACCATGTGCGATAAGCACAAAGAAACGACAAGATCCATGATTAGTGTTGAGTGATTATTATCGACAAAGTTGAAATCGGCACAGTTTTTATGTTGATCGAATTTTTTGGATCATGCGATAATTTAGGTTAAAATCTTTGCATCATCTATTAAAGATCGCGCCATTTTCCCGCGCTATTCTGTCATGTTGGCGCCAGCAAATCACTTACAGAATAGAGCCGGGTGAAATGTGTGAGCGATGTTATGACGATGAGTTGGTTTCGATTGGCTGAAAATCACATGACCTCGTTTAATAACAAGCCCCTTCCAGTTCATGATCATTCCTGTTCAGCGTCTAATAGCAGTAGACGTGTGCTCTGCCTCTGCCCAACAGCTCACAAACACTCATGAAAATTATTCTATTTCTTCACAAGAGGAGCACTACTGTTTAGCTGTGAATCCTTACAAACAAAAAAAAAACAAAAAAAAAAAAAAAAAAAAAAAAAAAAAAAAAAAAAAAAAAAGTTAGATCAAGATTTGAAGATTTTATGTAGTAGGTAGAGAATTTAAAAGGAGCATCTATCCTACCGCTGTACAAGTCCACGTGGGGGAGTGGGGAGGGGGCCCGCGGCGAATCACAGACAAGCTCTTTAAAAGAAACAGATAATATTTCACGCACTTAGTGTAGACATTGCACTGCAATAGCTTTATTATTAACAGTTTTCTAATTGAAATATTTCCTGGATATTGGCAGCCTAACTTATATTAGATTACACATCTTTTCTATACACTGCAGTCTCGTTGTTAGGTGCAAAACTCCACTTGATTTTCAGTATACATTTACAGATAGTGTTCTTCTTTCCATTTTGCCCATTCCAGCTTGTTGATATAGCCACCATGCGTTAAATTAAGAAATCCAGCAATGTTTTGTAGTCAACAGGTTGATAGGTGCCCAAAATACATTATTATCCGAATATATTTCAGATACTTGTTTTTTTTTCACTTGGCGCAGTACAGCTTTGTCATTGAGGCACCTGCACTTAAATGGAATACAGCAATTTTGAGTCCACCACAGGTGAATTGAAAAGGTCCAAAAGACCTTTTATAGCCGAATACATTCAGAATACTTGGTGGGGGGTATTTTAATTATTCACTTTGGGCGCAGGCCACTTTGTTGATAATCTACTTGTAGTTAAATTTGTAATACACAATTTTTGTAGTCACCACAGTGAATTGAATATTGCCAAAAATACTTTCATATCCGAATACATTCAGATACGTTTTTTTTCACGTTGGGCGCAGTACAGCTTTGTTGATAGAGCTAACTTTGCAGTTAAATGTGAATACAGCAATTTTGTAGTCACCACAAGATTGTGAAAGGTGCCAAAAATATCTTTTATTATCCGAATATATTCAGATACATATTTTTTCACTTGCGAGAGTACACTTTGTTGATAGAGCTACTTGCAGTTAAATGTGAATACAGCAATTTTGTAGTCACCACAGAGAATTGATAGGTGTCCCAAAAAAACTTTTTATAATCCCAAAATACATTTCAATACTGTTTTTTCACTGTGGGCGCACTACAGCTATTGTTCATTGAGGCACCTTGCACTTAAATTTAATACAGCAATTTTGTAGTCACCACAGTGCAAGTGAAGGTGCCAAAAATCCTTTTAATATCCTATACCTTTCAGAACAGGTGTTTTTTTCACTTTTTGGTCCAGTCAAGTTATGTGATAGATCTACTTTGCCAGTTAAATTTAAATCAGCAATTTTGTTTTGATTGAGGGATTGAGAATAGCTGTGATTTCCTTCCTTTTTATAAGAGACTTTCCAAAACTGTTCCATACCTTCTCAAATTTTTAATATTTCTGAACTAGGAGCGAAATCCAGGTGGTAAGGTCGACAAATGGAGGTAAGGACCGATGGATAAGGTACGAGAGAAAGGTGCTCCTTCCATGCAGGCGACAACACGCCTGCCACGGATCGTCAGTTTCAGGACCGTCAGCATGTCATCGCTGGACAGGGCCCTTTGAATCCAGTAACGAAAAGCGTCGCCAATCGCCTTCAGTGGTTAATTGCAACCTGCATTCCAGCAGTCTTACCTCCTCAACCCCTCCCATCACGGCCACAAATGTCGCATCACATCATCACATCCGTCCAACATGAACAGCCCAAATGTCAACTCGTGAACCCACCACTGTGGAATAAATCCATTTTCTGAAGACCTCTTTGATGACAAAATCGGTTGGTCAGAAGCATTTAAAAGATCAAGAGGCCAAAAGGATGAGTTTCTCTGCTCTGACGCCCATTACTGATGCCATCAGAAGAGGAGAGAAGCGGTTCAATTGGCAAAAAAACCCGGTGGTCGCAAACGCCTGCAGTCCCTCTTGCTTGTACCCCCCGCAAGCTCCTGGATGCTGATGTCAGGATGACCAAGTCACCTGTGTTGATTGATGATTGATGACACATTGCGGATCCAACCGGGTCTTTTCAGCAGAATTTGCTGCGAGCGCTTCATCCTGGATGAGTAGGAAGACGATGGTAGTGTCAGTAAGGGTCCCGCCTCAAAAGAAAGAGAGTGCGGTCAGCAGAAGTCCCCGCTGATATGATTCCGCCAGCCACGCAGTGGAAACCCTCTCCCTCGCTTATCGCCGTCAAAAGGTCCAGACTCCTCAAGCCTGGCCTTCTTTGAGAAAGAGCCGTCATATTCACCCACGATGTCATATGCCGCCTTTGTGCCGTAAACCATAAGTAGAGGCAGAACCTTAGGTGGTTAATAACCTCCACCCAACAAATCTATCACATGCAGCGAATGCAAGAGTTGAAATGGGAGGGCAACACTTGGCCAAAAAAGGCCAAACCGACGCCGGCCTCCAACCACTGCCACACACCCCTCTGTCTCCGCCTCCTCCTCCTCCCACCACCAAGCGTTCCTCAGCGCCCATGTCTCTCAAAGTCATGATCATGGATCAGCCCTCCGCTTCAGCCTCCATCCGTCGTCCCATTCCACCATCACCACCATAGACACATCCGTAACCCCTTCTCCTCCCGCCAGTTTGACGACCTGCAACGCCATACCGTGGCGCAGTCTAGGCAGCCAGCTTTCTGTCTTCCAGTTTGGGAGTAGAAGAACCACTATAACCCAAACCATCCCAAAGCCAAAAGCATGAATGTCATCATTGCCAGGCTATTGGCCTTGGAAATGTTGCCTTTCTGTCTGGTGGACACAGATGGGTTCCGCCACATCATGGCCCTTGCCTGCCACCAATACCAGATGCTGAGCAGGCATTTCTTTGCCAGAAAAGCCGTCCCTGCCCTGGCCAGCCATGTGTCATCTAAAATTTCAAGCGCGTTGTCTGCATCTGTGGCCGGAAAAGTCCATCTGACCACCGACACATGGACTAGTAAGCACGGCCAAGGCCGCTATATCTCTGTGACAGCTCACTGGTGACTGGGTGGATGTCTCTGGGGGTGACGGTGGCTCTCAGGCTCGGCGCACGCTCTTCAAAACCGCAGGATGGTGCAGGGTTCTTTCCCCCAAGGTCCTCTGGTGGCATCACGTGCCAGAGAAACAGGCCATGTTGAAATTAATCTCTTGGAGACCGTCAACACACAGGTCAGGAGCTGTGGACGGCTCTCCGCAACGAGACCGAGCGCTGGCTGGGTACAAGACCTTGTGCCAGGAAGGTGGTGTGCGATAACGGCGAAATCTGCTGGCCGCCCTTAAGATCGGTAGGCTGGAGCACATCCCTTGCCTGGCACATGTCATGAACCTTGTCGCCAGAAATTTCTAAAGAGCTACCCGGGTCTGGACCTGCCTGCTGAGGAAGGCTCGAAGTCTGAGTTCGCACTTCCGCCGTTTAGCACCCTGCTTCGTCCCGTCTGGCTGCGTTGCAGCGTCAGCCTCGCCTCCCCGTCAACCGTCTCATTGTTGACGTGGCAACACTGCTGAATTCTACCCTCCACATTCTCCAGCGATTGTGGCAGCAGCGCAATGCATATACGCAGTACGAAGTGACACAGGCCTGACAAGCAGGGTGCGAACCTCGGGGTGTTGAGCCACCGAGAATGGAGGCAGGTGAAAGAGCTCTGCACCATCCTTGCCAGTTTTGAAGAAGCCACCAAATAGTCAGTGCGGACGATGCCCTTGTCAGCATGACCATTGTGGTGATCTTAGTTCTGGAACGATCGTTGGACACTCTGAAACAACAGGTCCCGCCAGCGACGGAGGAGGAGAAGGACACAGATGCGGACACGGAGCCTTTCTCTCCGTCAAATCCACAAGGCCCGACAGTTTCTCAATTTTATCGGTCTTCATTAGGCAGTGGTTCGGGGTCCAAGGCTAGTGCAAGGCAGCGCATCAGCTCTCAAGGTGCATCATCTGAGGCAAGTCAGGGCTGTGTTGAAGCTGTGCCGGAGGCAGTGGAGGAGGAGGATGAGGAGGAGGAGGTATTCCTAGACACCGACGTTACCGACGTCTCTGCCTTGGAAAGAGGTTGGCACAAATTTGAGGTGGAGGAGGAAGATGAGGAAGATCAGGTTTGGTAGTGCCCCTTGACCCAGAGGCTTGGGAAATCAAGGCTCCATCTCTCACATGAGTGCTTGGATGCTCCATTTCCTCCAACATGATCCTCGCATTAAGGCCATCAAAATGAACAACAGTTACTGGGTGGCCACCCTCCTGGATCCCCGATAAAAAACAAAACTCAGCACTTTCCTTCCACCCACCCAAATAAAGAGTAAAATGCAGGAAATGGAGACCTTGCTGATTGATCAACTGGAGACATCTGTTGCGTCTGCTTCACGTTCTCCAAATGTCACGGTGGAACAACCAGCGCGTGACAGCAGTAGAGTCCCAAGTAGCCGTAGCGGCAGCAGCAGGCAAGGTGGCAGAAGCCTAATGGGTGACCTCTGGCAATCTTTATTTACCATCTCAACAACGCATGCACTGCAGGGAAACACATCCAACACACAGAGACCAGCTTAAGATCATTGTGCACGACTATCTGCGTTCAACACCGAGTTTTTGTATGTGTTCCGGACCCAATAGAAATTCTGGGTATCCAAAATGGACAATGGCCGAGCTGGCTCGTCACGCCATAGAGGTGTTGTCCTGCCCGCAGCCAGCGTCATATCTGAGCGACCTTCAGCACAGCGGAGGAGTCATTACAGACAAACGCATCCGGTTTTCCACAGATAATGTTTGGGTCGTTTGACTTTCATCAAGATGAATCAGGCATGGATCTCTGATGATGCTGTGGCCCCCAATTGCTGAGGTCACCGATTAGTTTCCGGTCTACTTCACATTCCTCTTCAAACAGAAATGGTCCTCGAATGAAAAACTATTTTTAAAATGATAATCTTGACAGGTCAATTTTATTCTCAGTTCCCAAACAGTTCAATTTGCTGGTTTTGCTGTGAGGATACTGTACAAGACGAGCCAAGGTTTCATGACAAAACCATATTTCCTGTAACGGAGGAGTGGAAGTCCGCTGGGGCCAACGCAAAGCGTGATATCTAAGGCCACACCAGGGAACGGAGTATACAGTAGCCCCCGGTTTTCACCAGAGCCGCCGTACAAAGCGGGATGGACTTGCTTGCGGCGTGAGCAACCAGGTCCGTTACCCCTGTTGACGTGACTTGCTTTCGATGGCGGGCCGGGGTACAGCGTTGTTGCAAAATCGTAATCCGGGAGGCGTATCGTGGACAGGGCATGAAAGGTCAGGGCAGGCGCAAGTTCGTGGTCAGGAGGCAGGCAGACTGTCCCAGGGCAGGCGCAAACATCCAGGGTCAGGAAAACTTAAGCAGGCCCGGACTGGTACACTGGAAATCAAGACTGGAACTCACACACCTGAGAACGCTCCAAAACACAACCAACAGACTGGCACGAGTGCTAGGGGACGTCTACCAATATAAAGGGACCAGCGGCCGTCAATTAACCAATTAATATGCTGCGCAGGGCCCTTTAAATCCGGACCAGCCGTCGCGCGCGGGGCAACGCCTTAAGCGTGGGATTAATGCCGCGGCTGCGTGTCATAGCTGGAGACAGGAGCGGGACTGGTAATACGGGTTTCCAGCCCTATAGCAGAAGGATCACGGCTGCGAGCAGTCCGCATCAAGCAACCCGTGCCGGGACCCCCCGTGCAACACAGGGGGTCGGCCGCGGCGAGCTGCATGCGCCGCCACGCCGTGACAGTACCCCTCCCCTGTAGCTCTCCCCCCTGTCCATTGAAATTTAGCGAGGAGATCAGGGGACAAATTGGTCTCAGGTTCCCATGAAACCTCCCTCCGGGCCGAAGCCTTCCAGTCGATAAGGTAGAACCCCTGCTTCCCCCCCTCACTGTCTTCTCCGCCAGCACCTCCTTGCCTCAAGATGTTTTATCAGTGCTAGCAACAGGAGAAAGGCTAGACATGTCTGGCGGGAGGAAGCGGTTCAGCACCACCGTCTTGAGGAGGTACACCGTGAAAACCGATTCGTGATACGTAGAGTCCGGGGGCAAGCTCAAGCTTATAGGAGACGGTTCAGGCCGCTGGAGCACCCACAAAAAAAAGGGGACCCAGGTATTTGGTGCCCAACTATGTAACTGGGGCACCTTAAAACTGTCTGTATCTTTGCGGTAACTTCAAAACCTATCGCCTGGCTCAAATAGGGGCGGGGGCCTACGGTACCTGTCAGCCTGACGCTTGGTGACGGGCAGAAGCTCTTAGCAGGCCGACGCAAGAGTTGCCAGAGAGAGCCTTGAATGTCCCTTACTTGGGGGCATCCACGTCAGGGGACAAATGACGAGTTAGCTAGAGGAAGAGGTTGGGCTGTGATTTAACCCAAAGACAACAAAAAAGGGGAGGGCCCCAGCGGATTCAGAACTCATCTAAAGAGTTAAAAGAAAACTCTGCCCAGAGAGAAGATCGGAACGCAGTTATCCTGACGAGCGGGACACAATAGTGTCGCAAGTATGGTGGCCCAACACCTGGTTAACCTCCGTTCTACCTATTCCCGTTAGTTTGAGTGGTGGTATGTGCAGATGGAAAAATCCAACTGAATCTGCTAACTGACAGCACAGGGACGGCCAAAATTTAGCGACAAACTGGACTCCTCTGCGTGACAACATGGCAACGGGAGACCGTGCAAGCGGAATATTATGATGGAAAAAATGTTGGGCCCCAGCTGGGGGCAGAGGGTAACCCAGCAGTGTGGGAAAAAGTGAGCCATTTTCAGAGAAGCGATCGGTAGTCCAGTACACCACCCATTTACCAGTGTTTCACAGATGAAGGTGGAAGATCTGGACAATGTCCATGGCGACATGGGTCCCAGGGTTTTTCCGGCACAGGAAGAGGCTGAAAAGGGGCCCCCGCGGGCTTGAGGCGAGGAACCTATTTTCGGGCACAGGAAGGAGCAGGCCAGCACAAAGTCCCTGACGTCTAGATCAAGATTGGGCCACCAGTAGTATCGGTGAGAACCACTAAAACTAAGGATCCTGGATTGCCCAGCTGTTCGGGAGGAATGTCCCCACTTAAGGATTCTAAGCCGCAAAGCAGGGCGCACATACGACCTGTCCCAGGGGGCACACGTTGAAGATCCATGGGGGCCAGCCGTGACGAGGCGTTCAGGAGGGACAAATATGCTGGTGGGGAGGAGAGTCAGACCCACCGTATCAGAGGCGCGAGATAGGGCATCAGCTTTTGACGTTCTTCCCGGGCTGGCCGAAAGTGTAGCAGAAGTCAAAAACGTGCGAAGAAAAGAAGGGACCAATCTAGCCAGCCGTGTATCATCGTTGAGCAGCCAGAAGATATAGGAGGTTTTATGGTTGTTGAAAATAATCGAATAGGGTGACGGAGCCCCCTCCAGCAGGGAGACGCCACTCTTCTAGACCAGCTTTATGGCCAGTAATTCGCGGATCCCCTATGGTATGAATATCTCGTCGGTCCTAGAGAGAAAGTTTGGAGAATGAACCACAATGTATGCAGTTTACCTAAGGAGGACCTCTGCAGGAGGAACAAGCACCTGAACCGGCACCCACCGAGGAGGCAATCCAATTCCAGAATGAAGGCGGTCGGGTCCGGGCGAGACAGAACCGGAGCAGACACGATGCAGATTTGAGACGGCTGAAGGCTATTAGCTTACGGGGCCAGGACATGGGATTGGCATTTTTCTTGGATAGATCCACCAGGAGGAGCCACATGCATAGAGAAATGTGGATAAATTGTCTATAAGAATTTGGCAAATCCTAGGAATCCGCTGAATGCCCATATAGGCCCACCCGGTGTGGCCACTGCAACACTGCGGAAGGTTTTTGAGGGATCGCATCCGTAGGCCCATATCAAGAGACGATGTACCCTAAAAAGGCAGGCTGGTGCATTCGAGAGGAGACACTTCTCTGGTTTGGCAATAAAAAAGCTATTGGGTACGGATCGCCTGAGGACCCACGCGAACTGTGGCGATGAGTATTACGAGATCCGGATGAAAAGATTAGGATATCGTCCAAGTAGACAATAACACAGCTGTAGAGTAGGTCCCGGGAAGATCTCATTGGACGAAGCTTTGGAATACAGCAGGAGCGTGGGGCAGAGACCGCAAGCGGCATAACCAGCATACTCGAAGTGGCCATCCCGCGTATGAAATGCTGTTTTCACTCGTCGCTTCTCTAATACGGATCAAAATATAAGCCACTCGCGAAATATCCAGCTCTTGGAGAATATTTTCTGCGCCACCAGGCAGTCGAAGGAGTTCCGATATCAAGGGGCATAGGGTTATGCGATTCTTTATGGTGATTTTATTTTAGCCCCGATACGTCGATTGCAGGGCCTGAGAGAACCCATCTTTAATCTCCCACGAAAAGAAGAAGCCAGGCTCCTGCCGGAGACGGGGGGGACTAGGAACTTTTTTTTTTTTTTACGGATAAACCCTTTGCGGAGGTTCTCCTTAGATGTTAGTTCAGACATCGCCTTAGTCTCCGGGACGGAGAGTGATAAACCCGGCCCTCTGGGAGGAGTACATCCAGGTTGCATGTCAATGGGACAGTCGTAAGTCGGTGAGGAGGGAAGCCGTTTCGGCCTGCCTCTCCGAAAAAGACACTGCAAAGTCCCAGAATATGGCGTAGGTAAAAGACTGAAGGTGGCTTGGCAGACCTTCAGGGAAGCGACCCTGAGAAGCGAGTTGTGGTGCAGACAGGCAACCGAGAGTGACAACGCGAACCCCAACCATGACTTCAACCTGTGCTCCACCAATGTCTGGAGTAATGGACCTTACAAGGGAGGCCCATAAGGATTTCCAGAGGAGGACCGAGCCAGGACTATAATTGGCACTACGTTTCGCATGTGAAGGGCCCCAATCTGGCAGGAAGAGGGAGCCGAACGGAAACGGATGGCGTCGTTAAGGCATTCTCCACTACTTCTGACAGACACAAATATGGGTTTTCTGCAACGGAGTCACCGGGAGACGAAACCTGGTCACAAGTTCGTGCCTTATGAAATTTCCTTGCCGATCCAGAATCAATAAAGGCGGGTGGCCTGAAAGATGCTGTCCGGAAGTAGCACCAATGTATACGGGCATGTGTGTCAACGGGGAGAAGTCCGTTCTGACACCTAGGGGTTGGCCTCTCTACTGAGCCCAAGGTCAGTGAAGTTTCCCGGGCGCCCCGACAGTCCCCCAATGAAGTGGGCCAGAACCTGCCACAATAGAAACACAGGCTGCTTCTGGCGGACGCTGAGAACGTTCTCCTGGACATGTGGTGCTCTCGTCTACTGCATAGGTTCTTCTTCATAGACCATACGGAGGAGGAAAGGTGACCTCTGGAACGTGGGGAGCCAAGCGGGGAAACGGCGTGGACGGACGGTTTCCCGTTGTAGGGCGAGCTCCTGTTTTAGCCTTTCGGCGAAGCGAATATCCACTTCGGGTGGCCAAATGGATTAGGTTCAGTCCAAAGTCAGTCTGTAGATCCCTAGCGGCGAGCTCGTCCTTGATTCGCCCCGAGAGGCCTGCAAAATTCGCCCACCAACGCTTCGTGTTCAGTCCACTCCGTGAAGCGAGAGTGCGTAACTGCAATGGAATACTGACCGAGCTGTGGTGTCCCCTGACGAAGCCGAAGCAGCGCGGCCGGCAGCCGAGGAAGTACGGCCTGGTTCCTCAAAAGACTGTGCGGAGCACCCGGAGGAAGGTATGAAGGTCCGCTGTCAGAGGATCCCCTCGATCCCATAGTGGCCCCACGTAGCCCCAAGCCAGGCTTCTCCATACAAGAGGCTGATTAGAAAACCCACCCAATGTTGGCTCGCTCTGTAGGAAATTGGCGCCGACATCATCACGATGTGGATGAGGCACTGGCTGATGAATCCCCTGCACTTCTGTGGGGGTCGTCCATCCGTCACGAGATGGGAGTGGCAGATGCTGGAAGGGTCCCGAAGCTGTAGCTAGGTAGAGCAAGATTGCCGGAGCAACGTATGCAGGTGCATGTCAGCAGCCGTGAGGCAGAACGGGTCGCCAGGTTCTGCATAATGGCCTCTACTGGTCGAACTACGCTTGCTCGTGCTGGGCGACGGCCGTCGTGACGTCCCGGAGATCGGGCAGAGGTAGCCCTGGCGGAATCCAGGCCAGTCTTACTGTAACGGAGGAGTGGATCCGCTGGGCCAACGCAAGCGATGATACTAAGCCAACGCCAGGGAACGGAGTCTAAGTAGCCCCCCCGGTTTTTTCACCAGAGCCCGGCCGCAAAGCGGTGATGGACTTGCTGCGGCGTGAGGCGACCAGGTGTCGTTACCCCTGACATGACATTGCCTTGCGCTGGCGGCCGGAGGTACAGCTTGGTGGCAAAATCGTAATCCGGAGGCGTAGTCGGGGACAGGCAAAGGTCCGGGCAGGCGGCAGAGGTTCGTGGCAGAGGCAGGCAGAACGGTCAGGGCAGGCGGCAAACAGGCCAGGTCATGAAACGTAAGCAGGCGGAACGTGGTACAAAACGTGAAAAATCAAGATGACTGAACTCTACACACTCTAAACGCTCCAAAACACTGCCCCAACAGACTGGCAGCGCGTGCTAGGGACGTCTACCAAATATAGGCCAGGCGGCCGGTTCAAATAACGCAAATTAAAGGCGCGCTGGCCCTTTAAAATCCGGACCAGCCGTCGCGCTGCACAGTCGTCGGCCCTTAAGCAGGGATTATAGCGCTCTGCGGCTTGTTCAGATCTAGAGACAGGAGCGGGACCTGGGTAATACGGGTTATCCAGCCCAAGAGCAGAAAGGACCACGGCCCTGCGGACAGCCCGCAGCAACCCTTGCCGGAGACCACCCGTGCACAAGCAGGTGGACGGCCTCGGTCGAGCTGACGGCGCCGTGACAATTCCATTTTACTCACTATCATCTTAGTGTTTTAGATTTTTTACGCATGGATCAATGGTTTTGGGTTCATGTTTGCCTCAAACAATTTTTTAACGAGGTGGCTGAGAAAGTCCATAAATATAATTTTTTTTTGTGGGTCATTGTTGCTTGTAGATATACAGCAATAATTATGCCTTTGGAACAGAAATGTGGCTTCCTAAGTGGCATTTCTCCTCTCAACGTGAATTATTTAACGAGTGGCTGATTAAGACATTATTTATAATTATTTATTTGGGGTCCAATCTTGTCATATTGAAAAGGCTAGCAATACAAACCGGGTCCTTATAATATAAAAATGTGGTGTTTCAAATCTAAAGACATTGTTCATCATCAATTGTTCAAAAGGATGGCTTCATGGTTCATGTTTTGGAAATGTATTGGAGGGCATTTTGTCAGTGACATTAGCAGCAATACAACGGAGGGGTCCTAATAAGTATACAAATGTTTTGTTTTCTAGGGTTACTAGACATTTGTTCTTCACGAATTGTCAAGAGTGGCTCAAGGTGATGGTTCTGTCAGAAACAGGAATAGGTTGCGGACACTTGTAAAATGGAAACCCACGATGCAAAAAAGCCTATTAAATTGCACAGATCGTTAACATAGCTTTTCAATCCCGTATTGAGACGAACCGCAAGTTATTATAATTAAAAAAAAAAGTATACGCCAGAAAGACATGTGGTGGATTCCATCCTTAGATTTTAAGAAAGAGTTATTTCTATAATTTTAAAACTACTAAAAAACTTGCAGTACAATAATAGCAGTTTGAAAGAAAATACCTCTGAATTGTACAATGGAGGTAAACATGTTAAAACTAGACCAGAAGTAGGATATATCATATGACCTTGGATTATGGAGCCCAGGACCAGATACACCAGACCATAGGCTCAATACCACAATGCTCCGAAATCTGACCCAAAGCGCCCATTGCCAGCCCCTCGAAAATGGCACCAGAGTTTACCCGTCTCGTAACCCCCGGCCGCCCCTACAAACCGAATAGAAAGCACAAATGGGGACCCCCGCACTCATACGTAGGGGGCAACGCTACCCCAGTCCTTGGACTGTGTACTGAGGAGAGTCTGTATGTTATCTCGGACATGACTTTGCCGCTTATGCCGCACTCTGCTTCAGCACGACAGTTTTTCGTTTGCTGCGCTCACAGGGCATTTTAACTATGCGTGTTTAATAGATGACGGAACGGCCAGCCTGGGCACTCTACTCAGACCGCACCTCACTGAAACTCTGGCCCTGGGTCATGCTGTGGCACAGGACAGGTATAGTCAATGTACCAGATCAACAAAAATTGGTGGTTGATAGACTCCTTTTTGTATTTCGCGGCACTTTTTAATCTGGGGTCAGACAGGTTTAATGATCATTAACTGCTGCTCCAGGGACAGGTATAGTCAATGTCCAGTTGAAACTAAGAATGATGGTTGAAAGACGTCCTTTTTATTTCCGGCACTTTTTAATCTGTTGGGTCAGACAGGTTTAAGTGGTCATGCTGCGGGTCGCAGGACATGGTTTGTCTAGATGTCCATTCAACTAAAAATGGAGGTTTGAAATACTCCTTTTTTTTTTTCCGGCACTTTTTAATCTGGGTGGACAGACAGGTTTAATGGTCATGACTGCGGTCCAGGACAGTTCTAGTCAATGTTCCAGTGTAAACTAAAATGTGATGTTGAAAGACTCATCTTTTTCCCGCGGTCACTTTTTATTAAATGTGGGGGTCATGCAGTGTGGGCACATTCTTGTGTGGCCCAGGGGGACAGGTTATAGTCAATGTCCGAGTGAAACTAAAATGGGTGGTTTGAAAGACTCTTTTTTCCTGCACTTTTTAAATGTGGGGGTCATGCAAGGTTTTGGGGCTCGATGGGCAGGGCCCAGGACAAAAAAACACATGAATAGTCAGATGTCCGAGTGAAGACTAAATGGAGGATGAGAAGAACCCTTTTTTGCCGGCAACTTTTTAATCTTGGGTTCCAAACAGGTTTAAGGGTCATGCTGCGGCCAGGACAGTGTTTGGTCAATTTTCCATTACAACTACAATGGTGGTATCAAAGACTACTTTCTTTCTTTCTTCCGGCACTTTTTAAACCCTGTGGGTCAAATGGAGCAGGTTTTTAGGTCATTCTGCTTTCCAGACAGTGCTATTCAATGTCACCAGTGGGGGTTCTAAGTAAATATGATGGTTTCAAATAATAGCTTGCCTTCTTGGCACTTTTTAATTTTGGGTGATGGCCAGGTTTAGGGTCATGGCTGTGGTACAAGAAACAGGTGATACGTGAATGTTGTGGTGACTTTTGTTTTTTTTTTCTGTGGCATTTATAGGGCCTAAGTTTTGTGGCCTAGAGTATGTTAGCAGGTATCCATTTGACTGTTGTGGCTGTTTATTCCACTTCTCCAGCCCTGTTTTTGTTTGGGGTGATAAGGAATGAAGGTTGTGGTTGCTCGTCTTGGGCCATAGACTTAAATTGTTTCCAAGCTGCTGGGGGTAGATTGAACTGTCCAGATCTGACAAACTGTCTAAACCTTAACATGGAGCTGCGCTGACTATCTGCCTATCTCGTTTCTCGATGTCGAAAGCCAAAGTAAACCGCACAATCTGTCACTATGCAGAATGACGTAGCTCTTCGTAAAGTAGAACACTATACGAATGGCAACACCTGCGGAAGCAAACAACGAAGTTACTGGCAAAGCCAGGTCAGTAACAAACGGGGAAGCGCAGTACAAAAACGTAGGCAAAAGAATAACCAGGAACCAAATCAAGAGTCAGATAAGTGCAGCAGAAAGGTCAAAAGTGTATATATAAGAGTCAAACTAATAAGTTAAATAAAACCATTGTGTTTTACGTTCTGTACCGTCCATTGGGCCCCGGGCGAAGACCATTAGACAAAAGCCGTAGGTATGTGTCAGACACAATCATGACAACTGGAGGATGGACCACAATGGGAGCATCATATCATCTGAAACCTCTAAAACAAACTACCACCTCTAACTTAGGGTTGAGTCACAGTTCATTTTTTTTTTCAGTTTTCACCAAAAATTAATTCAGGGCCAACATGAACTAAAGCACTCGGATTTGGGTCAAGTATGACTTTGATCTTAATCCAAAGCACAATGCTATCTATCAAGTTCTAACTTTCCCAGACTCAGCACTGGTCTGGCAATAAAGTGGTGAAAGCCCAATATATAGCAATGATACAACAAGGAGAGCTAGATTAGCTGTTAATTCCATGCATGAGGTACACGAGCTTTCCGCTAGTAGTTTTTAGAGGACCTAGGCCGAGGATTGTGACATCCACACTCTGCGGGTGCTTATCACATCACTTCTTTGACCTTGAAATTGCTTATTTTCCCTTTCGACGGAACTTTAAGCCAAAAGAGATTTGTAGCCTGGTTGCTGCTCTGGCGTTTAAATATCTTGTATTTAGTAAATATCCAAAGTAAGGCCAAGCCTTCGAATTTGCAGAGATAGAAAAAAGTCATAGTTTTAGTTCATCCAGAGTACAATAGTACAAAGAACACTCCTGCGATCATGGCCCATCGTATCCACTATTGGTTCTTTGAATGAAAATCTGGGTAGATGGGTCAATCGCCAATTACAACCTTTAATAATTTGCATTTCTGGATACTTATGAGATATAAAACATCTCATTATCTCTATGGAATCAGTAGGATGGCAACACCCAAGTGGCCGGTTGTCATGTAACGTTGTGGCCCTCTATCCCAGAGTCCCTTATGATCAGTTTATACAAACATTACAATATTTTTTATATAAGTTTAGAATGTATTCAATTCAAAAACAGAAATTTGTGTTAGGCCGTGTTCACACGGCTTATTCCCGACCTGGATATTTGATCCGGATTCGCCGTATTCAAATCCGGCCTGAGATAAGGGGTGGGACGGGGGCGGGGGGGCCGTGAGCGCGGCGGGGGCGCCCGCACTCCGGCCCCAAGTCAATGCAATGTTTACGTGCGCGTCCGCGCCGATAAATAATGTGCATGTCACTTTCCTCACCCCGGCGGCTGGATTCCGCCAAGCTAGGAGAGCGACCGGAATCCACTGTTCTCTATGAGAGCAGTGGATTACCGTAAATTACTCAGACGGATTGGCGCCGTACAGCAGCGCAAATCCGGCGCCTAGTAGCGGCGCCTATTCGCGGGCAAAATAAGCAGTGTGAACGAGGCCTTAGAGGTGATACTTTATGTATTGGAACACAATGTTTTCATGTTTAACAAAACATTTTTGTTAAAAAAAAACAGGGAGCTCCTATGTGCGTGCATTTCTCTCCCTCCGTGGCCAATATTTATTTGGTGGTCTGGGAGGAGAGATTCATATTTACATCAAATAATCCTTTCCTCTCCCACATCAGGTGGTATGGGAGATATATCGATGATCTTCTCCTGGTGTGGGAGGGGAATGAGTTTGCCGCCCAGAATTTTGGTACTTACATTAATTCCAACACTTAAGTACACTTTTCATTTTCATTTGGAACGTATTAATTTTTTAGATGTTACCCTGGTCGGTAATAGGGACTCTGGAATAGAGACTAACCCATACAAAAAGGACATGGCCAGAAATTCTATCCTACTTGCTATCTTACTTATCAATCCCAGATGCACCATTTTATCAAACATTGACCGAATGGTGAGCTAAGATGACACTAACCAATTAGGGAAACTTGTTTCAAAAAATGAGACATATTTCTCCTTTGAAAATATTGGTAAGGTGTGTAACAATATCTCTGATAGGCTTTACTCACCAGATAGCCTTCGTAGAGTTTGTGATAAAATTGCCAAAGTAGAGAGATCGAATCTCTTAGCTACCAGTAAAAACAAGAGAACAGATATTAATAACAACCAGCAATTTCCCCAGATCACAAAGATCATCAAAAAACATCTTCCGTTATTGTTTGTCTCAAATTAATTACAGGACTCACTACAATACAACTTAAAATTTATATTTAAGAGACACCCCCCCTTTATTTCTGTCTTTTAACCTGGGCCCTATTAAAACGACACGGAGAGGGCGGGTACTTCCCTTCATGCCATGGATTCCCCAAATGGGGGCATAATTTTTTTGCACTGATGCAAATATCCCAAATAGCCCGTCTTCCTTTTCACCCCAAAGAAAAAATTGCAAATTTTTTAAACTTTTTACTTTCATCAACGGGAAACCCAGAAAAATTCATCATCTTTTCTTATTTTTTGCAAAAAAAATTTTGTTGTATCCAGTGTGTGGGCCCTGTAAACTGGCCCTTTGGGAAGGGTTGGGGAAAAGTGGTTCTCTCGGATGCTCTGAAAATAAAATAGTTTTAAGTTTCGTGCATCATCCCACTTTCAAAATGACTTCGGGCCCAACATCAGTCCCCTTTTTCTTTTTTGTTGGTATTAAAAGGGTTTAAAAAATTTGGGAAAGGGGAGGGATCTACAAAAAAGGGTTTTTGCGAGGAATCCAAAGGGGAATTTTTTGATTTCTGCATTTTAGAACCCCAATGGCCCCTTAAATTAAAAACAAGATTTTTTCTTAAAATTTTTAAATTATAAAGGTCTTATGCTGCTAACTCCGTAACATATATATGTTCTATATTACCTGTATTAGAGCTGCACATAGAATGGTGTTACGGTGATGTCAATTGGGTACCCTGGATCATGTGCTCTTGTTCAGGTGCATTTAAATGTTTGTTTTCTGCGTGTAGTCTTTAGGTAACTCAAAACGCGTCAGTGAGGAAATAAGTTTAACTCCCACTTTAGATGTTAGATCCCCATGATTTTCCTTTTTAATAAATTTTTCTAAGGAAGAAAAAAAAGCAATTTTTTTTTACTATCTCCGCAAGTTGAAGCTGGGCCCTTTCCCTTTTAAAAATTTTTGTCCTACCAAAGGGTGGTGGTTTTGCTTCGGGCCCCTGTTTTTCCCTTTGGGGGTTCTGGTCCCTTTTTATTAGTAAGTCCCCCTAAAAGGCTCAGCTACCCAAAAAAACAGAGCTAAATGTCATTGCTATAGAACCGCCCACAGCCTGACCAGGAAGAGGAAGCCTGAAACTGTCTGTAAAGAACAGGTTCTGTGAACAGGTCAGATGTAGTGAGGGATCCTCCCCCTATAAAGTGGAGACAAGTAATCATTCTGATCAAGTTATACTTGGAGTTGATATGTAATCTATGTAAAAGGTATATAAGTGAATAAGATAAAGAAAGGATAACCAGTTGCATGGCTACTATTGACCAGGCTAGAGTTTCAGTGCTTAAAGGGGTTTTCTTGCTGCAAAGATCATATCTGTAATGATGGGGATAGTAAAAATAAAAACTTTTGCAATTAGTTTGCATTACCTAAATTTATTTAGTTTTAGCAGATATAAGCCAAAACTGTTGTGTCCCAAAATAAAAACATCCCGCCTAGGTCAGGTCACGCCCCTTTTCCCCGTGATTGAAGACTGATGTTTAAATTTGCCTGTTGGGAAAATGTCTCTAATGGGCCCCTCATCCCCGTGATGTCACTGGCTGTTGCAAATCTGTGCTTACTCCCCTTAAACTGTGGAAAATAAAGTAAAAAATGCTGCCTCAGCATTTGTATGCAGTGGGCTGTTAATAAAGACTCCTGAGCTCCTCTTAGCTCATCTTATGATCACTCTATTGAAGGGAACTGGGCAATTACTAGTCTCTAGCTGCTAGATTTCCCCTCAAGCCTTCCCCCCTATAACACAATTATTCACTCTGTTTTCCCTTCTACTCCCTTTGATAAAAAGGGGGAGCGAGTGCATTTCCCTATTTGTTTATCAGTTCAGGGTGGTGTATAACTGTTTACACCCAAAGCGGTATTTGGTTTTCAAAGGAGTTGTGGAGGGGGGTGACAGCTCTGGAAAATGAGAATGACCACTGCGAAAGGCTGCAGAGCTGTGATTTTCCCCTTCAGCTCCACAGAAAGATGATGTCAAAGTCTTCAGTGAGGGAAGACACGCCATTGGGTAGAGACATGCCCCGGGTTTGAAGTGTAAGAGGCAGAAACAGCTCAAGTCTGTGAAAGCTTGTGGTGAGAAAACCCCTTTAAAGCACTGTTAAAATTGTGTTTTGAAACATTTAAATGTTCTGCATCACTAGGAGTGTCCAGCAACTATCAAGCATATAGTTCCTACTGAAAATATTGTACCAAAAGAGTACTGTTATGTAAGAAAAAACGAGTAATAAAGTGTTGTCTTTTCACCAGTTTGGTCTGTGACTTGGTCACAAATCCTCAACTACATCTTTCACATTCTTTTTAGTAAACTTGTTTTCAGTTTCTAAAAAAGAAGATCCACATGAAGAAATGTTTATATTTGCTGATGATTTCACATCACATGGCCATCATTTGTGAGCGCAGTTATGAGGTTATCATGGTCATTCCAAGCATCGAAACATTACAGCAAGTTAAATATTAACAGGACACAGAAATGGCCACAGCATTAATTGGGGAAGATTAGTTCACAGGGCGGACCTCATTAACACATTTCACTATGATCACATTTCATTTGCATAATCACATTTCAATGCAGACACAGTGGGTGACATGTATGAATGGGGCTGCGCCAGTTTTCTGGTGTACTTTGAGCCAAAAAGAATGTATGAACAGGCGCACTGCAAACTTTGGCGTGAAAAGTCCCTTTGTAATGCTCCAAAGACACTTTTTAATGTGCCAAATATTTGGGGCGTTCTGGGGCATCACCACATTTGTAGAATTAGACACATTTATGAATCTTTGATGTCAAACCTAGGCACAGAACAGTTAGAACAGCCAGCCCAAGGTAAAGATGGTGCCTGAGCCAGACTTGTGGTATTGGCATTACACTGAGTCTGTATGTATGACCTGCAGAAGAACAGCCAGACTAGGGTAAAGGTGGTGCCTGAGCCAAACTTGTGGTACTCGCCCTACACTGCCCTGTATGTATGACCTGCAGAAGAACAGCCAGACCCGGGTAAAGGTGGTGCCTGAGCCAGACTTGTGGTATTGGCTCTACATTGCGCCTGTATGTATGACCTACAGAAGAACAGCCAGACCAGGGTAAAGGTGGTGCATGAGCCAGACTTGTAGTATTGGCACTACATTGCCCTGTATGTATGACCTGCAGAAGAACAGCCAGACCAGGGTAAAGGTGGTGCCTGAGCCAGACTTGTGGTATTGGCTCTACACTGCGCCTGTATGTATGACCTGCAGAAGAACAGCCAGACCAGGGTAAAGGTGGTGCCTGAGCCAGACTTGTCATATTGGCTCTACACTGCGCCTGTATGTATGACCTGCAGAAGAACAGCCAGACCAGGGTAAAGGTGGTGCCTGAGACTGAATTGTCGTATTGGCTCTATACTGAGCCTGTATGTATGACCTGCAGAAGAACAGGTTCATACATTTTGGTGCATTCTACACTGCCTTAAAGCTATTTAGTACTGGTCTGTCAGTGCTAACGTTCATACATGTCGCCCAATGTTGCAGTGATCCATCTAAAATATTTTTTTACGCTTCTGCTGCACCCAGTTTGGGAAAAAAAGGTTTCTCTATGGTGTATTCATGATTTCTCTGGGATTATAGCCACGTTTCTAGTCTCTCATATTCATTCAATGTACAGGATATCTTTGCTGACTGCAAAAATAGTCTGCGTCACCGGTAGCCATCAGGATATCTTGATACCACAGCAGGGCTGTAGAAATTTGTAGGGCAAATGTAGTCTCTTCACAGGATAAAAAAAGTGGGAAATATAGCAAACAAAATCCAACAAAAACCATGTGTATAGATTCCTATGGACTCACTGTGGCCCCACCTCGATAAGGAATCTTGAGGTATTACAGCTTTGAAGGCCAAAAATGTGATGTGAATGGGGATTAATTTCTTCCATTTTGTTTGAAAAGTTGGCTATATTAAATGAATCATCCTGATGTACATTTGGGAATGGGGACTTGAGATCCCTTGTCCTGGGCAACGATGCAAAATACAAGGTATGGTCCCTCACCTAACCCTCCTCCAAAACCCCCTTTAACTCATTATACCAATATTTTACAAAATGATACCTATGGCAGGACACCGCATCATAGTGCGGAGCTGGAATCTAACATAAGACGCAGTTGTGTGTATTTGAGGCAGAATCCTAACAAAATGTGATAGACTCCATTATAAGTCCTATATAAGAATGCAGTCAGTGCTTCTCCTGTGCTCTGTACAACAATTCAGAGTTCATCAGAATAATTCTGGGGAGAACACCATGACTGTAGGCTATCCTTGTCCCAACATGTCTTTGACGGTAAGCACTTGTAAGGAACATCAAGCTAATAGTTCTATATTTATGATGACGTCTCATTGCCAAACCATATGTGTATCTGATAGAGTTTTTCCCCCTAGGCTGGTTATTCACTCCTAGCGTTGTACAAGTAGCCCTGTCACCAGCATGCATGTCCTGTGTATTAAATGTGTATTTTCATTTACTATCTATTAAAATCTACTGGAAAAATTGTGTGAAATTGGAGATAAATCGGGTTTCTGTCTGGATATTTTTCTATATTTATTTACTTTAGCAAAAGGAAAAGGCGTATCCAGCATCCCATAAAATAAAATAAAAAAGTTTTGGGAAAGTGCACAAGGAATCCAAAAACAGTACAAAAAGGACACAAAAACAGAAACAGGAGCTTACGCGTTTTAGGCTAGATATAGCCCTTAATCATAGCAAGATCAGAGGGGTTTTACCAAGAAGTAATTTCCTTACCTAAAAGGCTGATACTGTCCTCTAAAGTCTTGAAAAAAGGGGTGTTGTGTTCCTGTGTTTAAAAAAAACAAGTACCTCCTCTGTGATGTCATCGCACCACCTCCCATGCATGCTCCCGAGGCTGATATTCAGTCTCTGTAGTTGGGCAAACATGTTGTTTGGCTAAACCACAGAGGATAACTGTATTGTGCACAAGCTATACAGGTTTTGTGTTCTCCCTCTTATCTGCTCAGGAGAAAAGATAAGATCCCAGCAGGAAGCCTTCACTGACTACTGGAGAGAGGAGGGTAGGAGAGACAGAATCGCTGTAATGTAATTATATTAGTAAACATACAGGGAGCTACTGCTGCAGAGGGGAGAAGGGAGGGAGAAGGGCTGAGCACAGAGCTGACAGATAATTACAATACAACCAGATTCTCTATACAGCAGATACAGCCTGTGACACAGAAACACAGCTACTGCTCATGCTCAGTAGCACTGTTCTGCTTTCCTCCTCCTTTCAAAGCTTGTTCATGTGCCCTGCCATCAGATAAGAAGTGCAAACAATGAAAGCGCGGCCAGACCAGCTCCTGGTTGTAGCTAATGTAAACAGCCAGGAAACTAAGGGCATCTAAGCAAGGCTGCAGCTCTCACAGGTTGCACTTTTTTTTAATCAAATATATTTAGAAAAGTGGTTAAATACCCATTTTGGACAATCTCACGTCAACATTGGCAAAACCCCTTTAAGGGCTATATCTAGCCTTAAAGGGGTGTTTTCGTTGCAAAGATCATGTCTCAGATAATGGGGACAGTAAAAATAAGCACTTTTGTAATTGGGTTGCATTACCACTGTCACTTGGTTTAGCAGATATCAGCTTCTCTGTAAATCTGTATTCTGTTTCTGCTGTTGCTCTGTTGCTGGTTGGAACGCCCACTGGTCAATTCCCTAGACACGCCCCCTGCACTGTGATTGGCTGGCTGACATTTCATTCAGCCTGTTGGGATAGGCCCCTAGATAGGAAACGCCCCGGCCACGCCCCCTGCGCTGTGATTGGCTGCCTGCACACGCTGTGTTTACTCCCCTATGAGCTGTTAAAATCGATAGTGAAACCAAGGTCTGCTGCCTCTATGTACATCTCTCAGCTATAGGTGAAGGATCTGGGCAATTACTGCCTGTTTAAAGGGATTTTGCCAAGAGGTTGATTCACCTCCTCACAGGTCCAGTCCTTAAGCTGCTACTTGGAAAAGAAGGCGTTCTGTTCCTCGGATCGAATGCAAGCACCGCCTCCGCTGTAGTGTATAACATAAGGATTCAACACTGTGTCTGTATAAGCTGCTTGTGTAGTGCAGTGCTTAGGTGATCAGCCCTGCAAGACAGAGGTTGGGAGTTCAAGCCCCATCAGTATTTTTTTTTTCTTTTATAAATTGTACACATATGTAAAGATATGAAAATATATGTGTGAACATCTATAATTTTATTTATATACACACACAAAGCTCCCCTATATAGTGTCCCATCCTCGCAGTCACACCAAGCACTTCCAACATACGTGATACAATGCATATACTCTGGGGGAGTCATGATATAGGGGAGCTATGTATGTGTATATCATTATAGAGATTGACATATATATTTTAGGTCTCTCTACATATGGGTAGAATTTAGGGGGGGGGGGATAATCTGTGAGGGACTCGAACTCCCCTTCCAACACTCTACCACTACTCTACCAGGCCAAGTTATTACAGGTTGAGCAGGGTCTTGTCTCAAAGCTGAGTGTTTCTCCCACCCATTTTCACTCACATGTCACTGACAGCAAGCAGAGGTCTTTACTTGAAGCTGACATTTATCCTTGTAGTTGAGTAAAGATCTCTGCCTGTTGTCAGTACAATTTGGGTGAACACCACTAGAAGTGAAAGCTGCTGGCTTTCAGTGTAATTTGTGTGAATACTAAGAGATATAACAGGTGCTTGCTGTAGCTTGTGGAGCCTGAAGGCTGCAGACATAAGCAGACAGGAGGCTACAGAGCTGTTATATCCAGACAACCTTCTGCATCCCCTGCTTTATAGAAAATGATGATGTCACAGGTCTTCAGTGAGGACAGACACGCCTCCTGGGAGGAGAGGCACGCCTGCTGACAGGAGAGACACGCCCCTAGATTTCAAACTCAATCTGAGAAAATTAACTGAACAACCTGAACAGCTTAAATGATAACACTCCTTTAAATGCGTAAGCTCCTGTTTCTGTTTCTGGGTTCTTTATGTACTGTTTTTGGATTCCTTGTGCACTTTCCAATAACGTTTTTTTTTTATTTTATGGGATGCTGGATACACCTTTTCCTTTTGCTCAGGACTCACATGTGGTTGGTTCCCTCATGATTTCCGTGCATCCCGCATTACTGTTTTTCAGGTGAGCTGGCTTTGCTTTTTGCCTTGCTATTTATTTACTTTGTACACAGGGGCAGACTGGGTTAAAATGTAAATATGCACTCATCTCACTGATCCCCTACCACTTGTATGAACACTGGTCACTGCCGAGCCCCATTTCCTGGATCGGTCATGAGAAACAGGAAATGGAAGGAAATGCCCACTCAGCCAATAGTGCAGCAGTGGTGACCAGCTTTAGTCAGTGAGTGGCTAAGCAGGCATTTCCTTTAATTTCCTATGCACTGAAACCAGAAGCAGAAGTGGAGATCAGTGTGGATCCGTGAAGTAATGCTTATTTTACTTGTTTTGTACCCAGTCTGCCCAAATTTAGAAAAGATTTATCCCTGTGGAAAACCCCTTAAAGATTAATATTTAAATACCATTAACATATGACCGTGGACTATATGACCCTTATGACTACTATTAAGACATGAGCAAAATAACACATTTTAGCCCCATGATGGCAAAGCCAGTTTTGGCCTTCCCAACCACTTCACATTTTTTTTCTCCCAGCATTACAGAATCTATAACACTTTTATTTTTGCATCAATGTAGCAATACCTTATTTTTTTGGCAGAAAAGTTGTAGTCCCATTAAGGGACCTTTATTATGTTAATTTTATCATTACAACATATTGGCATAGTTATATACAGTATATCAGTATAACACTGTGCATAGAAACATTCACCAGAACCAGCTCATTATTTGCACCATTAAACTGGTTAAAGAGTATGTGTGGCCGTACCTGACTTGTCTGTTTTTTTTCCTTAGATACCTTTGCTGTGTGGTTCTCCTAGAACTTCTCAAGAAATTCATTAACAATCTCTCACCTGGGAGGTAACGATTGGGGTTGTGCCCCTGCCCAGTCTGACATCAATTAAAGACTGTCAAACAAAATCTTGCCCCTCAGTGCTTTCAATTTCCAAGTGAAGGGGCAAAAGAGACTTTTGGAGAGGATAGAAGCTGTACATGTGGTTGCTTAGTCTTAGCGGGGTTATTAAAGGCTGTGAGCTTTTCTGAAGAGTTGTTTTTTAGGTTACATTTAAAGGCTTAAAGGGGTTTTCTCAGTACAGGCTTGCGCAGATATGAGCTGTTTCTCTTTGTCTTACAGCTTCAAATCCAGGGTTGGGTCTCTCTTCCCAGTAGGCATATCTTCCCTCGCTAAAGACTGGTGACATCATCACACTCCCTCCCTGCTCCCTTCTGAGTCATCATCATCATCATTCTGTGTGAGCAGTGAGAGGGAGAGGATGTCACAGCTCTGCAGACCTCTTGCAGTGCTCAGTTCTCATGCCTGGAGAACTGTCACTTCCGTCCACAAGCTCCTTGCTCCCAGAACACCTGTATTGCTGTAAGCAGTTATACATTCAGCCTGAAATGATGAAACAAATTCAAACTGCTCCCCTTTTGTTATCAGGCAGGAGTTAGAGGGGGAGCAGAGTGTATAAGGCCGTGTTATATGGGTGGGGTGAGCAGAGTGTATAAGACTGTGTTATATGGGGGGGGGGGGAGAGTGAATCTAGCAGCTAGAGACTGAGTAATTGCCCAAATCCTTCACATAGAGCTATCACTGGAAGAGGAGCATAGAGAGCTCAGGCAGTATTTCTTACACAGACAAATACAGCAGCTAGCAAAGAAAGCTGAGGCAGCCAGTTTCATTTTTACACAACTCATAGGGGAGTAAGCACAAAGAGTGCAGGCAGCCAATCACAGCACAATTGCCATGTCCCAACCAGGGGGCGTGTCCCAATCAGGGCAGAACTAAATATCAGGCAGCCAATCACAGCAAAGGGGCGTGGCCCAACCCCAGGAACCCCAGGCTTCAGATTTAGTTCTAGACACTTACAGAATAGCTAATAGCTACTATTCTAAATGACAAACCAATTGCAAAAGTGCTTATTTTTACTATCCCCATGATAACAGATAAGATATTTGTTGTGAGAAGACCCCTTTAAAGGTTGGGGAAGAGACTGTGTTGGGGTTATGAGTTCTAGATTTTGGTGGATCCATGGGATAAATCTTGTAAAGGAGCAAACAGGAGGAGAGCATAGAAGAAGGTCTTGTAAGGATCAGAGATTGCATAAAGGGAGTTATCTTGAGCTTGGGTCGGAGATGTATGGTGGGGGATGTTGCGTAAAGCTTTAAATGTCACGGTTAATATTTGGGATTGTACTCAATGTACAATGGGTAGCCAGTAAAGGGAAATGGAAAAGGTAAATTAACAGTATAGCAGCGTTGAGGACAGATTGGAGGGGTGGAATAGGTTTAGATGGGAAGACACAAAGAAAGAGGTCACCGTAGTCTATAGTATATGGAAATTACAGATCCAGGATTTCTCAAGACTTTTCTCTAGGACATAGAACTGACAGCCAGTCTGATAGACCCAATCCATTCGTAGCTGCTACGTAATGCTATAATGTATAACCAGATGGGGCTTCCTCTAGTGATAAATAATTGTTGTATGTGAATAAAGGTGAACCACTGCAAAATTATGTTTAATACTGGAGACATTTTAGGAGTTTCCTCTCATACTGGTGGCTGTGCACCAGAAAGCCACACCACTAATGTGATTCTTGCATGTTTTTTTGCATTATTTTTCTTCTTTTGAAGCCAACTATAAAAAGATGATAAATAAATGTCACAAAACGTGAAACAATTAGGGCCAGTTCACATGGCTTATTGCCGACGTAATTGCGGGGACGGATTTCGCCCCGCAATTACGCTGGCTGCCGTGAAGTGGGGGCGGGGCGGAGGGCCGTCCCCATAGACATTCATTATTCACGGCGCGTACATGCTGTAAATAATTGACATGTCACTTTCTCCCCGCCCGGTGTATTCGCCAAGCGGGGAGAGGAGACGTAATCCATAGTTTTCTATGAGAACTGTGGATTACCGTAATCACTGGGACGGATTTCAGCCGTACTGCAGCGCAAATATGGCGCGCAATACGGCTGAAATCCGTGCCCAAATCAGCCATGTGAACTGGCCCTAAGGGTGCGTTTATACAGCAAAGACCAAATACCGGTCAGGAAATCTCGACCAGTATTTTGTCTTTTTTTTTGGCACGCAGGGAGATGGCTTTCATCCGCGGTTTGCAGATTTAAGCCGTCCGCCTTCGCAGCCACATGTTCATGTTCTGCCCGAAAACCGGGCAAAAGAATGAACATGTTCTAAGTTTTTCGGAACACCGGCGGTGTAAAAAACCATCCAGAAGAAAACCCGTGTACTGGGGACTGCTGCACGGATTTTCCGTTGAAGTCAATGTAAAAGGTTGACAGTCGGTTTACAGACTGCTTTCAAATCCGAAAAACGCCTGTAAAACCAACTGAAAACCTGTGCCGTGGGGACAAGCCCTTATAGACCATAGAAATGCCCACACAATTTATATGCTACAGTGACACAACTCTAAAAAGTGGTGTAGCTTTTTTCCCATTGACATTTAGGGCCACAAGTATGACACTGTTTAGGTCTAAAACTCACTCTTTTGCCCATAGTAGCCTATGGGCAAAAAAGTAAATTGTAGACCTAAACAGGTCCATACATGTGGCTCTTAATGATTTTTGTTTGTTTGTGGCTTTAATACATAGAAAATTTTACTATTTTAATTTTGCTCTTTTATTTGCTCTCAGTACCCGATGCTTCCATCCCCCCAATAAAAGCAGCACTGTTTGTGCACCCTGCAATCTTATCCTATCAAACAGATGAAAATGTTGCTGGTCCTCACATGTCTTTCTGCGTTTGTAAATAATAGGTACAATGATTTAGTAGCCTTTTGTTGTACTACCATTAACGCAGGAGACATTGAACAAGCCCAAACCAGTAAAGTAGGTTACATTCAACATTTGCTCTCCAGGCATATTTTACTATCCTGTTTCCTAGAATCAACTGTCTTTTTGGCAGAATGTGGAAGCTGAATGTATTCCTGTGGCAACCTTCTGAAACACAGCCCAGAAAATTAATCAAAATTACAGTCTGCGGAGCCAGGGCTGCTGAAGTCCATCTAATATTTTGTATCAATTAATGAAGGAGTGAGCCGTGTAGGGCGTATACCCACCTCCCCCAATCACTCATCCTTCAAGAACACCTGAATCCCCTAACAAAGGAACTTGTGATCGGACCTCCCTCTGATATCTTATTTGTTTGCTATTACTTTTTGGATTTGGCAGCTCCTCATGCTCCTGTAAGATATTATGAGTCATTCCGCGAATGAGCTGAGGTTTCATATTTTAAATACAAAGTATGTACCAAGTGATGACCATGCAGACACTCGCGATCAAACAATCATAGTTAACCTTTTAAGAACACACGAATTTGCATTTTTTTGTGAGTTTATAATAACCATTGGCAAAAATATTTAGAGGCGTTGCTTGAAGTTCCTGATCCCCAATGCATAATCTGTAACCGGTTTCCACCTACCATGGACAACCTATAATACTAGTGTCTTCTTATGTGATAGAGGGGCCTTTGTGACCCCTCAGGTATTAGGGCTGAGATTGCTACCTCTGGACCCCCTATAACATCGGTGTAAAACTCGTCCCCACCAAGGGCCATATTAATATTATGGTTGCTCTCATAAGGCTATTGGAGGGCCTTGGAGGGTGGGTGGGATGCCAGTGTGAAGGTGCATGTCGGAGCAACAAATCCAATATGGCATCTGCTCTCTGTGCTGGCAAGGCCACCTCTTACAAGTGCTGGCTGTATCAGCTGGCTAAAGAGGAGAGATGGCACTTTTACTTTAGGACATTGTCCATCCCTGTTTGCTATATCTATGCTCTCGTGGGCCACATAAAATGAAGTGGCAGGCCGGATTCGGCCTACAAGCCTTGAATTTGAACTGTCCCTATATCCAGTTCCATTAATCCTATGTTTTCATTAGTGTTTGGATGTAGCTAATCAAAATACAGTTGCAAAAGGATTAAATACCATAATTTTACCAATCACCTCCTAACTTGTCTCAAACTAAACCTAACTTTTATTAAAGTGTTTTTATACCTATTAATTATTTAATAGATCGTTTTTAGTTTGTGTTAACTTTAAAATCTGGTAATTAAGCACTTAATAAAAGTTAAGTTTTAGTTTGAGACAAGTTAGGGAGGTGATTGGTAAAATTATGGTATTTAAATGCCTTTTAACAAACTGTATCTATAACTATGCCACTGACACCTTTGTGTAAAGAAAATTCAAGGTGATTCAAATAGGATATTATAAAGAATTTACTAAGCTACTACCTCTGATCTAAAAGGGACTGTCTAAGAAAATAGAGAAAAAAAAATCCGCTCTTGTCAATGAGCTGCCTATTTTTGTATCTCAATCCCATTCATATCCTTGTTTTTATTCAAGTTAACCAATGGAACAGACTATTGTCTTCACAATTTCCGGAATGTACCAATACACAAAAATAACATTTACCTATACACTGGATTAGTTATTACATCTTCAGGGTTTTAGTTATTACTGAAAGATTGAATGGAATGGCCCCTGTGCTTTCAAACTAATTATTCCCTAACTAACCTTTATAACCACAAGTCACTAAATTAATAAAATGTATTTTAGTAGCTCTCCCTACAGCTGGATTTGACTGTGATATCCTGTCAGGCTATCTCCAATCCTGTTCCATTAACCTCCTACTTGACACAGTCAACAGTGGCTACAGTGGCTCCCTCTGTCGATCAACACCCCATAAACATGATTGCAGGGTGCTGATGGTTGACAAGGCAGTTGAATGTCAAATTATACCTAAAAGACTTTATGGATTGATATATAGCAATGTATTGAAGCTATACTCAATAGACTTCAATATATTGCCATGTATTATAAATGTGATCAAGTGATCACATTTTTTATGTAAAAACAATAAAAGTAAAATATTCAAACATATAAAAGTAAATAAAAGTAATTTAAAAAAAATCAATCTGTTACATATGCCCTTGGAAAATCCTCACTTTATTAAGGATCTCTGGTCATCAGAAACAGTTCTAATCTCCCCATGCCTAGGCCTGTACCAGAATATTGAAAGAAAACTTTGGTTGAATTGTTCTCTTAAAACGATTTATTGCTTCTGGGCAAAAGATATGTTCTCTCGATGCATTGATTTGCATTTGGCAGAAAGGTCAGTTCTTCGACATTCCCCAGACTGGTAGAAAAAAGTTTTAATCTAGTCTAGCCTCCAAATCCACACACTTCCTTGTAAAACTAGATAAACTCTCATAAAACTACGTTATGACGTCACTAGAGAACATAACTCGCAGTAGATCAATCAATGCTAATTACCGACTGGTATTACAGGTTACTTACTAAATGTTTGCACTTTGTTAATAAGTTATCCGCATACAGATATTTTTTTAAAAATCTAACCACTGGTGTTTCCTTCTGTCTTCTTTTGTTAGGACTAAGGGTGGATTTACAAACACAAGTCTTTTGTCCAACATAAAAAGAGCAAATATTCTGGTTGATTTTCTGTTTGTGAAATAGTAATGATCCATTGGTTGGAATTGACATTTTATGACCTTCTTAAAATTATTCTCAAAATTACTGTTTCGATTTTATCATGTAAAGACTATTGGACAAAAAGACTCTGCGTCAACATTTTTTTTTGTTGTGATGGAAACCATCGTGAGATGAGAGTCAAAATAAGAATTATTAGTAATGAAATTGATATTCATAGAACAGCCTGAGTACTCATACGTACCAGATCTACGGTTCAGAACTTGATTCAATCCTGAAACAAAAAAAAACACCAAAGTCTGATATGAGATATAGGTATGGACAAAACCCACGATAGAAAGATAGTCAGAACCTGGTTATACTAATATATTAAACAACCAAGCTTCTAGAATGTATAAACCTAGGGTAAAGATAAAATATAACTTTTATAATAATAACCATTTAATAAAAACCTCAAGATTAGATACCCTAAAAATATCTCTAAACAAACTAAAGCTACCCATACAAAAATGGGGAGATCACCCCAATAAGGGCACCCCCAATCCGGAACCTAAACTGCCAAACCCCTAACCTACCCTAACAAGATAAAAATAACAAGATACATATAACATATACAAGGACACAGGGACAAAAAAAAGAAAATCAAAAAAGTACTCAAAAGGTGCAATACACTATTAACCTATGAAAAACATCTCAGAAAAAAGCATATCAGAAAGTTTCGTGTTAGGGGTTTGGCAGTTTAGGTTCCGGATTGGTGGCACCCTAAGCAGGGCAATCTCCCCATTTTTATATAGGTAGCTTTAGTTTGTTTAGGGATGTTTTTAGGGTATCTAATCTTGAGGTATTTATTAAATGGTTATAATAATACAAGTTATATTTTATCTTTACCCTAGGTTTATACATTCTAGTAGTTTGGTTGTTTGCTTGATTTAATCCTGATTCAAATCGCCTTTGTGTCTCCATGTGTGACCCATGTATTTTTATAATGTAGAATGATATTGGATCCTACCTAGAAAAAAAAAATTACTTTTGAAAAACAAAACTGTTGGGTTCCAAGATTGGGAACCTATATCTGCCTTTCTTGGCACAAAATACATAGCTCCCACACAAAGCTGTATTATGGCCATGTGAAAGTGGACATAAATAAAGTAACTATATGTTTGCTTATCCCGCTTAATATATGCTCCTTATGTCTCTATCTGTAAAACTCCAAGTTGTCAACACCAATTTCAAAGGCAAATTTGCATTGAGAAAGTGATGGAAATCCGATTTTTTCTTAAAACAAGTGCGTCTTTATTTTCTTCAAATTAAAAGTGCAAATATTGTGGCAAGCATCACAATACAACATATTACTCCATGACCCGATTACACGTTTCGAGACATAAATGGACTCTTGATCACAGCATTCCATTCCCTTCTGATGTAAAAACAGCTTCGGAACCAATCAAAATACGACAGTGCTCATAATTAGAATTGCAGAGAAAAATCATACATGAAAAACATTTCCATATTTCTTCTATGTCATTAATGCTACTCCAGCTACATATACATATTAATAAAAGTACATAAGATCGTTCCTTTAATTAAGTCCTCTGGGCATGCGCATATCTAACTCTGAGATTCAGAAGGCTTTCCTTCCCGGTAATGACATATGAAAATGTATTATTATTATTTAATTTAGAGCGCCCTTGGTTCCAGAGCGCTGTACATTCGAGGTGGTTACACAAATAACATTTGTCAAACAATTACAAAGTGACAATAAGTTACTCACAACTGGTACAGAAGGAGAGAGGTCATTGCCCATGAAGGCTTACAGTCTACAAAGAAGGTAGGAAGAGACAGAAGGTGAGGGGCAGACATGTTTGTGGGGTGGAGCAGTGCAACACGGTTAATGTTGGTTATAGGCAATCCTGAAGAAATAGGTTTTCAGGTTACCTTTGAGGCTAGTGAGAGTGTTGAGGCAGTGAGTTCCAAAGTGTGGGAGAAGCACAAGAGAAGTCTTGGAGGCGGTTATGTGAGGAGCTCATAAGAGAAGAGCAGAGAAGAAGGTCCTGTGAAGAGCGGAGGTTGTGTGAGGAGGTATCTAGAGATTAAGGCAGAGATTTATGGAGATTTATGGAGGGGAGAGGTTATGGAGAGCCTTTCAGGTCAAGGTTACTAACTTGAACTGGATTTGCTGGGCAATGGGAAGTCGGTGCAGGGATTGGCAGGGGGAGCGGCAGAGGAGTAGCGAGGAGATAGGTGAATCAGGAGGGCAGCAGAGTTGAGGATGGATTGGAGGGAAGTGAGGGTGCTAGAGGGGAGGCCAAAGAGAAGAATGTTGCAATAGTCTAGGCGGGAAATAACAAGGGCATGGACCAGCATTTTTGTGCTTTCAAAGTCCATTTGGGACTCGAAATGCATAAGTGGAACATGAAGTAATCTGTTGTATCGTGATGCTTGCCAAATTTTTTGCACTTTTTATTGGTAGAAAATAAAGACGTTGGTGCAGGTTTTAAGAAAAATTCGGATTTTCATCACTTTCTCAATATGAAAGTGGACATACTTGATACGTGCCAAGATCTAACCAAGGATATATTATTTAAGTGATAATTGCTTCATGCAAAAGGTATTAATAGGATCTACTGGACAAAAAAAAAATCTGATTAGGCCATCTTGGATATACCAGGTGGCACAGTGGCTAGCATTGTTGACTTGCAACATTGGGATCCTAGGTTTGAATTCAACTAAGGACAACATGTGTGGGTTTAATATCTTGTTGCTTTGTTTCTGTGTTTCATACTACACTACAGAAACTTAGAAATACAAGTTAGAATATGAGCTCCAATAGGACAGGCATAATCAAGGTTAAGATAATAATCTATGAGACAGGCTTTATTACAGTAAATGTACATTGTCAAGTAAGTGAACTAAATCTGTGTTGATTAAAGCCCATCAGAAAAAAAAAACATGTCCAGCCCTAAGCAAGAGTTTGACATTTTAATTATCAGGTACCAAGAAGCACAGATGGGTAAGCAATAAGCGATCTAGGACATTATGAAGAATGGGAAGGACTACGGGTCCATCCTAGTAAAATGTAGTAAAACTTCTCGAAAAGACAGCCATACTGATCTAGAGCAAATTATTTATCATTGATTTTTAAATATTTCTATATATTTTGCAGATTAGGTCCCTATGTAAACCATGAGACTGCTAGATGACCCTTGTAATAAGGTAGTTCAGCCCTGGTTGTTTAATTCTTTTTGGCAATGGCTTGTAAAAAGTTATGCAGGACTCCCTTCTTCAGAGAAACTGCATCTTAGCAATTAAGGTTTATGAGAATAATCAGAAAAAGAATGTGAATGGGCATAAAATACCATGCTCTTCTGTCCCTGAGACAAAACCATGTAGTGTAATGGAAGACCTATTATTAGAGATGGGCGAATTTCTCAAAAATTCGGTTCGGTCACTTCGCCGAATTTTCCCGAAAAAAATTGTTTCGGGCCGAATTATTTGGGCACGAACACGTTAAAAAACAGCTATTTCCGGGCTCCCCAGACCCTGCAGGGTGCTGTGGAACGTTGTGCCATGTTAAATTTTGCAGAGGGAGCTTGGTTTGGTTTCTAAAAAGTTGTGTTTTAGTATGCCCACGCACAGGGACTGCCGCCGCTTTAGAATCGCTTCCTTTTAAAATGCCCTGGGCACTTAGGGGGGCCAAAATGACCAAAAAACTGAAGCGGGGAAACTTTAGCCTGTTTAAATTTCAGGGGCAGAAAAAAAAAAGAAGCGGGGGGAAAAAAAAAAAAACTAAAGAGTCGGGTTTGGCAACTTAGTGACAGAGTGTGGAAGGGTTGGACGGCGGGGGCCACGGAAGATGAGGCCCAGACAGGGCACAATGACATTCTGGAAGGTGGCAAAACATTTACCGGGGCCCCGGGAGGGGCACAATGACACATGTGGGAGGTCACGGGTGGCGCAGCAGAGATCAGGCAGTGGCCAATGAAAAAATTCGGGAAAGCTGGAAAAAAAGGGAAAGTAGGCCAAGAGTGGTAAAATTTGGGACACAGTGGGGGGCACGGGGGGACCCAACAGCAGCAGCATAAGGTCAGACGGGGCCCCAATGACACTTGGGGAGGGCACGGCAGGCACCCACTTTCAGCAGATGGGTTTTCAAAAACAGTGGCCAATGAAAAAATTCTGGAGGTGGAAAAAAAAACCAGGATTTAGGCCACATTTTGTGGGAGGGCCGGCAGCACCCGGCAGCAGCATGGGTCAGCAGTGGCCCCAATGACACGTGGGGAGGGCCCACGACAGGAGTCAAGCAGCAGCATGAGGTAAAGTGAGGGGGGCCCCCCCCCCCAAAGGGACATTTGCGGTGGAAAATAGTTTTACCCCCACAGAGCGGAAAAAGATGAAAAGCGGGGGTCACGGCGGCGAAGCATGAGGCCCGGGCCCAGGGGGCACAATGGACAGGGGAGGGGGAGGTGATGACAGGGCAAAGCATGAGGTCAGAGAGGGGCAAAATTGTTTTTTTGGGAGGTGGCAAAAACAGTCCCAGGCCCCCAGGAGTGGCAAAAATGCACGTGTGGATGTCAGGGAAACCCAGCAACGAAAGCGCAGCATGAGCCCCTTTTGAGGGGGCACAATGAAGGGTTGAGGTGGGTGGCAATAAAAGGTCCCTGGTAAAGTCGGTGGTAGGCAGTTGGAGAAACTATCAGCAGATGTGTGGCATCAGGGGGGGGGTGGGGGCCCTTCAAAATTGTGGCTGAGGCGGTTTGGTTTAAAACCCGGGACTGAGCCAAAGGCTTTGGTTTGGGGAAAAAATCCTGGCCGATCACCCCCTGATTCATCTTGACAAAAGGTCATTTGGGGTTCAATTTTTTTCCGTGGACAAGCGGGTTTTTCCTTGGGGTAACGAGGGCCCCCGCCGCACTAAAACCCCCCGCTCTGATGCCACAATATGGCCGGGGCAGGGACAGCTTCCCCCAATGCAAACTGGGGCAATTTTCGGCCCCCACATCCAGTTTGGCTGCCCGGGAGTCAGGGACCCTTCTAATTTGGGGTGGCGGGATTGCTGTCCAATGGGCCACAACCTTTTGGGTTTTCGGGGGGAATGCTCCATGTCCTGCTGTGCTGCTGCTGGTAAATCCCCTCCTCATAGGCGGGTGAAGGAAGCTGTAAATTAGTGTCCAGATTTAAAGGTTTAAATGCTGATGGAGCTGGAAACTGCTTCCCCCCCAAACCTTTCCCCCCCGGGCAGGGGGGGCCCTGTAGTTGTGAGCGCTGGGGAACCCCCGGCCCAGACCTGTAAAGAGGGGGGACGTCCCGAAACATAGGAAAGCGGCCAACTGATTACGGGGGATTTCCCTAAAAGTATTTGATTTTTGGTCTTCCCTCTTCAATAGCGGGGAAAAAAAGGTTTCCCATTTTGGCCCGGGTTTTAGCAAAGGGCCCAATGGGTGGGGGAACCAGAAGTCATCCTCTCCCGGGGATGCTGACTATTGGCTGTCACTAGAAAGGCAAATAAGCATGTTTGCGGGACATCTGCACAAGGACTCCGAGGGGCTCCCTTTGGCCCCCTTTTTCCACTTTTTTTACTCCAAACGGTGTTTGGGGGAGTCTTTCGGGCCTCGTCTTTCCTCATCTCCATCCCCCTCCCCCCAGCTGCCCCTTGCCCCTCCTCTTTTGTCACCGGGGAAAAAAACCCACTTTCCCCGGGACAAGGGTTTCTGCTCCAATGCCCTCCTCCTCCCCCTCCTCCTTTTCCCAGCCCCAAACCGGGGACTATGTGGCCCCCCAAGATGTAGTCCCCCAAACTTTCCCCATTTCCCTCCCCAGCCCAGATTTTTCAGCATCTGTTCCGGGGACTTGAAGCAGGGGAATAAAGGTTATTCATCCTTTTAGCCCCCTGGCACTGACAAAAAAAACGTGGCCTCCTCGAATGGCCTAAACCCAAACGGCAGGTGTCACGCTTTGAGCTGCCATTTGGCTGACATAAAAGTTACACAGGGGGGGGTATTCTGTTCCCGGATCATAAAAAAATCGTTAATGGCCTTTCTCTGTTATACGTCGGCCCCCAAACATGGCAGGCTAAATTTCCCCAGGGGTTTGGAAACATCGCATATCAGAGCTTTGTTGGGGGGGCCCGTTCTCCCGCTGAAACCGAGAAGGGTGTTCCTGGTTTGTACGAATGGATAAAGTCCCAATGCACAGTTTCCTGGCCATTTTCAGAATGTTCTAAAGATCGGTGGAAGACTTCGGGAAAACCTTTTTTTACAACAGATTAAACAGGGTTGCCCCATGCAGGGCGAAGGGCCCACCCCTTTTCCTCAGGGGCAGCGCGGACACCATGTTTCCCATTGTCCGTCACCAGGGTTTTCGTTTTAAAAGTTGGCGGGAGAAAACCACACCGATTCTTGCTCCCATGACGCGGGCATTTCCCTCCCCTGTGTGACTTCGTTCCCCGAGGAAAGCTGGGTGTAGAACTGGGGTGACACCGCTGTCCCCAAAACATGTTTTTTTTTAAAGGGAGCAGTATTTGTGGAGGCGGGAGATGGGGGTTTGGTGGTGGAGGGGGAAGGGAGGCGGACTTTGGCGCAGGAGCAGCTTTTTTGACAACGTGGGGGGGGGGGGAAAGCGGCGTTTCCGTCCAAGTTGTTGGTGTCCCTGGCGGAAGCCATTCCCCATTTGGGGCCGTAAAGGCCCTTTTTCTGGCCCCTGACCGTAGTTACAGCCCGCCCGGTCCGCGCTGCCGTTTTCCCTTGGAAAAAAAACCGATAAGTAAAGGACTGACCCACTTTTTGTTCTAATATTTATGAAGTGCTTTTTCTGCCTTTTTGGAAAAAAATTTTCGGTTTGGGAAACTCCCCATCTCGGCTCGGCAAAAGCCATTAGTTCTCTAAAGGGTTTTGCAGACCCCAACCATTTGGAAAGGGGGGGGGACTGCGTCCCAAACCCAAAATTGGACAGGAGAACGGTCAGCTGCGCACCTTGGGATGGTTGGGACGAAATATGTTGTCTCTTACAATCGCCTCTTAAACCGACTGCTGGCGCCAAGGGAGTAGGAGGAGCAGGAGAAATCGGGGCCCGGGAGAGGATGTCAAAAAAAAAACGCGGCCTTTTTTGGCAGGGGGGTGGACCCTTGAGGGGCTGAAATGGCATGCTTTCCACTGGCCGCTGCTGCTGCTGCGGGGCAGGATGGACCCCACATTGAGCCAGGGTTTCTCCCAGGCCCCCCCGGATGGTAAACCCTGCTTGTGTTGACGCGGGGGGCCCGTTGTGCCAACGTTTGTTTCCCGGGCCCGTTTCATTTTTCTGCCCACAGATTTTCTTTTAACCATTTTCCCGGGCTCCCCCGGTTTGTTTTTTGAAAAGAACTGCCAAACGCCGAGTAGCTGTTTTTTTACCGCCAACGCCCCGCACTGAGGGGCTATTGCCCGCCCTGCCTCGCTGAGCCCCTTTTCCCGCTACTGTCTTGGACCTGCGAAGCGGGTTTTTTACCCCCCTGGCCCCTTGGCTCCCCACCCCCCACACTTTCTGCTACCCTGCTGAATCCAGGGGCCAAAAAACCCACTTGTGGCTGCGCCCCTGCCCCGACGCGCAAGCTGACGCCCCCCCTTCTCCTGAGATGTTTAAGGCCCTTTTTTCACCCCGGTCCCCAAATGCGGGGCGGCACATCTTTAAACTATTTGTGTTTTTATGTTTACTTTTTTTTCCTCATCACCCGGTCTTTTGGTAAGCCGAGGTGACCCCTTTACCCCATGACCCCCCATGCCACTCCAAATCTATACTTTGCCCCCTACTGGGAAAAAGTGGGGAATTTGGCCCCATTTCTTTGTGCCAAGTAGCTGCTGACTTTCCCCCTCAAATTGGTTTTATCCTGCAATATAGGGGCTGAGCCCAGACCACATTTGTAGGGTCCCGGTGAGGGGGAAAGGATGGGCCCGAGGGGGCTGAAAGGGCAGGTGAGGGGGCCGTGGGCCGCTCCCGGGGCCCCGCCCCAACCCAAGGTTTTTTTTGTGTCTGAGGTTCCCACCGGGAATTTGGCTGGGGTTGGTTTAGATGTCATTTTTGGGGGAAAAGGTTTACCTAGTAAAACCCAAACAAGAAACCCTTGGGTTGCTGAAAAAAACACCGGGCTAGTGGAACGCGGGGAGTTGTGGCCCCACCGAAATGACCCCTGCTGCGGGGGTCCCTTTCTGTTTCTGCGACCTGGGCCCCTTTTTAGAAAAAGTTTGTGCCACTGCCAAATGCATTTTCAGGGGCCCCGCCAAACCCCCTTGGGCTGACTATGTTTGTTCTAAAATTTTACAGACAATGGGTTTTTTGAAAACTTTCTGTATATGAAAATATACACCCTGTTTTTTACTCCAAAAAGAACCCCCGTAAAAAGCTTGGGTAACCTTGGATATAAATTTCGCTCCACAAATGGGCCCAAAAAAAATTTTTTTGGTTTTGTGTCGTTTTTCAAGGGCCCGGTTTTTTTATAAATGTATAAAAACACAAAAAGGGTTAATTAAACCTTGTTTTTGAATTTTTGCTACAAGAAAAATGTTATATTTCGGTGTTGAAAAAAAGACGGTTTATTTTTTTGCACACCGCAAAAAAAACGCTTTTAAATTTCCCCCATTTTAAATTTCGGGTATAGAATTTTTGGCCCCCCAAAACTAGTAGCTTTTTTAGCGTGGGTTTCAATGGGGGTATTTTCTACGCCACACAACAAGAAAATTAAATTGTAATTTAAATTTTGCTTGTGAAATTTGGCTACCAAAAAAAAAATTTTATATTTGGGGGTTTGGGAAAAAAACGGTTTTTTTTGTTTAGCCCCCCAGCAAAAAAAACGGGTTAATTTAAAACCCCCGGGGTGTAAATTTGGGAAAAAAATTGAGGGCCCCCAAAAAACTAGTAGCTTTTTTTTTAGCGTGTTACATGGGTATTTTCTAGCCCACAACAAGAGGGTAAAATTTTTCAAATTTAAACCCTTTTCTTGTGGGAAATTTGGAAACCCAAAAAAAAAAAATTTTTTTTATTTGGCGTTTTAAAAAAAGGGCGGTTTATTTTTGTTTAGGGACACCAGCAAAAAAACCTTAATTAACCCCTGGATGTAAATTGCGCAATAGAAATTTAGCCACCCAAAACTAGTAGCTTTTTTTTTAGCGTTTTTACAATGGTGTATTTTTAGCCAACCCCAAAAAGAGATAAAATTGTAATTAAACCCTTTTCTTGTGAATTGGCTACCAAAAAAAAAAAATATATTTGGGGTTGAAAAAAACGGTTTATTTTTGTAAAACACCAGGCCCAAAAAAAGCTTAAAATTTAAACCCCCGGATATAAAATTTGGGAATAGAAATTTAGGCCCCCACAAATAGTAGCTTTTTTTGCGTGTTACAATGGCGTATTTTTACGCCACCAAAAAAGAGATAAAATTGTAATTAAACCCTTTTCTTGTGAAGTAGGCTACCAAAAAAAAAAAAATATATTTGGGGTGGAAAATTACGGTTTTTTTTTTTCAGCACACCCGCAAAACAAGTTAAATTAAAAACCCCTGGATGTAAAAATTTGGGGAATAGAATTTAGCCCCCACAAACTGTAGCTTTTTTAGCGTGTTACAAAGGGGGTTTTTTTACGCCACACAAAAGAGATAAAATTGTAATTAAAACCCTTTTCTTGTGAAATTTGGCTACCAAAAAAAAAAAATATATATTTGGCGTTGAAAAAGACGGTTTTTTTTGTCCCGCACACCCCGCAAAACAACCCTTAATTAAAACCCCCGGATGTAAATTTCGCAAAAGAATTGAGCCACCACAAAAATTGTTGTTTGAGGTGTTAAAAAAGGCGTATTTTTTTCGCCCCAAAAAACAAAGGGGAAAAAAATTGTAATTTTAACCTTTTTTGTGAATTAGGCTACCAAAAAAAAAAAAAATTTATTTGGCGTTTAAAAAGAGGGTTTTTTTTTTGTCAGGGACACCGCAAAACAAAGCTTTTTAACCCCGGAGTAAATTGCGCAAAAAGAAATTTAGCCACCACAAACTAGTAGGCCTTTTTTTAGGTGTTACAATGGTGATTTTCTACGCCACCAACAAGAAAAATAAATTGTTAAATTAACCCTTTGCTTGTGAATTTTGGTACCAAAAAAAAAAAAAAAAATATTTTGGGGTTGAAAAAGCCCGGGTTTTTTTTTGTCAGCACACCAGCAAAACAACCCCTTAAAATTTAACCCCCCGGATTTTAAATTGGCAATAGAATTGAGCCCCACAAACTAGTTGCTTTTTTAGCGTGGTTTCAATGGCGTATTTTCTACGCCAACAAAAGAGATAAAATTGTAATTAACCCCTTTGCTTGTGGAAAATTTTTCTTTCCAAAAAAAAAATATATATTTGTTGGTTTGAAAAAGACGGTTTTTTTTTTTGTCCCGAACCAGCAAAACAAGCTTAATTAACCCCTGGATGTAAATTTTCGCAATTTGAATTGAGCCCGCCAAAAAAGAAGTGGTATTTTTATTGTAAAAAACGCTGTTTTTTAAATGGTACAAAAAAGGGAACCGGCTTAGATCCCACTTGGGTTTTGATGTATTTGAAACTGCAGTGGAAAAGGGACACTGGTTTTCAGATCCAATTCCCCCAAAAAATCAGAAATAGAAAAATTCAGAGAAAAGGTTTTCTGAGACAAGCTGAAAAAACCCACAAAAACGTGTGTTTAAAAAACAGTTTTCAGAAAGCGCTATCACCCGCAGCAGCAAACCCTTTCCCCGTCAGGGACAGTGAAGGGTTGTGAGCTCCCAGCGGCGCGCTCGGTCTTATTTTGTGCCGGGGACGTTCCCGAATTTCCCCCCGGTTTCTGATTTGGGTTTTATCTCTGCCCATGTCTTTAGGCTATGCCCTTTTTCCCCCCGAGTTGGGTTTTGCCCCCCTGTAGCGCCTGTGCTTTGCCGCCCTTTTTTTTAATTTAAAAGCACCTTCGTTTACCCGAGTACCCCCCAAAATTCGCTTTTGTTCCCAAACCCAAATTTTCCTGAAAAATTTAAACGAATTCCCCCTTGTTAGAAACGAATTTTTGCCCATTTACCCATTATTCATTGCTAAATACAAACAATGTACAAAAGATTGGTCTTTCCATTTTAGCATTTTTTAAAGGGGTTTTTCCCGAAGTAAAATTTTGGGGGGAAGTTTTTTGAATTAAATAATAAACATTTTAAATAATAAAAAATTTTTAAACCCTTCTCATTATTTAAAAATTCTGGACCGTTTTTTTTTTTTTAGCTGCTTCTTTAGTGATCCATTGTTTTTAAACTCGTCTCCAGGAGATTTAAGACCCCGGGTTTTTCTCCCGAAATCTGTGTCCCTTTGTTTAAATTTGTCAAACAGTGGGAAAAAAAAAGAAAAAAAAAAACCCCCAATGAGGTCTGTGCATTGTAAAGAAGAAAAAAAAATCCACAGGTTTTTTTTTCCCGCGGGATTTTAAAAGGGGGAACCCCTTTTTCTTGGAGGCAAAAGTTTTACCCCTGAGCTACCCTTTTGGCTACTTACAGTTCCCCAAAAAACAAAAACCCTTTCCCTTTACTAAAGAGAGGAAAGGGCCCGGTGATGTTACCCCCCGCTGGGTTACATGATATGTAATTCAAAAAAATCACAAAACGCCCCCCTTCCCGAGGAACAGGCCCAAAGGGCTGGGGTTCCCGGGGGTATGAAATGAGACCATGGCAAAACCCCTTTAAAGGGGTTCTCCAGCCATAAAAATTATACAATGGGGTGGGTAAAAAATAAAAAAAAGTTAAACATACCTGTCCCCACCACTGCCGCTCTGGAGCTATCCAACAATCTGTGCCTCTTTTCATTGTATCTTTAAAGGACAATTAATTAATCTGGTGTTTGCCATATTGATGTACAGGTTGTTACTAAGACAACAAGCTAACCATACTCGTAAGCTATGTCAGTTGAACCCGCCATCCATCAAATGTTTAAGGGAGCTTCTCAAGGGTAAACCCCAACAGATTTTAAGTTGAAAAGAGATAAAGGTTTAGGGGTTTTGTTTTGGCCCGCCCTTTTTCTTTTTTACTTTGGGGGACATATATGCCTTTGTCCAAGTTGTTTAGAAGCAGCTTCGCCCAAACTTTTCATTGCCTCATGTAAACCAAAAAATATGCTATGTATAGGGGGAATTAAGAAAGATAATTGTCAATGAAATGAACATTCGGTGGCAAAGCTATCTAAGGTGTATTTTCAGCTTGAGACTTTTATTAGTCTCTTCTTATTTTTATGTCTAACTCATAGAACTGTGTTAGAGGACAATAAAACTGAATAAAACAAGTTGATGAAAAAGGAAGTTCAACTTTTAAATTTAAATTTTTGTAATGTCCCTTTTTGTGAAACCCCGTGGAAAACATTTACAGTCCTCGAGGAATGAAATTGCCCATTCCCAGGTAACCCTTTCCTTGACAGCAAATGCTTTTAACAAAAGATTGGATGCGATGCAAAATGTTTATTTGAAGTTTTTCCCCCTTAAAGGAAAAGGGAAAGGGTTTTTTAGTGTTGCCTCGGTTCTTTAGTAAAACAAAAATTGCGCAAGGTATTAAACATTCCTGACAAGGTGTTACTTGTTTTTTGGGGGTTTTTACCCCTTTAAAACCCAAATTTATATTGCTTTAAGGGTTTTAGGAGATGGATAATGGCTTATCTGTTTCACTAGGGTTTATTAAGTAACCCACAGTCTTCTTTGTAGAGGGGTCCATTGAATGGAGTTATCCTTCTCTGGTATTAGCAGTATTTGGCATTTTCTTTCCATTTGACACATATTTGCGGCAATCCTGGGACACAGATGTGCCAGGATTTCTGAAAAACAAACTTGCATCATTGTCCGCAGTGTGACATATAAAAACAAACCAGAAATAGATGGGTGAATCTGATATTGCCATGGGGCTCTTAGTGTTGGCATGAAAAAATAGGAATTACAAGGGGGCATTCAAAAAAAAGAGAGGCAAGGTTGAATTTTTTTAGAGGAAATACAAATAACAGTGATTCGTGGTTGTAGCTGTAAGTTCGAAAACTGTGAATATTGCTGAGTGTTGAGTGCATCGCCCCATGTTTATCTATAAATGATGCTTAACCCTCATGCCAATTGTAGCCCAGTCTGTCTAAAAACTAGAGTACATTATAGATTGATTTATGTTAGTTTAAAAAATTTATTTATTTCTTATGTTCTTATTTCTTATGTTGATATAAAGTAAAAAAAAAAATCTATTTTATCTATAGATCTATATTTTTTTTTTTGCCTGTCAAGTTGAAAGCAGTTTAATCCATAGACCACGCAGCATGGAATACGATGTTAGAAAATATCATGAAATTAGAATGATAAAAAAATACTAACCCAAAATGTGGACCCATTGGACTGCTACAGATTTGGATTTCAGCTAAACTAGAGGCAGAGTCTGAATTGTGAGTTCTTCACCCATAACCACAGTAAAGGAGGAGAGTGGACTACAAGAAATTAGAGTTGGACTGGTTCACCAGAGTTCAAGGGGATCCCCAGGGGCTCAAGCTCTGAGACAATAATCTACCCCTAACATACCAGGAGCCCAATAGTCTTACAGTATACAACCTCATTTGGAGCTGACTTTAGAACCAGTCAGTAGAAATCCTAATAACCCTAAGGCTATGTTCACACGGCTTAACTGCGGGACGTAATTACGCCCCGCAATTACGTCGTGTGGCCGGGGGTGGGGCAGGAGCGGGGAAGTAAGAGGGGGGGCCGCCACCTCGCCGGCCCATAGACTTTCATTACCAGCGGCGCGTATTTGAGACCCATCTAAAAACCGACTGTCAACCCTCCACATTCACTTCAATAGAAAATCCGGCCAGTAATCTACACTGCACGGTTTTCTACCTGTCGGATTTTCATATCGCTGGCGTTCCGAAAAACTCGGGACATGCACAATCTTCCACACGGTCTTTGGACAGAAGGTGTCCTCTTCAATGGAAAGGGTGACGGGCGAATCCACAAAATGCAGACAGAACCATTCCCCAAAATCATCACAAGACGATAATATTTTTAAACAGAATTCGACCAGTATTTTGTCTATCCTGTGTGGCCGTACCCTAAACGTGCAATGATTACTTCAAAATAATTTTTTTTAAAAGTATTTTAAAGAGGTCATGGAAATTTCCTGTATAGATAGGGGGTGGGACCGCAAAATACCTTTTTTTGGCGGGCCCAAGGAACTTCAGTCCAACACTACAGGGAATCCTTAGGTCACTTCCCCTGAAATAATCTGCATAGATGGACAAAAGACAATGGTACCAAGGCAGCAGACAGAAACCATAGACAGACAGGTCTAAGCAGGTGGAGTTCTTAAAAAACAAATTACAGACATAAGGTCAGGGCAGGCAGCAGGTAAAAGAACATGGGGCCATATGTATGAAGACTGTCTAGCAGTAAGACTTTCTTTGTTTCCCATAGCAACCAATCAGAGCTCATAGCAACCAATCAGAGCCCAACTTTTATTTTCCAGAGCACTGTATGAAAGCTAAGCTCTGATTGGTTGCTATGAGCTCTGATTGGTTGCTATGGGCAACAAAGACAGTCTTATTGCTAGATAGTATTCATACATAAGGCTCGTGGTGAGTAAACAAGCTGGATTAACAGCTATAGAGGGACATTTAGCAAACACAAAGATTAAAACATCAGGCTATACCTCTAACCTTGCTCAAATACACCCAATAATGCCCTGTCTCCTCCAGCAGACCACTGGCAAAACAACAGTGACATCGCTATGATCTATATAGATGTATTCCCCTAATAATATATTTTAGGAAAATAAATGTATACAAATAACTATAAAACAATGTTCTATGTATGATATATCTCAATAGGGCAGCTAAGTAGATTCAGGGACTAAAATACAGTTGAAACACAGTACCAACCCAGAGCATTTGTTCCAGCTTCTTAGGACATGCCTTAGGCCCCGTTCACACGGCTTATTCTGCCGCGGATTGGCGCCGTACTGCGCGCCGGATTTGCGCTTCAATACGGCGCCAATCCGCGGCAGCAATTACGGTAATCCACTACTCTCATAGAGAACAGTGGATTCCGTCGCTCCTCCCCGCTCGGCGAATCCGCCGCGGGGGGAGAAAGTGACATGCACATTATTTACGGCGCGGACGCGCCGTAAACAATGCATTGTCTATGGGGCCGGGAGCGGCGCCCCCGCCGCGCTCCGGCCCCGCCCCCGTCCTGCCCCTGATTCACGGCGGATTTGTGCGCTCAATACGGCGCACAAATTCGTCGGGAATAAGCCGTGTGAACACGGCCTTAGACCGACGGGACAGCCCCTTAAATTTGTAAGTGTTCCATTGGATCTGGGACGGTTGGGGGTCATGATGACCTGGCAAGCACCTTAGCAAACTACCAAATAGCATTTATTGGACCATATTGCTCAGACCCAAAGCAAAGGAAGAAGAGGCTTTAAAAACACAACACTATAGTAGAGGATTGGAGGAAGACAGGAAGAATTGGTGGTAGTGGTGCTTTAAGAAGCCAAATGTTACATATCCATGCAAACTACAAAAGAGAGAAATGTACAAATATGGTGGCCCTGGAGAGTGCGGTAGGTGAGGACAGCAGGTAGATGGCCCGGAGAAGGACACCAAGAGGAAGAAGCAACACCATGGACCAAAAGGGAATGTGTGTATTAAGACTACATGACATTTCAAATAAATTTTGCACAATATTGTAAGCATTTCAATTTTCTTGTTGGAAAGGGACATACACCAAAATATATTACAATATGAAGGGTGCCATCCATTTACATTGCTCCACATACTTTTCAGAAACTATAGCTTTGTGTTTTATCTCCTTTTTTATACAAACTTTAAATGTCTGGAGAACATAATGACACATACACAATAATACACACCTCAGGTGCAGCAGAACAACAAAGCACACGCCTCAGATACTGTAGGCCTTCCTTCTGAGAAGAATGAGAATACTTTATCAACCAATGGTGAGCACAAAGTTCCTCTTACTGTTCAAATGGAGCTTCAGCAGTAGCTGAGATTATAGTGAGCAATAATATACCCTGTAGTATAGTATACATGTTAGAGAATAATCCAAGTCACTTAAGATTTCTTTGACCTGTAGTGACACACTCAGCCTACAGCCTTCTGCTTTTTAATGGTCGCAGAGCTCCTTCATGGCTTCTAATATACTTGTAATTTATAATAGGTGAGCATTATTCCATATATAAATGGATATTTCAAAGATCGAGAAAATAGGATAGACACTGATGGTGTAAGGAGTGGATCAAGTTTTAAAGTAGCAACAGTCACTTTGCCTTTACTTCTATTATTAAGAATATAAGACATCAAAGGAATTGTACAGTTACCAACTCTCGAATTATCATGAAATAATACACCAGGAACCTTATGTACTGTAAAGTGCAGACAACTTCTGTCCTAAGTGGTATGGGAAAATCAAACTGTAAATGAAATAAGACTCTTTGCTAGAACGCCATGTATCTCTTGTAATTGAAGCAGATCCCATAGGAACGAAGTTGATGGAAACCACACACCTCGATAATGTACTTCACCACCTGGAGGGGGACAGCTGGCACTGTCTCCGAGTAATAGGTGCAAAATATTACTGGAAATTAGAGAGCAGAAGATGAAGCTTCTGCTGTGGTTAAAGTATACTAAGATGAAACATTTGACACAGATCGATCTTTATGCCTGGGTATCGCAATAATCACGGCTTGTTGGTCCTGAGACGCCAGACACTTTTGAATTTTCTTGTTCCAGTAAGCTGAAAAGATCTTGAGGAGCGTATTAAAAATCCAGAACAGTTGTGGCTTCTAGGGCTAGGAAAGTTTTTTTGAGTCTATGATATCAATAGAGAAACTCAACAAATAAATAATTACCGTAATTATGTTATTTGTCCTCTAAACAGATTGAAACGTTGGTGACTATATGAGTCATGTTACTCCAGGTTGTCTTCAGTTTTCGGTTCAAGCCTCCAGTGCCATTCTCATGATTTCTATTTTTTGTATCCATTTTTCTTGGTAGTGGTAGTGTTCTTTATTTACAGCTTATCTGAGCTTTGCTGTCTTTTACAGTGAGCTGGCTCTCACAGTAATATGTGAAAAATGAGATGATGGTTTCAGTCTTGACAGTCAGTCTTGACTTTGACATTCGAGTGGAAAAATATGCTAAAATATTAATTATAGTAGATTAAAACATTGGATCAAAAAGTTCCAAGATTCCAAGGTATGTGCAAAATTAACACATTTTATGTAAGAAGTTCAAGAATTTCCAAGAATTTCAGACAGATGATAGATAGATTAATTTCTAGACAGATGATACTGAGAAAGATAAATAGACAGATAAAAATAGTAGCTCCTACAACTCATCGAAATATCAAACCAGACTTCCTATCATCACGTCTCGAGGTATTTATGTAAGAAAAATTATAGCCAATGAAACTATACTTATAAAGAAGTCTGAGAATGAATGCTGGAGAAAGGCAGCCATCTTGCTCCATCTCCCTTGATGGACCATAAGGGCTGGGAGCATGTCAAAATAGCATCTGTAGATCACCCTTATGGATATTTGCAATCGGAAACTCCAGTTTCCAGCACTGTCTAGTGGGTACAGTTGCAGACATTTTACAGTTTGTGGGGCCCTACAATAGACTAAAATAAGCTACATACACTTTTCTATTCACCACATATCATTGTGGGATCTCAGTGCATAGTTATTTTGCACTGCACACGTACAGGACTATCTTATCCATTGAACACACTAGTCAGATGCTCAGGGGCCCCAAAAGCCTATGTGCCCCAAAATGTTGAATGTGTTTTCTTGGGATCTGCAAATAGTTAAAACCCATGATGGAGAATGTAGCCATTGGCTTCCTGTCCTGCCAATTATTCTTGTAGGCTGCACTCTGCCCATAAAATTTAGGAGGGTGGTCCTGATGTACATGGTATTATAACATTTGTGTGTGTGGCAGTGGTTAGAGGCATGTCCTGTTATGCCCGGGGACCCATAATGCTGTCTGTGTGCAAATGGATGTAATCAACATGAATGGGCATAACTATAGCCATAGCAGGCATAGTGACTGCTATAGGGCCCAGGGGTTAAGGATAACAGAACATTGTTCCTTTTTGTATAGAACAAGTTGTTGTAGGCTTTCTGTTCTCCAGCACTACTATGTGGGAATTCTGATATATGATTGTATTATTTATACCTTTAATTACTGCCACCTATACTGCTGTTTTAGTTCATTGTGATTAGGTGGTGGGGCCCATCTCATTTTTGTATGGAACCCTATGAATTCTAGTTACCCCCCTGTCAACATGGCTGCAACACAGTGTGAAGTGAATATAATGATGAATAATGTTATGTTGGGGACAATAATATATACTTGAAGCATTGTCATACAACTGTGACAGTGTTATCCACTTCAGGAGGCCTAAGCAATGGTCTGTTGAAGGCTCCATGTTGCTTCAAGAATGAAAGTTACAGTCAGCTCTTCAGGGTTTGATCTGATTTGGACAATCCCTAAATAAGATGATCACAATTCCTGTAACCTCCAACTCATATCAGCTATAATCTGAGGATGAACCCGGCAGCAATTGTTTAATACCCCTCAGCCCCACTACAGGAGACTCGAAGCATGACTTTGTTCCCATTGACATGAATCTACTAAGTTAAGGTTTCTGACTAGATGCCTGCTTAAGCAGAAAACCCCATTCATAATAAATGCTGCCCATACTTGGTTGTGATACATACATAGTTTACTTACCAAATCACCATAATTACTGTTGGTGTGCCTATATAGTTATCATAAGGGCAACCTCACAATAGGGAATAGCATAGGGAGTTTGTTGTTTAAGTATGGGCACCTACGTCCCAGGCTTCATTCAGTCAGTGTAAGAACAGGTCTAGTTAGCCACCAGGTTTTTTTTTTTGTTTTTTTTCTGCAAAAAGGTCATTATTAATGGGGTGCAATGCACAAAAGACGTGACTAATAAATGAGGGCAGGATAGAGGACTACTGTTGAGTGGAGGAACAAAGTTGGACTACTGCTATATGGTGGCACATTACTACTGTATAAGGGACTTACAATACATCTATTATTGGTATCTGTTTGCTCCTTTTGGATTATATTTTTGCCTCAGTTTCCCTGTTAATCTTCTTTCTTTGTAAAGTATGTGGAAAAGCTAATCTGTTTAATATTGTAAACCCTCACAAAGCTTTAACCCTTCTCCAGTATTCATCTATTATTAACCTATGCAATCCCGATCATTCAATCAGACTACATTGCCAAACTGGACTTTTATCCAAAGGTACAGGCTATAGACCTAACCCCTGAAGCCAAAAACTAGTACAGTGTCCCGACGATCCACAAGTAATGGAAATATTCACTATACACATTGTGGTAGCCTTGTTTATCATAAAAGTACAATTAGTAGTATTACACACACAAGACCTCAACTCCAAAAGTACTTACACACGGTCACTAATTCGTGGAAATGTTCAATATATGGTCCCTGGTGGTCCAGCTGGGATGCCTTTTAGTTAGTGGTTTATTAAGCACATCATACTTGAACTGATGACTATTCTGATAAGTAATGTTGTTTTCCAGTCAATGGCCATCTGTCCCTAGCAGTATGTGTCAGGGTCAAGATTAGAGATGGGCGAATTGATTCTAACGAAGTGGAATTCGTTTAGAATTTCAGGAAAACTTTGGTTCTGAACGAAGTCGAAGTTTGGGGTACTTCGGGTGAACGAAGTGTGCTTTTGATTGATAAAATGGCTGCGAGCACATGGCGTTACATGGGGCAAAGCACTCTGGGAGGAAGAAGTGCATAGCCTGCATGACGTACATAGATAATGCCAATCAGAGACCGGTGGGATTCTGTGACGTCACCGCACTATATAAGTCCGGGTGCGACGCTGGAAGCTCATACCGCTCTCACTGTACTGATTAGGGAAGGTGCTGCCGCGGCTGCTTGTAATAGCTCTTACTGAAGAACTGATTTTTATACAGCGATTTTTGGGAATGTCACAGCCTTTTTCTCAGAAAAACTGCTTCTCTTAACGTTTCTATTTCTGATTTTTTTGGGGGGTTTTTTGGGTCTGAAGTCCGTGGGGGCGTCCACTGCAGGCTGCATTACATTAATATCCCCAAATGGGATCCCAAGCCGGGTTTTGTTGTATTCATTTAAAAAAAAACAGCGTTTTTTTCAATTTCAAATACCCCCCTTCAAATTTTTTGGGTGTCAAATTTTTTTGGCAATTAACATCCAGGGGGTTTTAATTTTAAACGTTGTTCTGTGCTGTGGTGACCCAAAAGAAAACGTTTTTTTTCACCGCCAAAAAAAAAAATTTTTTTCCTTTTAGAAAAATTTTACAAGCGGAAAAATTAATTACAAGTTTTACTTTTTGTTGTTTTACGTTTTGGAAAAAAACGCCAAATTTTAAAAACGCTACAAAGCTCGGGAGTTTGTGGGTTTCTCAATTTTTTTGGGCAAAATTTTTAAAACCCGGGGGTTAATTAAGGTTGTTTTTTTTCTGCTGTGGTGATAAAATAAACCGTCTTTTTTTCCCCCCAAAAAAAAAAAAATTTTTCCTGTAGCATAACTCACAAAGCGCGGTTAATTACAATTTTTTTTTTTTTTTTGGGTTTAAAAATTTTTTTTTTAAAAGAAAAAAATTTTTAAGGGGAAAAAAAAATTTAAACCCCCGGGTTTTTTTTTTTTTTTTTGGGGAAAAAAAAAAAAAAAACCCCCCCCGGAAAAAAAAAAATTTTAAAAAAAGGGTTTTTTGGGGTTTTTTCTTTTTTTTTAAAAACCCAAAAATTTTTTTTAAAAAAAATTTTTTTTGGGGCCCCCCCCCCCCCCCAAAAAAATTTTTTGGGGGAAAAGGGGGGGGGGGGCCCCCCGGGGGAAAAAATTTTTTAAAAAAAAAATTTTTTTTTTTTAAAAAAAACAGGGGGGGGGGGGCCCTTCCCCGGGGGGGCCCTTTTTGGGAAAAGGGGGGAAAGGGGCCCAAAATTTTTTTAACCCCCCCCCCCCCCCCTTTTTTAAAAAATGGGGGAAAGGGAAAAAACCCTTTTCCCCTTTAAAAAAAAAAAAAAAAAAAATTTTTTGGGGGGGGGAAAAAACAAGGGGAAAAAAAAAAAAAAAAAGGGGGGGGGGGTTTTGGGAAACCCAAAAGCCGGGGGCCCAAAACCCCCGGGGGGGAAAAAAATTTTGGGGAAAAAGGGGCCCAAAAAACCCCCTTTTAAGGGGGAAAAAAAATTTTTTTTTAAAAAAAGGGGGGGGTTTTTGGGGGGGTTAACCGGGAAAAGGGGGGGAAAAAAGGGGGGAAAAAAATTTTGGGGGAAAAATTTTTAAAAAGGGGGGGGGGCCCCCTCCGGGGAGGGGGGGCTTGGGGTTTTAAAGGGGGGGGGGGGTTTTTTGGGGGGCCCCCAAAAAGGGGGGGGGGAAAAAGGGGGGGAAAAAAGGGGTTGGGGTTTTTTTCCCCCCAAAAAAGGGGGAAAAAGGGGGGGGGGGGGGGGGGGAAGGGGGGCCCCTTTTTTGGGAAAATTTTCCAAAAAGGGGGGGGGGGGGGGGGGTAAAGGGGGGGGAAAATTTTTAAAAAAAAAAAAAGGGGGGGGGGGATCCCGGGGGGAAAAAAAAAAACCCCCCAAAATGGGGGGGTTTTTTTTTTTTTTTTCCAAAATTTTTTTGGCGGTCAAAGGCAAGGGGCCAAGTTGGGGGCTTTTTGAAGGGTGAGGATTTTTAAAGGAGTGGGAGGGGGGGACCAAATGGCCCCGGGGGTAAAAAACCCCCAAAAAGGGAAACCTGGGGGCCAAAATTTTTTAAGGGGAGACGGGTTTTTGGGTTTTTGTTAAAGGGGTCTGTTGGCAAGGTGGGGGCGTGGAGGGGCAAAATTGGCAACCCCGGCCCCCTAAAAACATGCAGTGTCACATCCCCGGTTGGGGGTGGGGAAAAGTGGCCCCCGTTGGGGGTGGGGTTTTTAAAATTTCCGCCGCAAAAAACAGAAACAGCCCGCGCCCCCCGGGGGAAAGCGCCATTGCAGGGCCCCGGGGGAAAAGGCCCCCCCCTCTTTAAAGTAAAGGGGGTGTTTCTTTTGTTTTTCATCTCCCCGGTTTCCAAGATTTTTGCCAATCGTTTTCCCCCGGTTTTCCCTAATTCCCCCTAGTTTTTCAGCGAGGCCCATTTGAAAAAAAGACAAAAGGGATTTCCCTCCAACCATCCTTTGGGGCAGAAAACTGACCGTTCCCCGGGCCAAGTTGGGTGCTGCGGGCCTACCTTTCCCAAAAGGGGGGGAATCTGAAAAATTTTTTAAAAAACTAAAGGGTTGTGCCGGGGCTGAGATGGGGGAGTTCCAAGCCGTAATTTCTTTTTAAAAAAAGGGATAGGGAAACCCGCACTTATTAAATTTGTAAAAAAGAAGGTTTTTGGGCCCGTCCCTTGGCTTATCCCGGTTTTTTCCAAAGGTTTCTGGCAGGGGCGGAGTTTTTGGAGCGTAACTTGGTCAGGGCCAGTACATGTCCTTTAGGCCCCCCTGGGTGAATGTGGGTTCCGCCGGCACCCCCAACAACTTTTTGGGCAGGAGGAACCCCGGGTTTTCCTCCCACTTTTTCAAACTGGGGGTTTGCGCCAAAAATCCCCCTCCCCCCACCACCCCAACCATTCAGCCTCCACAAAATACTGCTCCATCATTTCCCATGGGGGTTGGGAAAAGCGGTTTTCAGCGTTTACACCTGGCTTGCCTCGGCCGAACGAAGTCACACAGGGGAGGAAATTTCCCGATTTTTGCAGCAAAGAAATCAAAGTGTGGCTTTCTCCCCCGGGCCCAAAGCAAAAACGGAACCATGGGGACGGACAATGGGAGATTAAATGGGTGTTTGCGCTGGCCCCCGAAAAAGGGATGTCCATTTGGGGCAAAGTGTTCAAAACTGGGGTTTTGAAAAGGGTTTCCCGGTCTTCCCAACCGATCTTCAGGGAAAATTCTGGAAAAATTTGGGCCCGGAAACTGTGCATGCACTTTTATCCCCTTCCCCACAAAACCAAAGGAAAAACCCCCTCGAGTTTGCAGTTGGGGAACGGCCCCCCCCAAACACTCGATATTTCGATGTTTCCAAACCCCTTGGAATTTCCAGCCTGCATTGGGGGGGTTTGGGCCCCGTTATGAACAGAGAAAAAGGGCCCCCTTTTAACCCATTTTTTTATGATCCAGGGGACAAGGGGGTTCTCCCCTTGGTTTTAAAAATTTGATTTTTGGGCCCGGGGCAAACTCATTTCGTGACAAAAACCGTTTTTTTGAGGCCATTCAAGGAGGGGCCACGTTATTTTTCGTCGCCAAGGGGCCCACAGGATGGAAAAAAGGGCATTCCACTGCTTCATGTTTTCCCGGAACAGATGCCCGAAAAAAACTGTTTTGGGAGGGGGATGGGGGACGTGGCGACTACATCTCGCCGGCCACATGAGGGGCCCCCGGGGGGGGAATGAAATGGAGGGGGGAGGAGGACATTGGGGCAGAAGCATTTTTTCTGGGGGAAAAGAGTGGATTTTTTTAAACCCGGGTTTACAAGGGGAGGAGGAAACAAAGGAAACAGCTGGAGGGGGGGTTAGATGGAGATAGGAAGACGGGCAGATGGACCGCAAGCACCCTTGGGCAGTATACAGTGGGGGATGGAGGGCCCGGGGAAACCCCCCCTCGGGGTCAATTGTGAAAAATGGCCCCGCAGCATCCTGATTTGTGGCTAGGGGAAGCCGAATTGTCAAACATTTTTGGGAAGGGATGATTTTTGGGTCTTTCCCCCCCCTATTGGACCCTCGCTTTCCGGTCCAAAAAAGGGAGCCCTTTTTCCCCGCTATTGAGAGGGGGGGACAAACTTTAAAAACTATTTTGGGAAATCCCCTCCCCTAGTTAAATTTTTCCCCTGCCTATGTGCGGCATGTCCCTTTCCCCTACAGGTTTTTTTACCGGGGGGGGTTCCAAACGCTCACGTTTCTACTGCCGGCTGGGGGAAGGTGGGGGGGTAGGGGGGCGTTTCCAGTCCAAACGCAAACCAAACCCAAGTCTGGAGTCATGATGAGCAGCCTTTCCCTTTAACCGCCTAGTTTAAGGAGGGCAGGCCGCCCAAAAAGCAGCAGGAAAGGGCCTGGAAATGACCCCGAACCAAAAGGTGGGGGACAGCAATCTTTCCAAACCCCAAATTAGAAGATCCGCTGGAATACTGGGGGAGCCAAACTGGATGTTTTGGCCGAAATTTCCGAGTATGCATGGCAGAAGCGGGCCTGCCCCCCGGGCCAAAATATGTGGCATCAGAGCGGGGTGGTTTTAGTGCCCCGGGGGGGGCCCCCTCGTTTCCCCAAGGAAAAACCCGTTGTCCACGGGGGAAAAGTGGAACGACTGCCTTTGTCAAGATGAATAAAGGGGTTTGGGTCCGGGGCCGGATTTCCCCACCCAATGCCCTTTGGGGTCAGGTATATCAGCCATGAGCCCTACCCTTAAATTTGGGGAAATGAGTCTGGGTTCAAATAAACCCGCCCTTTCCCGCCACTTTTTGATTGGGCCGCCCCCGCCTTATGCCCCCACATCTGCTGCCCGTTTTTTCCATCTGCCCTTTAAAAAATCTTTAACCCGGGGGGCTGGGATTGGGCCCCCCACCTTCCCCACTTTTCTATTTGGCCCCTTTATGACCTCATGCTGCTTTTTTTGGGGCCGTGACCTCCCCACTGTGTCATTGTGCCACTCTCTGACCTCATGCTGCTGCCACCGTCACCTCCACTCTCTGTCATTGTGCCACTCTCTGACCTCATGCTGTTGCTCCTGCCATCACCTCCACTCTCTGTCATTGTGCCACTCTGTGGCCTACTCCTGTTTTTGCCACCTCCAGAATGTCATTGTGCCACTGTCTGACCTCATGCTGCTGCTGTGGCTGCTGCCGTGACCTCCACACTCTGTCATTGTGCCACTCTGTGGCCTACTCCTTTATTAGCCACCTACAGAATGTAATTGTGCCACTGCCTGACCTCATGCTGCTGCTGTGGCTGCTGCCGTGACCTAGACACTGTGTCATTGTGCCACTCTTTGGCCTATTCCTGTTTTTGCCACCTCCAGAATGTCATTGTGCCACTGTCTGACCTCATGCTGCTGCCGCCGTCACCTCCACTCTCTGTCATTGTGCCACTCTGTGGCCTACTCCTGTTTTTGCCACCTCCAGAATGTCATTGTGCCACTGTCTGACCTCATGCTGCTGCTGTGGCAGCCGTGACCTAGACACTGTGTCATTGTGCCACTCGGTGGGCTCGTCCGGTTTTTTCCACCTCCAGAATGTCATTGTGCCACTCTCTGACCTCATGCTGCTGTGGCTGCCGCCGTCACCTCCACACTCTGTCACGAATGTTGCCACCTGAGCTCTCAGCTTATTTTTTTCCAGCTTTCGCTGGCATGACTTTATCAGGCAACATTCCCACTTCAGTTTTTTGGTCAGTTTGGCCCTCTTAAGTGCCCAGGGAATTTTATAGTGAAGCGATTCTAAGAGCGGCGGCAGTCATCTGCGTGTCATACTAAAACACAACATTGTATGAAGACCAAACCAAGCTCCCTCTGCATATTTAAGCATGGCACAACGTTCTACAGCACCCTGCAGTCTCTGTGCAGTCTGGAAATAGCTGTTTTTTAACGTGATTCATCCCGAAGTAATTCGGAACGAAGTTATTTTTTGTCGGTAAATTCGGTGAAGTGAGCGAACCGAATTTCGAGAAATTCGCCCATCTCTAGTCAAGATCTATAGCAAGCCACTTACTTCATATAATTTTTTGGTTTACTGGGTGCTTGACTTGGAGTGTTCCAGTTTGGATATTAACAAATACTTTTCATATGTCCTGGGCAAGTTGGAATAATAAGGCTGTATTCAGACATTCAGTCTATCAATGAATACAAAATGGTTTGTTTCCCCTACATATAAGTGTCCGGTCAAAACTAAACTACTTTTCTCTCCTACCTCTTATTACTTCTCTTCATAGGTCTTATTTCTCACTACAGTATGATGGTGCTACCTACGAACTCGGGAAGGCCACACAAGGATCTATGGCCACCCCTTGGTATAATTTTAAGAGATCTCATCTTAATCCAAGCTTCCACCCCAGTGTCCACCAAACTGGTGTAAATTTAGGTTGTCCTTCCTAAATGGAGACCTGGAGTTTAAGTAGGAAAGTAACCTGATGGTCACACACTCTCCTTAGGCACTAGGAGCGATTTCCCAAAAGAGCACCACACCCTTTTAAGCTCCTAGTGACAAACACATCTAAACAGTAAACATACTTTGATATAAAAGAAATAAATTAGGATGTGCACTACGAAGACTATAAAAATTCCTGATTTTGCAATGTTTTAATAGAGTTTCCATTGTGTTTAATGGAAAACCCAAACCACACATACAAAGTTATGATATGCAATGAACAATGAATCTCCAAAGACTGGTGATCAAAATCAACTAAAGACACCCTAGTTCTTTAGACTATCACCAACCTCCTTAGGGGCTGGGGTGGTAGAAATAACTTTACAAAGTTACAAGTTTCAGGATGTTAAGTACACAACAAAAACTCACGCCCTGTACTGTTTGCATACTGTTAGTTTTTGTTTAACAGGTGATTTGGGAAGCGTCCTTGTAAAGTAGGATCTGCCTCTTTCACCTCCAAGGAGGAAATTCTCCTCGAAATGCACTTGAAAATCAAACAGCGGCCTTTGTGCCTGTGGAGCAGAAATGTTAATAAATTACCCTAAAAAACAATCACTTTGAGGAACATTCAATATTTGCCGGATAAGATCCTGATATCCAACCTTTTTGTCCTCAGCACAAAAGATGTAAAAATTCCGAAAATTAAACTACAGATAATTTACATCATTCTACCATCTCATGTTTCCAATAAGTATTTTAGTGTCCAATTGTTTTGATGGTTTCTTGTAGATTTGGTTTAATTTTGTATCAAAGTGACATTTCCATTTTAATATACATTTTGCCAACTTTGCATTATCCAAATCCAAACTCACATTGTGAATCATGATTTTGGAGAATCATTTTGCTCATGTAATCGCCTTTCACTAGGTTCACACTTGGGGGTTGTTGTTTCTAAATAATTCAGAAACTAGTAAAAATATATATTAAAAAAACACATCTTCAAAATATGTCCCCCCCCCTTCTCATAAATAACATTTTTATAACCATATGTTTAAAATAAAGTCAATGAGAAACAGATCTCAAAAAGGATTTAGAGGAGAACTCCAGCATTCCTTATGGATACCATTTATCAGAGAGTCCTAAGTCAAGATATTTTTTATAATAGTCTATGCAAGTACAGAGACATGTGGAATAGAGTAATGGAGGTGGGGGGGACGAAACATATGTCAGAAGGTCTCTTTAAAAACCTGGTACATGTAATATATCACTTGTACCAAGTCACCAATTTGTAGTTCCACTTGCAATTTTAAAGGGGTTGTCTGCCCTTTCAATCCCATTTTGTTAGTAGGGTCCTGAGATAATAAGATGATTACAGGTTGACTCACTGCTAGGACCACAGCGATTATCTGGAGTCTGCAGGGGAAAACTGGTGATTTCCCTGAAGCTGTTCCATTTCCCTGCAACAACAGATTTGAAATCAATGGACTATGTGTAATTCATGAACATACTGGTTCCTATAGAGTGAAAACCTATTTTTGTAGCTGCGGCCTGCTACAAATAATTTAAGGAGGTCCAAAATAGAAAACCCCTATCAACCTCTTTCCAACATTCTCTTTATACCTACAATGATAGTGTGAGTAAAGGATAGTATTGTACTTCGGATTTGAGTCAGTGTCACATTAGACCCAAATCTAACAGATTTTATCCAGATTAGCCTGCAACTAATTTTTATAGAAGATGACACAAAATCGACCTCAACCTTAAGCTAGGGAGTGCATGCTCCAGGTATGACAGTGCTGATGCAGCATTTATTCTGGTCCACCATAACTCCCCATTATTATAACATAGGAATATGTTATGTTACCAGAAATAGGGTCAGATCGGAAGTAAAGCTGGGAATACCGCAGCACACTAAATTAACCTATGAAAAATACAACCTAGGGTTAGGGTCAATTCTGACCTCATTTCTGGATACCATAACATAGGGGTAAGCCCTCTGTTATGGTAACCCAAAGACGGACCAGAAGTGACGGGAAGGCTATGAAATGGTAAGTTAACCCCAATAAACCTATAATAGGGTAAGAGTTAGAGAAAAAAAAAATCAGGCTCGGGACACCCAAAATCAGACTTTTTCCACAAGTTCGGTCAAACCAGGGTGAAGCCGAACCGAGACCTATTCGGACAACACTAGTTAATAAACTTAGAATGTAGCATCATTAGTAACATTAAACTAACAGTGTGAGGCAGGGCCTAATAGGATGTCTGTCAGTCTTATTCAATACACAGCAAGACAGGACTACAGCAGTGTATTATACAAGTGATCAAGTCTCCTAATGAGATTAAAAACAAAGTTTACAACAGTGTTAAATGATATTTAGAGAAACACAAAAAATAATTAGTATTGCCACATCCATGACAACCTGAGCAATAAAATTATCATGTTATCAACCCATAAAATATAAAAAATTCCAGAATTGTTGTTTTTGTTTATTACACATCTCAAAAAAATAAAATAAAAAGGATCAGAAAGTTGTATATACCCTACATTAATACCAATAAGTAGGCAATTCACCCTGCAAACAAACAACCCTTCACACAGCTCTGTTGACAGAAAAATAAAAAAATGATGGCTCTCAGAATACGGTGACACAAAATAAAATCACCTAATCCACTATCTCTCTGCTAACTCTCTTCTCGATCCTCTACAATCAGGTTTCCACACCCTACACTCCACAGAAACTGCTCTAGTTAAAGTCTCTATTGATCACCTCATTGCTAAATCTACTACTCGTTGTTGCTTCTTCTGGATCTCTCTGCAGCATTTGACACTGTTGATCACCACCTTCTCCTCAGCATGCTCAGTGCCATTGGCCTCCAGGACATCTCTTTCTCATGGTTCTCATCCTACCTCTCAGACTGCTCCTTCAGTGTCTCATTTTCAGGTTCTACCTCCTCTCCTCTTTCTCTTGCTGTTGGGGTTACTCAGGGATTGGTTCTAGGTCCTGGACAAACCATCAGCAGATTTGACCTCCAGTACCATCTATATGCTGATGACACTCAATTATACACCTCCTCCCGAGACATCACTCCTGCCCTGCTACAAAACACCAGTGACTGTCTGTCCGCTGTCTCGGACATAAAACTCTCCCCTCTCCAATCTGTCCTGAATGTATCAGCCAGGCTCATCTTTCTTTCCAGCCGCTATACTGATGCCTCTACCCTATGTCAGTCATTGCACTGGTTGCCCATCCAGTACAGATTACAGCCTAAACTAATCACTCTCACCCATAAAGCTCTCCACAGTGCTGCACCCCCTACATCTCCTCCCTCATCTCTGTCTACCACCCTACACGTGCTCTGCTGATGATATCAGATTCCATCCCTCCCATGCCACACGTGCGGCACCAGTTCTCTGCAACATACTACCGCAGGCGATCAGGCACACAAACAACCCTCATAGTTTTAAGAGTGCCTTGAGAATACATCTTCTCAGTCTGGCCTACCAAGATCCCTAATTGCTAACCCCCACCTGCTATCACACTCATTTGTCACTCCCAACACTAGGGCACCCACAGGCACTTATCTGTATATAGATGTACTATCAGGTTCACCCAAATTTTATGTAAACCACCTCATATTTATGTGACATGGCTGGACCATTGCAAACTTCTTAACCCTTTGTCTCACCCATACACCATAATATATTGTAAGTTCTCGCGAGCAGGGTCCTCACACCTTGGTTCTCATCTATAAGTTCTTTTAATGTGTAATGTCTGTACGTATACCCTCTAAATTGTAGTGCTGCGGAATATGTTGGCGCTATATAAATAAAGATTATTATTATTAAAAGAAAATGTTCTTATTGAGCAAATGTAGACTAACATAATAAACTACATAAATTTGCTATCACCATATTCATATTGACCTGTAGAGCAGAACAGAAAACTATATAAATTTGGTATCCTTGTTATCATACTGAAAAGCAGAATAGATATATAATTCACACCACCCTTTGAATGCAAAAAAATACAGAATTGTAGAATCGCTGCATTTTACCATTGTCACTCGAAAAAAAAAGTGTGTGAATATATGTACCCCAAAATGGAGCAAGAAATTTATACTAATTGTCTGACAAAAAATAAGGTATGTTAACCAAAAAATAAAGTTACAACTCTCAGTAGGTGTGGATAAAAAAACAAAACAAAAAACAGTACCAGTGTCTCACAAAAGTAAGAACACTCCTTACACTTTGTAAATATTGTGGTATATCTTTTCATGGGACAACACTGAAGATATGACACTTTGATACATTGTAAAGTAGTCAGTGTACGGCTTGTATAACAGTATAAATTTGGTGTGCTCTCAAAATAACTCAGCACAGCCATCAATGTCTAAATCATTGGCAACAAAATTAAGTACACCCCTAAGTGAAAGTGGACAAATTTGGCCCAAATTGCCATTTTCACTCTACAGTGTCAAATGACTCAGCGTTACAAGGTCTCAAGTGTCAATGGGGAGTAGGTGTGTTTAATTTGGTGTTATCGGTCTCACAGTGTCTCATTCTGGTCACTGGAAGTTCAACATAGCACCTCATGACAAAGAACTGTCTGGAGATCTGAAAAAAAGAATTGTTGCTCTTCATAAAGATGGCCTAGGCTATAAAAGGATTGCAAACACTCTGAAAATGAGCTGCAGCACAATGGCCAAGACCATACAGCGGTTCCACTCAGAAAAGGCTTTGCCAAAGAAGTTAGGTGCACATGCTCAGCGTCATATCAAAAGATAGATGTGCTGCCAGCATTTCTGCAGAAGTTACAGAGATGGGGGGTTAGTCTGTCAGTGCTCAGACCACATGCCGCACACTGCATCAAATTGGTCTGCATGGTTGTCGTCCCAGAGGGAAGCCTCTTCTAAAGATGATGCATAAGAAACCCTGCAAACAGTTTGCTGAAGACAAGCAGGTTAAGGACATGGATTACTGGAACCATGTCCCATGATTTTATGAGACCAAGATAAACTTACTTGGTTCAGATGATACCAATTGTGTGTGGTGGCAACCAGGTGAGGAGTATAAAGACTAGTGTGCCTTGTCTTGCCTACAGTCAAGCATGATGGTGGGAGTGTCATGGTTTGATGCTTCATGACACTCCCTTCATTAAGGGATCCATGAATGCCAATATGTACTGTGACATACTGAAGCAAAGCATGGATCTCTACCTTCAGAAACTGTGCCACGGAGGAATTTCAACACGATAACTCCAAACACTCCAAGGCAACCACTGCCTTGCTAAAGAAAATGAGGGTAAAGCTGCTGAACTGGCCAATTATGTCTCCAGACCTTAACCCTATTGAGCATCTATGAGGCATCCTCAAATGGAAGGCGGAGGATCGCGAGTTCTCGAACATCCACCAGCTCCATGTTTTCTTGATGAAGGAATGGAAGAGGATCTCAGTGGCTGTAACCTGTGAAGCTTTAGTGACCTCCATGCCCCAGAGAGTTAAGGCAGTGCTGGAAGTAATGGTGGCTGCACAAAATGTTGACACTTTGGGCTCAATTTGTCCATTTTCACTTAGGGATGTACTCACTTTTGTTGCCAGTGGTTTAGACATTGATGTCTGCATATTGCGTTATTTTGAGGCACTCCACATTTACACTATTGTACAAGCTGTACACTGACTACTTTAACTTGTATCAAAGTGTCATATCTTCAGTGTTGTTCCATGAAAAGATATAATACAATATTTATAAAAATGTGAAGGGTGTACTGACTTTTATGAGATGCTGCACATCCCGAAGACCACTGACTGTGGTGTTAATGGGTTAAGACGGTAGTTCCCTTAAACGGTACCTGAAAATGTTTTTTTTCTAAAACCAGGCAGCCATTTTTAGCTTCAAAAGGGTTTGTACAATCCATTTTTCAACTTTGAACATTCGAGCGATAAAGTTAGAACATTTTTAAAATTTTACACAAATGTTATTCATAATGTACAACTAAAAATATTGCTGCTCCATATGTTTTGCTTTAGGAGGTCTAACATGGAGCTGACATGGAGCCATAAAATAACCCTGAAACCTCCTGGATCATATTTATTGCAGTACATTGAGATTTACAGCAGATGGATATCACCTGGTTTTTAGCCCTGCACTTAGAAAAATCTTGAAGCTGGATAGGAAGAAGTAGAAAGTCTCCTTCTGTGTTTTATGACCAGCCCGGGAAGTACGTGTCTTTCGAACTATCCATGTTATCATATATTTGGACTGGTTACTTTATCTGGAACAAGTCACTGTACACAGTTTAATGCAGTCTCACTATCCACAACAATAAAAACACAATAGCGCAGAACGGGCTAAAGTTCATTTGCTTTTCCCCTTCATTTAACAGCTTTTTATGTTCCTTGCTTTTGTTGTCGTGTTAATCATTTATCCGACACTAACTTTTATACTTTTACAAAGTACAAACCTTTAAAATCAGATGGCCCATTACAACTCGATGATATAGAGATGAAAAAACAAAGCGGCATCACTCAAACATCAATGGACATAAGTAGGTAAAAGTGTGTGCAGTGCATGGTGGAGAAGTTTTGGGCACCCTTACAGGGGTTGTCTCACTACAAAGAATGCTTTTTATGTTAAAGATCTTGCAAAAACAAGTCACTTTGCAATATATGTCCAATAACAGTGTCCTACCTATTCCTAAATATCCCTTATATAGGCTGCATCAGGTCACTATAGCTACAGACCTGTTTACTCTCTCATGATAGGCTGCCAGCACTGGTTGCTATAGCTACAGACCTGGCTTCTACTGCAGCCTAGTAGAAGAAAGTAAACACGCCCCTGAATTCAAAATTAAACCAAGAAAACAGGACTGAGGTGAGATGAATCAACGTAGTGAGACAACCTATTTAAACCTATGTCCAGTTTTGGATTATTAAAATATTTGGAAATATCACTATGTATCGCTATAGAAACCTATGGAAGTACAGTGGTTCCTCAACATACCATATTAATTGGTTCTTGGACAACCATTGTATGTTGAAACTATTGTATGTTGGTACAATAACTGTATGGAAAAATGTCAGCAACATAATGCAAAATGAAGATGAAAGAAAATGATTTAGATAACTAATCCAGATAAAGCAAGTCATTATATGTAACATCAGAAAGAGCTGCTGGAAGCTGTAAATCAATTTCTATGATGAGGATAGAAACTTTTTTGGGTTATGGACTTTATACACAATGTACCATAAAAAAAGAAATTGGGGCCCTCACCTAGAGCCTAAAGGATCCACTCTTCCTGGCACATGTAAGAGCAATATAGGACATGTAGTACCACACTATACTGTAGAGAGGCGCTATAGACCGCCAATCACTGCATGCACCACACTAATACATGTAAGAGCAGTACAGGACATGTAGTACCGCACTGTACTGCCGAGAGGCGCTACTAGACAGCCAATACACCCCTCATATGGGCAGGGGGAAGGGCACTGCACCAACCTCAATACATAGTAAGAGCAGCACAGGACATGTAGTACCACACTGTACTGTAGAAAGGCGCTACTAGACCACCAATCACTGCATGCACTGCACTGGTAAATGTAAGAGCAATACAGGGCATGTAGTACTGCACTGTATTGTAGAGAGGCACTACTAGACCGCCAATCACTGCATGCCCTGCACTAGTAAATGTAAGAGCAGTACAGGACATGTAGTACCACACTGTACTGTAGAGAGGTGCTATTAGACCACCAATCACTGCATGCATCTCACTAATACATGTAAGAGCAGTACAGGATATGTAGTACCGTGCTGTACTGTAGAGAGGCGCTACTAGACCGCCAATCACTGCATGCACTGTAATAATACATGTAAGAGCAGTACAGGACATGTAGTACCGCACTACACTGTAGAAAGGCGCTACTAGACCACCAATCACTGCATGCACCTCACTAATACATGTAAGAGCAGTACAGGACATGTAGTACCGCACTGTACTGTAGGGAGGTGCTACTAGACCACCAACCACTGCATACACCTCACTAATACATGTAAGAGGAGTACAAGACATGTAGTACCACACTGTACTGTAGGGAGGTGCTACTAGACTGCTTATCACTGCATGTGTAACGTGCCCGGGTTGCAGAGGAGAGGATGGGAAGTGGCAGTTTAGTGCCACTGTGGCCAGACACCCAATCTTCTCTTGTTCTCCTTGACACCGTTACAGTGCATAGGGGGTCTGCTTGTTCAGGAGTAGGTGGTGTTCCTCCAGTGTTCCCCCGGGAAACACTCTGTACATAGGCCTACCAGTCCGGATGGTGGTTGAGATGTCCTTGATGTTGTCAGCAGAATAATAGACAGGAGGCAAGGTGGTATAACACAAACAGTTCTTTACTCCAGGCTAGATGTTACATCCCAAGACACATCTGTAAAGCCTGGAGCAGAGGTGGCAGGTCTTCTAACTTTTCTAGGTGTAACTCACTAACTCCCTCACTGCTTAACTACCTAACTACCTAACTTCCCAACTGCTTAACTAAACTCCTCCCACCTGGGTACCTTTATTTATAACCTCTGGCCACATCCTAGTTGCCTTGATAACCCCCACTCTGCTTCAGGTTTACACAGCATATTAACCCTTTAGGTCATGGATCGGCATCAAAGCTTAACATTATACTGACACGTTATATTGCACATAATAAACAATGACTTCCATAGTAAATATCATGAGGCACAAATAAAATTAGGAGTGTACACTCCTGTACACTACACATGCACCTCATACATACATGTAAAGAGAAGTACAGGACATGTAGTATCACACTGTACTGTAGAGAGGCGCTAGAAAACCTCCAATCACTGCATGCACTGCACTAATACAGGGGTTTTACACGTAAAATGTTCATGATTGGATCATGGACTGGTCAATTACATGTGCCACAGACAAGCAGTGTTTGTGACATTGTATGTTGAAACCATACTAAACATATAGGACGACATGTATGAACGGGACTGCGCCAGAAGTCTGGCAAATTTTCAGCCCGAGATCTAGCACTGCCCCATTCACAATAGGTGTAAATGTCCCAATATCAGGTGCATTACAGGGCGGCCGTAGCACTTTGTAATGCGCTTGATTTCGGGGAGGGGGGGGCGCACTAGAACTGTACGAAGCTATAGATTTATAGCTTCATTATGGCAATTCCAGACACATTACTGCTGGAACAGGTAGAGCACTTTCCAGAAATGTCGTGTTAGCGCTAGAATGCGCCTGACTTATGACCCGCTGTAGACCGGGTTCATAAATCAGGCACATTCTATACTAATATTATGCGCATAAAAATTGGTGTTTAAACGGCACAAATCATACATGTCGCCCATAATGTCCCATGAAAGTGTGGTGGAAATATTGTACCCTGACACCATTGTAACTTGAGGATCCACTGTGTAAGAATGAATGAATCATAGAAAGACGAAGGTTTGGGGAGAGCAGACTTAAATGTGAGGAGTGATTGTTTGTATACAGAAAAATCGATGGTGAAGAGGGTTTTCAGCCAGCAGCGTTCAGCAATTCTGGAAACTCGCCTCAGCTGTATAGTCGAATCTGTGTGCCAGGATTGTCTATTGATTCTGCGGGTTCTGTTGTGCGTGAGGGGAGAGACCAAATCAAGAGTGTAGGTGATTATGTTGTTGTAGAAAGCGGTGGCTGTGTCTGGGTCATCAAATGAGGAAAGAGTAGAGAGAGGTGCAAGAAAGTCAGAGAGAGTGTTAAGACCTTGGAGTTTCCTGCTGGGGTGCACTAGATTAGACTAGGTGCAGGTGAGGTGGCGATGGTGGAGAAGATAAGCAGATTGTGTTCAGATAAAGGGAGAGGAGAGATTGAGATATTAGGTGAGGGGCAAAGTTGGGTGAAGACGAGGTCCAGTGTGTGTCCCTCTTTGTGATTGGCTCCAGAGGTCTTCTGCGAGAGACTGAAGGAAGAGGAGAGCGAAAGGAGTTTGCTGACAGTTGAGTGGGATGTGTCTATATGGATGCTGAAGTCTCCCATGATGATAGTCGGGATGTCAGTGGAAAGAATTTGGAGAAGCCAGGAAGCGAAGTGATTGAGGAAGGTGGTGGCAGGGCCTGGCGGTCGGTAGACGATGGCCACTTGGAGGTTAGAGAGGGAGTATATGCTGATATAGTGTACCTCAAAGGAGGGGAGTGTGAGGGAAGGAAGGAGGACGTGGGAATAAAGGAACAGATATCTAACAGAAGACAGCTGGCACCTCCGCCATACCAAGGTGGGGAGCATGGGTAAATTGGAGACTATGTCAGAAGGTGTCAGACCAATGAAGGATAAGTCACATGATATAAAGAAGTTGTGTATGTACGAGAGTTTGTTGACTGTGCTTCCATAGAGTTCCAGAGAGAGAAATAGAGGGAGCAGAGGTCAATGGAATAGATTTTAAGTTTAAGGGGTTGAAGGAGTTTGTAGTGGCAGATCGGTTAGGAAAGGGGATATGTTCCCAGCAGCCAGGAGGAACAAAGAGAGGGTTAGCAGGTGGGAGTAGGATAGACTGTCATTTGGTTGGGTCTGTTTATTGCGGAGTGCATTGAGAGTGGCAGACAGAATAAATGGAGGGTAGAATGCATGGAGAGATAAAGAGCTCATTGCCCAGCAGAGAGGTTTGGAGATAAGCAGTAAGTTGCAGGAAAATGGAGATAGAGATGGTAGAGGTCAGGAAAAGCATGGTAGGTGGTGTGATAGGTTAGAAAGCTGTTAGTGAAAGAGAAAAGTATTAGTAGTTGTTACCTTTTGCAATCCTTGTTTAATGCTGGCTAAATTCTGGTTTTAACTCATCCTCGTACTTAGAAACGGCTGACCTCGGTCACAGGTGACCAGTGGGGGCAAATTTATACTGAATTAAAAACACTATTTAGACTACCAGGTGAGAGCAAGAAATGGGAGGAGTTAAGTCAGCTAATTAGCAAAGTGGGGGAGTAGAGGAAACAAGATTACAAGATATACTACAGTGTTGACTCAATAAACACAGCAGGGAATGGGGATCGGGTGGTGGCATTGTGATAATTCATAACCATACCAAAAGCTTACACATCAAAGTAGACATAGCAATGGGAATGATGGCAGGGTGGGAGAAGTAGTCAATGCAGACCAGACACATACACATCAAAGTAGACTCAGCAATGCAAATAATGGCAGGATGGGAGTAGTAGTCAATGTAGACACATACACATCAAAGTAGACACAGCAATGGGAATGATGGTAGGATGGGAATAGTAGTCAATTCAAACACATACTTAGAAGTGGTTATACTTTGAAAAAGGCCCCAGCTGACCGTAGCTGATATTGTCATCAAGACCACTGCTAGAGAGGTTACACAACTTTACACCTAGAAAGGGGATATACAGTATCTAGAAAACAGCTGCTGAAGCAGAAGAAGTCATAGAAGAAGTCAATGAAGTCTATGTACTGAAGTGCTCTTCAAGCATTATGGAATTATGGATATGCCTTATTTCAGGAATAATTGTTTTGCAAGTCTCTTATATTTGTCCCTACAAATGAGTAGAAGAATGTTGTAGGACACAACATCTCACTGCAAACAGGGTAAAGGCTAAGGCTCTTTGCATGCAACACTTGATGGGGATCGCAATTGAGTTTACAAACACACCTGCAAAGTAGAATGAAATCAATGAAGAGTCTGTACTGTACTGGCTGTTAGCACTATGAGGCCTCTGCTCAATTATGTTCTGTTCCTCTCTTGTTTGCTCAGGACGGGGATTGTTAGCACAACCACATCATGTGCAGGTATTCTGCTTATTTAGTCAGGAACAAAGTATAGAAAACCAAGAATCTCTCAGATTATGAAGGTGAAATGTTCTTTTGTAGTATTCTACGTAGTTGCTCTGGAAACAGATTCATCAGTGTCTGTACAAGTATGGAGAACTAGTATGGACTATGAGATTTATACCATAGCAGGGAAGGGCATCTGACATAGCACTGGAGCCTAGATTCATTTATGTAGATAGGGCTGAGTTGTGGTACAAGGACAATAGTGCAGTGTTGATGACTGCACGGTAGAATAAGCTATCAATATTGTATTCTGGAGCCTATTCAATGGGAAGTCTAAAAAGTAAAAGTTTGAATAACTGAGCAATACTTTTTTGTAAATTCTCATTGCCCATAATGAATAAAGGTAATGGCTGAGCTTTTGAAACAGCCACAAGTTTTATACAGGTTTGACCAGATTTCGCCGCCCTCTAAATCAGTGCTTTCCAAAGTGGGTAATACTGCTCTCTGGAAGGTGTTGGACCTATCCAATGGGTAGTAGTAGCCATGAGTGCAATATGGGGCATTATATTAAAGTAAAGGGGTGATTGAAGCAAGAAAAAGAAGAAAACAAAATTTTGAAAAAACATCCCTTCATGTTTCCTCTGTTATGTGACATAGAATTAAAGGGGTTGTCAAACTAATTTCAGTTATGCTTATTCAGCTCATTATATTATGATAATTTTTTTCAACATTACTGTTATTAATTACTTTTAGTTCAGGTCATCCCTTTCTGTTCCCTTGGAAGAAGTTTGTGGGTGGTGCCTGCTCTGTAAGGGAAGGTGGGTGGGAGGATCCTGCTTTGTTAGGGAAGGTGAGTGGGAGGCTCTTGCTCTTTTATGGGAGGTGGGTGGGAGGCTCTTGCTGTTTTATGGTAGGTGGGTGGGAGGCTCTTGCTTTTTTAGGGTAGGTGGGTGGGAGGCACTTGCTCTTTTATGGGAGGTGGGTGGGAGGCTCTTGCTGTGCTAGGGAAGGTGGGTCGGAGGCTCATGCTTGTAAGAGGAGGGGGCTGTGAGCTTCCTATTAAGGAAGTGGCGAAGGCAAGGGAAGACGAGTAGACTGCTCATGCTCCATACTTGTTATTTCATGGGGGAAACTGGCATGGAGATATTTTAGGTTCTCTTTAACCTTCATTCCAAACAGTTTTTCTTGTGTAATATAATTTTCTAGATTTTTTTCGGCATCAGATAAATTTACTATATTGGGTTTATGAATTACTCCTCTCAGAAAGTTGCTGGATGGATGAAGGCTTTGTGTAGACACTGAAAAGGCAGAGAGAGTGGGCAGATTTTGGATTCAGAAGACCTGCAGAAATGTTAATGCAGATGTAGAGTACATGTCTTATTTTCGTGTTGTCTTTTGTGTTAGGAATAAATGTATTTTTATTATTACTATTATGATATAATGCAACTTTCTGCGCAGAAATACCCTAAAGCATTACAATGGGATCCTCTGTACAGCACTTATTGTATTTCAGGGAGCTCCTCTGTCTACAGTGATGAGGGAAAGGGGGTGGGGGGGAGGGGGTCATTTAAAACTAATTGAGCGAGCTGAATGATAATTGAATTAGGAGATCAGCATGTGTCAATGTTTAATCTTGTTCTGGCTAACTCACAACAAACCCTTCTAACAATCTGTCTTCCTCATTGTATGTTACTGGTGCAATCACAGGCTATAATCCATGCTCAGAGCTGCAGTGCTCAGGGGAATTGCAATTCGTCAGAGACTTGAAATTGAAAGGTTTCTTTTATGTTCTATTTTTATTACAATTTTTATCCCATTTTGGCTTTCTATTTGCTAAATTTAAAGTTAAAATATCATCGGTACAATGGTACCAGCACCTGCACCCATAATACCCATGGATCTTTTATCTAGATTTTTGCTCTGTATGTTGCAGACTCTGTTACCAGTTAGACATTGTTAAAGGGAATGTGTCATTAAAAAATGATTTATTGTTTAAATAATTTTTTTATGTTAAATGTATTTTTTAAGAATTTTTGGTTGTTTTTTGTCATTTTCCATATCACTTTCAATATTTGTTAAAAATTCTTAAGTCCTACAGTTTTCACTTTGGCCACTAGGCCTAATAATAGTCTGACACTTCCCGTTCTGTAGGGAAAGATTTTCAGTAGTCTGCTCATGATCAGTACAAGCAGGGTTACACTGAAAGCTGACACCTATGTGTATAGATAACACAGGATCCATAGGAGATAGTCACAGCTCCCCCTCTCCCCCTCCCTGCAAATTGACGTCTTCCCAGGTCACAGATCATGCCTAGAAAACACCTGTAGAAGTCAATGGGTCTGCTCCTGTTCACATGCTCCTATGTGCATGAAACTGCTGTAAAGCATCTCTCTAAATGCTGCTAAAAGCAGAGCAGGCAAGATGGCTCCTCCTATAATCATATACAGAAAACTGAATTGAAAAATCTACAATCAGAAAATAAAAACAACTAATAAGAAAATAATATGTATCAGGATCTGGTTTTAATTAGTAAAAAAAAAAAAAATTGTCGCTAGATTTCCTTTAAAGGGTTACTTGGTCTTAAAAAAGTAATAACTTGTAAAAAAAAAAATGGGGCTTTGGACAACCTAAAGCTAATTTTTTTTTCTCTAAAACTAAATTTAACCAAAACCCTAATCTTAACTTTGACCTAAAAGGGGATGTATCGCTTCATCACTTCATCTGTTTCATTGTATTTTCACAAATACAAATCCAGGGGCGCTTCTTCCCCTCCCAGCTGGATGTTTCTTAACTGAAGGGGGATGACATCACTGTTCATGCTCGCTCCAGAGTCAGTGTGTTCTCCCTCCCCCCCCTCTGAGTCCACATGTCACTGTGTCGTTCCTCTCCCTATGCAGTCTTATTTTGTAAGAGGGTTTGTTTACATACCACAGCCCTGCATTCAGTTTAGACAATCTTCTATGAACTAAGAGCACTGATGTCTTCTCCTCTCACAGCTGGAGGTTTGTTACAGTTGAATCCAGTCTTCTGTGAACTCATCCAGAGCAGCACAGATCTGTCTCCCTTCTATGTTTACACGCAGGAGCATTAGACACCGAGGCACAATTCTGCTGTTTTCTGATTGTAGAAGCAGCTGCAGTGTTACTGTGGAGCTGCTGGCTGTACAGAGTGAAATGTTGCCGGCCCCTTATTCTGAGTGAGAGAGGCAGGAATACAACCGGGGGCCAGACAGAATGTAAATTAGTAGAGCTGTCAGCCAATGAAATGAAAGGAGGTGGAATCCGACCAGCACTGGGGAACAGTGTTTACAAAAAACGAAGATAAGGGAGCCTGTGAAAACAAGACAGCTTTGCAAATGACATCCAATAGCAAAGTTGCTTGTTTTCACTGTCCCCTTATTCTGAAGACCATTTAATGTAATGATACCACCCCTTTAATCCCAAATTGGAGTTATCATTTTTTTTACTGATCTTTAGGGATTAATTCACCATTCTACGTAGCTCCTGGTCCGGTGTCTCTTATAGTGCAGAGTAACTTCTGGTCTGATGTCATTTCTGAATACTTTAACATAGGGAGACCGAAATGAACTTACACTTTGAGTGGCGCTGGATCAAAAGGATCATGGAACAGTAAGGTGGTCCCTAAAATCCTGTAAAAATCACTAAATCTAATCCCAATTTAAAGGAGTTGTCTCCCCACAGGGTTTCAAAGAATGCATGAAAGAAATTCTCTGTCACTTCCTGGTTCAGACTAATTTGCATAAGCTCCATGCTTGTACAGCATAAACTCCATGCTTTCAGATGCTAATTAGATTAGATTAGCTTCTCAAACTACTTGAAGGACTTCTTATCTGATCCCCAAAACAAAAGCCCTAATTACAGAGCTGTTTACTTGAGATAAATCAAGCTTTTTACTGTCTGGCAGCACAGGACACTGACTGACACTGCTGACCTGTGTGATGACTCACTCTCTGTTATCTCATTGAACAAACAGCCCTGGGAGATTTGTTTACAGGTCAGTTACTGAGGGAACTGAAATAGCCATGGAGGTAATAAATTCACTTGTATCTCTTTAGGGAAAACAGAGGTACAATGCAATATATTTGGAAAATGTCTATATTTTGTGTTCCCTACAATTTGAAAGCTATTCTTTGTAGCGAGACAACCCCTTTAAGGTATTTTTTTTTCAAATTTTTGACAAAATTTCATTAGGGCAAACCAAAATCAAACCACTTAGGTTCAGTTTAAATTAGACATCGACCAGAATCTGAAGTCCAACACTAGTTACTAGTATCTTCAGCCATCAGATTTCATCTGTGAGGTAAGTTGGCATCAAAGGGGACATGTATGATTTTTGGTGCTTGGAGGCCAATTTAATTATGCTTAATAAAAGTGTAGAATGCGCCTGAATTTATGAACCTGCTCTACAGCGGGTCATAAATCAGGAACATTCTAGCGCAGAAACGACACTTCTGGCTCAGGTAAACCACTTTTAAAGTGCAATACCTGTTCCAGCAGTAATGCGCATGGATTTTCCGTACTGAAGCTATAAATCTGTAGCTTCGTACGGTTGTAGTGTGACACGTCTCCCGCACGCCCCCCGATCTCAGGCGCATTACAAAGTGCTGCGGGCGCTCTGTAATGCGCCTGATATTGGCGTGTGGGGGATTTAAAAATCTAGCTAATAGGGCTGCTTAAGATGTCAGGCTGAAAAGATGCCAAACTAAAGGCGCAGCCACGTTCATACATGTCCCCACAAGTGTTCAATTTCCCTATAGCACCACCACAGGGGAAAAGAGGAATTACATGGCAGCAACTGGGATGAATGGGCTGTTAATTTCGTTTCAGGTCCTCCAGAGAGTAAGATACACTGTGCAGTTGTTCTCCACTCTTGCTAATTGGTGAAGGTCATTAACAGAGAATCATTGCTTCAGAAAATTAATTTTGTTAATTTCTTTTGCTTCTAAATCAGAAAATCCTTTTAAATTATGTTATCAGTCATCACAAAAGCCTCAAGCTACTACTTAGTTTATAATAATTAGTATACCACTATAAATTGACAGCCAGTATAAATATTACACTATCAAAAAGATATCACATTCCATGACCTACTGATTGAATTGTCATGAATGTGTAGTATCCGGATATTTCAGGATAGGTAGCATATCAGGGGAACTCAGAGGCAGGGATGAAAATGGCACCAGTAATGGTTGCCCACTCATATGTCAGTAATAGCCTATTACTGACATATCAAGTGGGCAACCATTACTGGTGCCATTTTCATCCCTGCCTCTGAGTTCCCCTGATGAACCCTCATGTATCAACAAGGGGGAAACGTGTCGAGACGAGGTGACCGGACAGAACAAATAAGGTCGTATATGATTTGATGACTACGTATCTACATTTGTCTGATCCCCTCTGAGGATATTATTCAAAAGGTTAAGAAATGGAGACTTATGCAGTAAACAAGACTGTATATATTTAATATTCTGCATAGTTCAGTATTTTCTTCCTTTTGACTTAAAGGGGTTGTCTCACTACATCGATTCATCTTACCTCAGTCCTGTTTTCTTGGTTTCACTTTGTATTCAGGGGCGTGTTTACTGGCTAACACTAGGCTGCAGTAGAAGCCAGGTCTGTAGCTATAGCAACCAGTGCTGGCAGCCTATCAGGATAGATCAAACAGGTATGTAGCTATAGTGACCTGAGGAACTGATGCAGCCCATACAAGAGGGGATATCTAGGAACAGGTAGGACACTGTTAATGGACATATATTACAAAGTGACTTGTTTTTGCAAGATCTTTAACTATAAAAAGGAGCGATCCTTGTAGTGAGACAACCCCTTTAAAATACAGGCCGAGGATTCAAATCTCATGCGGAAAAAGAGATTGGACATATTTTTTTTATGCTTAGACATATTTTTTTATCCTTGTTTGGGAATACTGTCTTTATAGTTCCCTTTTATCTACCATTGGTGTACGGGTATATTAGGTAATTAATAGGACGAGCCTCCAGAGGTGGAGCCGTCCTTATCAGGACGATTACCCGGCCTATATTAGGATATTGTAGGAAAATTTGTAAGGGATAGATATTCTTGTATATATAGAGTGGCAGTGGTGTTGCTTTGTGGTTTTATATTGAGTATTGGTCTTTTATTGGCAAGCAAAAAAGGTTACATTTTAGAAATAGAGTTTTGTTTTGCTATTTGCAGTAACTTAGTGGAATCACAAACTCTTTTGAGATATATCTTTTTTTGTTTTTTCTGTGATTTTTCGGTCGCATATCATCAAACCATAAATAACAACAACAAATTTTGACCAACAAGATTTTTTTTTGTATCAGCAGATTTTCAGTCTGGTTGACTCACTATACTGTTACCATTATTAGTGTTGTTATTTGGTTAATCTTATACCAGTGTATGACAAGGCATATTAACCCTTTCCCTAACGACTAACTCAACCACATAAAGACCTTTTACACATAAAGTTCTGTGAACGTAGGAAAATATTCCCTCACACAATGGTAACTTGTAATGTTCCTATAGACGTCCTTTGATGTTTGAAGAATACATGTTTGACGAGTCATAAATCCAGTCTTCACCAGAAAACTTTGTCTATAACCTTTGCCCCACCACCATACACTGGCTATCATCAGCTTTCATATCTCCTGCTAAAGTGCATGTGGAGGCTTAGGTATTATGTAAGCCAATATGAGTTGCAGTGTGATGAAGAAGTGGACCGTAAGAAAACAAGACCTCTCCTCTACCCTCCCCCATGGTACTTTTATTACACCTTCCTCCCAGTTGTGAATATATTATCCGGGTTATTGAAATATGATAAAGTTCCTATTTCACAGTTAAGCCCCACAACATCATATCCAAAGGAGTCTTATATTTTTATGTAAATTAAGGGACCATTTGGTTGAAAAAATCCATTTTTAAATAGTCTGTTACTGAGTGGTAGCTCATTCGGGACTCTCCAAAATAAAGAACGAAGAGCGTCTGTTGCGTCTGGAAGATCAAACTCATCTCTTAATTACATAAACATTATATAAAGGGAATGTTTCATCAGAAAATGCCCTATTGTTTAACTCATGTTTTTATTTTAAACACGTCTGTGATTATTTATTTTTTTTTTTTTTCCCTTATCACTATCAATATTTTTTAAAAATCCTGCAGTTTTCACTTTGGCTATTAGGCCTAATAACAGTCTGACACTTTCTGTTCTGTAGAGAAAACTTTTTAGCAGTCTCCTCATTAACAGCACAGGCAGGATTACACTGAAAGGTAAGGTGTATAGATAACACAGGATCCACACACCCCCCCCCTCTCCCCTCCCTGCATACTAACTTCTTCCCTGGTCACAGATCATGCCTGGAAAACTCTCCTATAGAAGTAAAAGGGTCTGCTCCTGTTCACAGACTCCAAAGTCCATGAAGCTGCTGTAAAGCATATCTCTAAATGCTGTTAAAAGCAGCACAGGCAAGATGGCTGCTCCTATAATCACATACAGACATTAGAATTGAGAAGTGTACAAAAAGAAAATAAAAATGACTAAGAAGAAAAGAATATGCATCAGTGTCTTGTTTTAATTAGTTAAAAAAAAAACTTAGCGATAGATTCCCTTTAAGAATAAGAATTGTGCAATGCTTCATTTCCCCTGTGGTGGCGCCACAGAGCAACTAAACAGTTGTTGATGGATTCAGCAGATATTCTCTGATTAAAGGGGTTGTCTCACTACAAGGATTGCTTTTTATGTTAAAGATCTTGCCAAAATAAGTCACTTTGTAATATGTGTCCATTAACAGTGTCCTACCTATTCCTAGATATCCCCTCTTGTATGTGCTGCATCAGCTCCTCAGGTCACTATAGCTACAGACCTGTTCTCTATCTCCTGATAGGCTGCCACTGCTGCTCGCTATAGCTACAGACCTGGTGTCCTCAGCAGCTCGTCACTGAAGGCCAGTAGTAGCCAGTAAACAAGCCCCTTGATTCATATATGAAACCGAAAAAAGAGGGCTGAGATAAGATGAATCGATGTAGTGAGACAACCCCTTTAACTTATCATCGAAGAACTCTTCCTACAAAAATGCATTGTCCATGTGAACAATGAACAAAAGAGAACAACTCCTTTCCCAATCCCATTGTAATGAGCAGTTCTGCAATATCTTGACATACTTCTCTAATTGAATCCAATCCAGCCACGGCTCATTTAATTTATACTGGCCAAAGTAGTCATCAAGCACCAGACTTGAATTGGTTTCATAAATTTGTAAAAGGTCACACACACCTTAGTAATATAGGGTATGCTGGATGCCGTAGGTGGAAAAAGACCATAGGTCCACGCAACCTTACAAGAATATATCCACCGCACACCAAATAATTTTAACACCAGAGGATCTACAGTAGCACCAAATGCAGCAGTATTACTGAACAGATGTTTAACAAAACAAAGTATTGGGGTCTAAGAGAAAAGATGTCTTTTTTTAAACGACGTTTAGGTGGAAGCCTTTTTCAAGAGACATCAGATAGACATCAGATAGATATACGAAAATGATGCAGATATGATACAATGGTTAAAAGATAACGGAAGCAGAAAATAATGATGTAGAAGGGTATGATGCAAATATAATGCAATGGTTGAGAAATGAGGTAGTAAAGGTGGGGCGTCCGGAGGCTGATCTCCTCTGCCTTGCCCCCTCATGGCACTTCCACTACGACTGGCGGACACTCACTGGAGGACGCTCCCACTATTATTGTGCCTTTACTACCTTATTTCTCAACCGTTTGCATCATACCCTTCTACATTGTTATTTTCTGCTTCCATTATCTTCTCACCATTGTATCATATCTGCATCATCTTCGTGTCCTCTACTATATTGATACTATCTGATGTCTCTTGAAAAAGGCTTCTGCCGAAACGTCGCTTAAAAAGACATCTTTTCTCTTAGACCCCAATACTTTGTTTTGTGAAACATCTGTTCAGTAATACTCTTGAATTTGGTGTTACTGCAGATCCTCTCGTGTCATGATCTATGCCTCCTATATATGTTAATAAATACCTGTTAAAATAATTTGGTGTGTGCGGTGGATATATTCTTGTAAGGTTGAATTGGTTTCAAACTGAAAACCTCGCTTGAAACCTTTGAAACTTCTTTCAACACCACGGCCATCTCCATTTACAATATGACCGATCAGGTCTTTGTACGTAAATTTTTCTTTGTGACTAAAACTTAATAAAAACAGACGGCATCCAAAAAATAGAATTCCAAATGATGTCTAAGAACATCTTACGAAGGAATCTGGGTGTGAAGAAGCCTTTGGAGCCACTAATGGAATTTAAATGCAAGTTGAAAAGCACAAGCAGATGTTTAATTTGGAGACAACATGTCTTCCGTTAGAACCAAATGTTTTCCCTGACTATTCATGGTTTGTTTGCAATTGATTTATGTGCTTCAGACTTTGTCATGCCATTGATCCAAACAGGCCTCTTGCATCTTCCAGTATTACTCAATACGCACAGGCCTGTTCATGTCCTCTTCACTCGTAACTGCCTAATTGCAAAAGATTTTAGAGAAATAATCTCAGCATGTTCAATCAGTGGCTATTACAAAATCATATGCTGTCTCCTTTTCTCTTTTTTTTTGCAAATATGCTTAATATTTTCTAGTCGGAAGACAAAAACATGTTGCTTTAAATGCTTCTGTGAGTGTTTTTCAATGTTCTTAAGCCAAGAAACCCTTACTAAATAACTTATACCACAGAATCTCTATGGGTAGGATCATACTCTGTGCCACACCTAATAAAACCAAAGTGTAAGGACAGTTTGAGTGCTATCTAGAGATATGACATGGACCTCTTGGAGCTGCATGTTTGACAGGTTGAGAACTTTGAAATAAACTATAAAACTAATGTTAAGGGGGGGGGGGGGGTAGGAAATAAGAATGCTCAATGGTCAGTGGGGGCCTGATAAAGAAAAGAAGATAAGACTCATACTTACCTCCCAGATGCTCCCGTTCAGTCCTGGCAGCCGGGCTTTCACCTCCACTGAAGAAGTGGACGAGCATCGTTCACCTGACAGATGAAGCCAATTACAGGCCCGAGTGGTCACGTGGACTTGAAATTGGGGCCTGTGATTGGCTGCCCCTGGCATGTGAACGTTGAATGCTTACTTCCTGGATGAACGGACCGGATGCCGGGACTGATTGAGAACATCCGGGAGGTAAGTTTAAAGGGGTTTTGCCTCATTTCATACCTCCTGCATCCAGTCTTAGCTCTGTGTTCGGGAGACGTGGGGGGATTTGTTTGAATTGCGATCATGTGCCCGCAGGATGACATCCCCCCCGGCCTTTCCCCTTTTGAGTCAAAGAAGGTCTGTTTATGTATATAATTGTAATATACACTGTAGTCAGAGGTAACATTTTTTTTACAGCACGAGGGTACTTGGGTTAAACCCTGAAGGAACTTGCTAGTGGTTTTTTTTCCTCTTTATAATGCACAGACCTCATTGAGTGTTCTTTTTTAATTTTCACTGTTTGATAATTACTAACTAGTCCCAAAAAACAGGGTAGAATGACAGCACCTGGGGTTTGAACACTCATTAGCTGCCTGAGAGGAGAGGTGATGTCTGAGCATGTGCGACCAGGACTGAGGAGCTCAGAGCCCTGTTGTGTCCTCTCGAGATGAGCTGTAAACAATGGATCAATAAAGGAGCAGCTAAAGCAAAAACGGTGCAGAATTTCTAATAATGATGAATGGTGAAAATGTTTATTATTTAATTTTCAAACTTCCCAGGTCAATTTTACTTCATGGCAAAACCCCTTTAAGTCTTATCTTCTATTCTTTATCATGGCCTGATAGACCAGCGAGCATTCCTTACTCACAGAACCCTTCTTTGAAAAAAAGCAAGTTTTCCCACAGATATAAAGCTTTGCATTGCATAAGCAGCCGTTACACATTGCATAGAATTGGGTCGTAGAGTGGTATCAACATAATGTAGAAATTCTACTAAGTACACCATAAAGTCATATAGACATGTGAAGAAATGACATCAATGGGAGCTCATGTTTTGACCTTCAATAAATTACAAAAATGAAGGGACACAGCCAAGGGCAAAACTATAGCCACAGTAGCTGCTATGGGAACCAGAGGTTAAAGAGCTTGTCTCATCTGGCTGTTTTTACTTTTCACAGCCTTTTCCGACCGACACTTCCTGGGCAGGCTGTGAGCGGGTCTACAGCAGTGACTGACATCTCAGCTCTCCTAGCTCTTATTTCTAGCTGAGCCTATAAGGCCTCGTTCACACGGCTTATTCTGCCGCGGATTGGCGCCGTACTGCGCGCCGGATTTGCGCTTCAGTACGGCGCCAATCCGCGGCAAGCAAAATTTCGGTAATCCACTGCTCTCATTGAGAACAGTGGAATCCGTTTGCTCCTCCCCGCTCGGCAAATCCGCCGCGGGGGGAGAAAAGTGACATGCACATTATTTACGCGCGGACACGCCGTAAACAATGGGATTGTCTATGGGGCCGGGAGCGGCGCCCCCGCCGCGCTCCGGCCCCGCCCCCGTCCCGCCCCTTATTCACGGCGGATTTGTGCGCTCAATACGGCGCACAAATCCGTCGGGAATAAGCCGTGTGAACACGGCCTAAGAGTGACATTGATGGTGAAGAGGTTGTAAAAAATAATGACACTCTCCAAGCAGGATGTCTGGCTGTAAATATGAGCTAGCAGAGCTGTATATGTCATGAGAGGAGGCTTGAAAGAGAAAAACATACACACTACCAATGCACATTGATATCTGCTGAGTGACTCTGTTATCTAATCTACCATCTTCAGACCTGAGAAGTTGGCAAAAGGCTTCTGTCTGGTCTAAAGGGTTAAAGTTTTTCTTAGTAGTAAGATAATGTAAAAGACTGACAGCTCCAATACTGCTGATAAGACACTGGAAGGAGCGACACCACCAGCCTCACCAGGGCTAGAGGAGAGAAAGGTAGTCGGTAACCTAAGGAAGCTCGGCTAAATAAGAGGAGATAAGATCTGCTCTAATTCTGAAATGAAACAGAATTGGAACAGCAGTCTATCTGGTAATAATCTTTATTCACCTTTGCCTACATGTTTAAAGCTAATCAATGATATGGGAATAACCTTTAAGAACCCCAATCTGGTGTAAGAACATTGTACTTTTATGTAGGCTATAACAAGTTGGTGACTTTCTGCTCTCCAGCACTACTCTGTGGGTTCTTTGACATATAGCGCAGTATTTATACTATTAATCACACTGGGGACCATTCATGTTGGTGCCTTAAAAGTTGGAACTGTTTTTGAGTATGTTTGGGGCGCTGATTTTGAAAATGCCACTCCCCTATCAGCTCTAGTTTTGGAGATCCGACATTGCCACCTTACCAAGTATCTGCTGCTGAAAGTATCGGTCAATCAATATTGTACTAAAGAAATGCTGGAAATTCATGTGAAACAGAAAAGACATAAATTTTAGAACATTTAAAGAACACATGGAAACAAAAACCTGAATGTGCAGGAGCGAATCCAATTCTATTCATCTGCATTACATATCTATAAACAAACTCATCACAAGAACAATGTAGAATCATGTAACCAACATCTCATGAACTAGAGCTGCTAGAAATTGGAATCTGCAATACAAAATTGACCACCTTTTATGTAATGCATAGCTTTAATTCATGCTTCAAACATAAAAAAAATAAAATCTCTATGGATGCAGGAGGGGGGCGGTTATGATTGTCATATCTCTTGGAAGGAACACATACATAGATACATACATATAGCATAGCTATTTTTCTAGTAAAACGACTATAATGAAAACTTAAAGGGGTTGTCTCATCTCAAAGGTTCATCGGATGCATGAATGAAATAATGCTGCTTTGCTCTGTCACTTCCTGGTCAAGCTGTCTGTAATTAGCATATGAGCTCTGTGTATTCAGACTTCTGCTAATTAGATAAATCTCCTGCTGTCAGGACCAGGGACGCTTCTGAATTAAACTAAACAGTAGTAATTATGGTCTTTTTTCTGAAAGATCAGATAACACACAAGATCTCACTGCTGGCCTCAACCTGTGTGATGATGTCACTCCCTGCTATCAGATAGAACAAACAGCAGGGGAGAAGGAGTACACAGGTCGGTCACTTGGGAAACTAGAAAGCCCTCAGAGGGTGATAAAATCACTTGTAGTTCCTCAACAAAAAAAATGAACAAAGCAATATATTTGGTAAACATCTTCATTTAGTGTTCCCTACAAGTTGAAAGCCAATCTTTGTAGCAAGACAACCCCTTTAAAGGACTCTATTAAAGTCTGTGGGATCCATTGGGAGCCTATGGTGTTTGTTGTGGCATTTTATCATAGAGCAGAATAATGAAAAGAAACAATACAGATGTGAGCATAGCCTAACATTTCCCCTATCAAAACAACTATAACACCAATAAATGAACAGACACTATGATAGAGAATGAATGTAGCCAATATAGTCCTTGGGCTGCATTGGATCAACAAAAATGCGAACTTGGACTAACATGTCCCCTATCAGAACAGCTATACTCCCAATAAATCAATTTGGCTTAACCAAATTTATGTCAATTTTAAAATATTGTACAGCACTGAGGAAAATTTTCTTGCTATAGTTAAAGAGAACCTGTCACATAGTTTTTGCCCCCCTTGCTGAGGACAGAACAAGGTAGTGTCAGACCTGCTGTTTCCAGCGCTGTGTCCCTTATTCTGTAAGGTGCAGCAGTTTTAGAGTATTTAGTGCTCAAATCTGCAGTTTTCAGCCAGAAAAGAGTCATGAAAAAAGTCAGTTTTTTTCATGCCCTGCCCATCTAAGGCTCGCCCCGCCCACCGCAACTGATATACCTATTACTTTGAATAGGTAGAAGCATGTGATTAACTGCCATGTGGGTGGGGCTACCCATTGGTGGGCAGGGTTAACACCTGCTCATGAATAAGATTTGAGCATTAAATACTCTAAAACTACAGCATCTTACAGAATAAGGGACACAGCGCTGGAAACAGCAGGTCTGACACTACCTTGTTCTGTCTTCAGCAAGGGGGGCATAATCTATGTGACAGGTTCCCTTTAATAACATCAAAAGACCAAAATGAGCATGGGGGTTAGTTATTTAGAAGGTCTGGTTCTGTTTATTAGCTGGTGGAAGAATAGCATGAGAATATTTATTTATCATGTTAAACCTATGTTCTTTCTAGTGCCAACATTTGTATGAACGTTTTCCAAGGTTATAAAGGTGGAGAAGAGTCTGATATTTTGTGGAGTTCCAGTATATAATGGGAAGCACCGGAAAAGTCTTGGAGATGGTTGTGTGAGGAGCAGATATAGTGTGAGGGGAGGTATTTAGAAAATAAGGCAGAGATGTATGGGGAGTACAGGTTATGGAGAGCCTTGTAGGTCATGGCTAGTAACTTGAACAGAATTCATTGGTTAGTAGGCGGCCAGTGAAGGGATTGGCAGAGGCGAGAGGCAGAGGAAAAGCAAGGAGAGAGGTGGATCAGCCGGGCAGCAGAGTTGTGCCAGATAGAGGACCACAGAGAAGCTTGTAGTAGTCTAGTAGGGTAAATCAACAATACTCCTAAGTGTGCCAATGAAGGCTTATGGGAAGCTAAGCAGCAACTCTTGTGGACACAACTATTGTTACCAGCAGTGGTTGTCAGTTGCGGACATCCACCAGTATCTACTAGACCAGGGGTTCCCAAACTCCAGTCTTCACGCCCCACCAACAGGTCATGTTTTCAGGATATCCCACAGAATGCACTGACAATAATTAAGTCACCTGTGCAGCATAATTAAATCACTTGTGCACTGCTAAGGAAAGCAAGAAAACATGACCTGTTGGTGGGGCGTGAGGACTGGAGTTTGGGAACCCCTGTTCTAGATTGAAAACACACAATATATCTACACAGAATCTAAAAATATATGGGACAAATCAATTTAATAATTATGCAAGGAATATAATTATATCAGAATATGAAGAATATCAAAGAAAAACCTATTGACAGTGGACATCCTGTTGAGTTCCAGGTTCCATATGTTTTTTCTACTCATGACTCAGCCTAACGTCATAAAGTCCATCCATAAAGTACAAAATATGGCTGTGCAAACCAATAAATCTGTGAAGTGAATACTTCAAATTACCCTACACTTACATCATTATTGCAGTTTCTCAATCCCATGGACTAGGTTGGCTCTGAAAATAGGAAAAACAGAACTTTACAGCAGAAACCTAAGGACACTTTGTTCATTCGTGAACATTCGTGGATGTTACGGGGCAGATTAAAATAAGTGGTTTTATTGTATTCAGCAGACAAACAACAGGCCGAATGTTTATCCCAAGTTGTCCAAACATATTTATTAATCAATCTGAGGAAATCTGAAACATCTGCCACACGCTATCTGCTCGTCGGTGTAAATTTTCATACACAGTCTTTGTGGGAATGGCAAGACCTTGGTAAACAATTTAGAAGCAGGATCAGGACACGGCATTCTGCAAGCTGCAGACATCATTGCCGAGTGTAATGCACAGTTTTTTTTTTCCCACAGATCAAACATCTGGCCAACATTAACCAGGGCATTGTGTAAACACCAACGCAGAGATAATCAAATGCTCCACATTCATTACGACTCTGCTGATGACCAGATTTATAGTTGGCTACAACCATCTCCACAAAAAGAAAAATTAAACCCAGAAGAAAAGAAGTGTTATTAGAGAATGAGTCATTTACTTTACTTATTTGGCGGGACGTGTACTTGTAACATGAGGTCTGGAGATAAGATTACAGGCATGCCCTGGACGTGACTGTCTTTAGGCCGGAATGTAAGTTCCAGTAGTAAACACCACATGGGCACCGGGGAATTTGTCATAAAGAGAAGAAATGTCCACAATGAATTACTCCATTATAGATCTTATTATCTACTTCTTATTTAGGATTTAATTAAGCTGGAAATTTATTGTATTTGAGGTATATTAGGTCCACCCTTGTGATTTGGAGGTTTCTATCCAGAATATTTACTGTGCCCGGAGCTGATGTTTAGACTGTGCAAAGAATATCTCCAGTAAATGGACTGGGTAGCTCATCTTTAATAATAGCTTCTTCTTTAATAACTTTGAATTACTAATGGGGAAATAGAAGGGGAAAAATCTCTCCTTGGGGAGAACCACCAATAAATTGGTCGGTATGAGGATCTACTTGCCTTTCAGACCTCACTGACTGTTTTGCATAAAGCAAAGACTTGTGGGAAAAGAGCTGAAGAGCTCCACAGCGCACTCTATTGAATGTAATTATCCTCAATTCACAAGTGCCTTGCAATGTGAAAGGGATTTGAGTCAAACCAGTTAACTTCAACTGCAGACAGCTGTTTCGGGGTATTTGCCCCTCATCAGTGCAACGTAGAACTTAATGGTTGGCTGGGTGAGAGTCAGGAGTGGCTTAGAAGGGGGAATGGGGAAATACTAAGACCTTGAGGGAAACAAAAGACATAACTATATGTTAGCTTGGGTCAGTCTGACCATTTGGGTCAGTATAGCCATGTAGAGTAGTGAACCATATCTGTAAGTGAACCAGATATGAAAGTGATTGATAGAGCTGAATCAAGGTATCTGAAATAAAACCGAACTTGATTGATTGAGCACCCCAGAGCCCTTACAAGCAACTGATCATGAAACTTTTTCATCTCTTTCACAGGTATGTTGAATTGTGAATAGTGGACTGCACCTCTCATCATTTGTCTCTGCTGTATATGTATAATTGCTGGTTCTGTATGTTGAATTGTGAATAGTGGGCTACACCTCCCATCATTTGTCTCTGCTGTATAGGTATTTTTGTGTTCTGGAAGTAAAAATTTTGAATAGTGGACTACATCCCATCATTTTGTCCTGTTATATGAAATTTCTGTTTTCGGATGTTAAATTTTGTAAATATGACTACACCCCCATCATTTGTCTCTGCTGTATATTATAAATTGCTGTTTCTTATTTGAATGCATAATTTCCCCCCCAATCTCTGTCCTAATAATTACCCTGTGTTTATTTGTTTGCTATGCCCCCTGACTTTTCTGCCCTGTAGCATCTCCTCTCTGCTTTTTTAACTCCACCCATTGTGGCACTGGGCCCCACTGTTTTAATCAATGAACCCACATGGGATAGTAATAAATTATTACTTGGGTAGTTAAAAAAATTTAGCAAACCCTTGAGAAGTAGTGCCATATGCTATAAGGGTGAAACCAGATACTAAAAAGTGTGGGATCTAATAAGAAAATTGAAAAAAAGAAAAAAACCCGGGAAATTAGCCGAAGGGGGCTAGTGGGAACCCCTTTCTTGTAAGTTCTAGGCTTCCAAAAAAAAAAAAAAAAACCTATTCACCATCCAGTTTTGCTGTCATTTTTGCGCAATTACCTCCGGGGCTTACACCCAGTTATTGCCCCTGAAAATTTAAACCCACATCAGCACCTCGCTCCTTCCCCCCTGTTTCATCACACACTCCCTTTTCCCTTTTCAAAACCACAACCACCTGCTCACATATTGCCAAAACGCCGCTCAACTAAACATGAACCCATCTCGTATCTTTTTTTTTCCCCTGCTTCTTGCTGGGGTGCATCCCCTAACCCCGGCCCCCCCCCATTAGTCTCCCACCCCTCTCCCATAAAAACCCTGCTAACCTAATTGCTATTCGCTGTACATCTTTTCCATCCCTTTTAAAGGGGCTCTGCACAAACCCTGCTGTTCATGACCTGTTTCCCCAACTCCCAAAAAACCTCTAGCCCTCACAAAAACAGCCCACCCACCGTTTTCCCTTCCGCTCTCACCTATGGGGGCCCCTACACTTCACCCACCCCCCCCAAACCCTAGAACAGGCCGGGTGGGGGATTTTGGCATACTTCTTCTCACACGCACTACCAGGTCTTCCCCCGCACCCTAAATCACTTTCCCCCCCTTTGAGGTCCAACCCCAGATTTTAACCTTTTTCCCCTCCGAGCGGGGTTGTGTCCGACCCCCCCCCGCCACCCCGCCAGTTTTCGGATCATTTTGCTGCCGGGCTCCCTCATTCCTTCTACTGAAATACCCACTCTCATCATGGTGATTTTTAAAAACCCCTTTTTGATGACCCATTTCCGTCCCCTTCAGATCTTTCACTAACCTCTTTCTTGGCCTTTCTCGCAGTTTACTAATCTCCCACCCACAAGGATGGGAACTCTCTATCGGTTTTCTGTACCCGTTCCTCAATCCTAATTTTAAAATTCCCCTTACACCTCTTATCAAAATCTTTTTCCTTCACAAAACTATTTTCACCAATCTTGGGACACACCTCCCCCTCTCCCATTCAGAAAAATCCACTACATGAAACTCAAAATTTGGGACAACGCCATACAGTCCTCACTCCCCCCAATCCCCCTCCCTCTCTCCCCTGACCTGGCGTCCAAAAACTATAATGAAAATCTTTCCACCACCCGAACACATTGGCACCGCTCACACACCCCCCACCAGAGTCAGACACCCCACCATGGCCACACCTAGACTCGCCATCTGCAGCGATTTCCAGATGTCGGAGCGTCTGGGGGGAAGTCGAAATCCCTGCAAATTTTTCTCCACTACAAATTTATGCTCAGACTTATCAAACTGCCAAAAAAAAATATTTCACCTCCCCCATCGAAACCCTTTTACACAACAACCAAACGCCTTTTTTGTCACCACCCACTCCCTCTAGGCCTAAACCACCCCATTTTGACCTCCATGCTAAAAGGCCGGGCCACTTACTTCAAAGAGAAAATTGACAAAATCCGGCAAAAAATCTCATCTCAAACCCCAGCAGAGCCATCTGGTTTCCCCGCACTCCCCCAGCCTATTTCTCACCCCTTTGACCCACGACAGAAAAAGTGCCCCGCTTCTGCGTCTGCGCGCCCCACCCCTTTCTCTAGTACCCTATTCCATCCCCCCTCGTCCAGTCATTTCTCCCTGTCCTCTCTCCCCTTACGAATCTTAACCTTTTCCTTCCAGGGATTTTCCATCTTCCTTTAAACATGCGTCATAACTCCCTTACTGAAAAAGCCCACTCGGGACCCACCCTGCGCTGATAATACCGACCTTCCTAACCTGCCCTTCACTCCAAACTCCTGGAACGCTTGGTCTACCTCGCCCCAAACCCTATCTCCTACTAACCTCTTCTCGATCCTCCAAACAGGTTTCCGCACCCCACACTCCACGGAAAAAAGGGCCAACTAAATCTCCAATGATCTCCCAACAGTAAATCTCAAGGCAAATATCATTTTGCTTTTTCTGGGGTCTCTCTGCAAAACTTTTGACATGTTGATCACCAACTTCTCCCCGCATGCTCACCCCATTGGCCCCCAGGACACCGCTTCTTGGTTCTCTCTTACCTTTCTAACCCTTCCCTTTAGTTCCATTTGCAGGTTTACCTCCTCTCCTCTTCCTCTTGCTGTCGGGGGTTCCTCAGGGGTCCTTCTTTGGTCCCCTCCTTTCTCAAACCTATACAGCCCCCATTGGACAAAATTAGGAAAATTTGGCTTAGTACCATCTCTAGCGGGTGAAACCCCAAAATTACATCCCCCCGAGACTCACCCTTTTCTCTACAAAAACCAGGGGCTGCCCCTTTTCTGTCTCTGACATCATTCCTCCCCCATCTTAAACAAACCTCCTAAAAATAAAATTATAGGGGCACCCCCATCTACAACAGACCTTTCCCCCCTTTCTGTTTTTGGTGGGACCACCATAACTCTAGGCAGCAGGCCCGCTGTCTGGGGGTTATACAATTCCCATCTGTCCTTCATACCATATATTCCCAAACCCCTTGCCCGCTCCTGTCCCTGCACCTCAAGAACACCCAGAATCCCTTTTCTCACTTGGAAACAACTCAAACCCCCATTGTTTTTTCCCTTTTTCTTTCTCGTCTTTACTCCCTGTAACCCTCTACGGTCTCCCTCGGGGGAAATTCTCCCCCCCCAATCGTCCTAATGCAACCAGGGCTTGTCTTTTTTTCCAGCCCCATATGATGCCTCTACCCTGTTCCCCTCACTGCACGGGTTTCCCCCCCAAAACGGGTCAACATAAACCATCACCTCACTCATAAAACTCTCCCACAACCCCCCTCCCACAAATCCCCCCTCATCTTGTTACCCCCACCCCCTCTCTCCGTCTGCTGATGTATCAGGTTACATCACAATCATCCGAACCCCCATGCCCGTCTCCAAACTTCACACGTCGGGACCAGTTTCTTGGGGAAAATGCTACCGCGGGGAAAACAGGGACCCAGAACTTCATAGTTTAAAAGGGCCCTGAAAACATCTTTCACTCCGGGCCCACCAAAACCCTAATGCTTTCACCCCCCTCCCCCCCCACTCCCAGCGACTCAACCATTTTCACACTTAACTGTATATAGATGTATATAAGGGGGCAGGGTTTATCCCAAATTTTAGTAAAAAAAAAAACATATTTATTTCCCCATGGCTGGACCATTTTTATCTAGCCCATCTTCCCTTCTCTCCCCGAACCCTAATAGTTTAAGCTCTTTGAGCACCTTGTGCTCATCGTAAGTACTTTTTTAAATTTTAATTCTGTACTTTACCCTCCAAATTGTAAAGTGCGCGGGGTATTTGGCGCTAAATTTAAATAAAAGATTAAATTTTTATTATTTTATTATTATTTTATTATTATTTTTGGGCCAGTGGGAACCTTAAGTAATCACTTAAAAGGACTATATCCTTAATGACGGCTAACCCACCAAATTTTAGTATGGGGAACAAAGATTTTTCCCCCTCCCCAAAATTTTTTGGATCGTATGTGCAACAGACAGCCCGCTGGCCTCTTGCAGCCTGATAGGGGATTTCTGGAGACATGAGAGCTGGACCACAAGGTGGGGCAACTTGTGTGAGCCCCATCCAAAAATAGGGGGGCCTGGTTGGTTTTGAGCTTACAAGAGGAAATTTTGGTGTATTCCCGATCAATCTGGGGGCATTCCCCCGGCATTTTTTACACCCCCCCCTTCCAAAAGTGTAGGAAACTTAGTGGCCCCCTGAATTACTGTTAAATTTTTAACATGACTGTTTTTTGTACTAACTTTAGAAGTGTCTCGAAATGGCTTAATTCATGTCCCTATTCAAAATACTAGTTTCCAAAAATTGGGGAACTCGCAAGAGAAAAAGGTGGCTTTTGATCACTATATTTTTATTTTGCCCTAGGCAAACTTAAACTCATCAGTTTTTCTATCTGTAAAACCTAAAAGTAACTTTTTATTTTGTAGACTTTAACCTCTATACACACTATTTAAAAACCTATTTTTTACCTCACCATTTAACCCTTTCTACTTCTAAGGAAGGGAAAAACTCCTTTTTTTTTATAAATCTGGTGGAGCACCACCAATTAACAGGGGAAAGCTTTTATAACAGCAATTTTCTAGCTCCGTAAGGGATCCTAACCTCCTACTTGGGGAGTCGTCCCTAATCTAAATTTTACACAAAACAAATAAGGCCCCTTGTGACACCGTCCGCAGGTGAACTTCAGACAGAGGTGAGAAACAAATTTAAAACGCATATCTGACCTCCCCCACATGTTTTACCGCAACCCGGCTTCATCAGGGGGAGGCCGAACTATTCAAAACTGCACGTTAGCCAAAACCCGAGCAGGGATGTATATGAGCGTCAAGAGGTTTTAAAACCATTAATACCTTTGGGTGACGCTAATAATTGTTTTAGCAGCTTTACCATAAAGTAAATTAAAGGAAACCTCTTTTAAAAAAATGTCCCCCAGCTAGGGTTTTAATGCCCCCAAAAAAATTTAAACACTTAAAATTAAAATCAAAAATGTGTTATTGCCTAAAACCCCACGTCTCACTTTTTTGGGACTGAACATGACAGTTATCTTCTTCTTGTTTGGTCTTCTTTCACTGGGAAGATTAAAACCCCAAAATCTTTCATTTTATCTTTGATGTGATAATATGGCCCAACAACAGCACTAATAGGCTTTAGCAATAAACAACACAGTACAAAGCTTAAAGGGGGTTTGGGGGCCACGATTTTCTCTCATACTTCCTGCTCCAGCTCTTAGCCTGTGTTAGAAGGGGGGATATTGATTGTTTGAATTGCATGTATGTGACCCAGGATGACATACCAGGAACTTTCCTCCTGTATCAAAGAAAGGGGCTGATTTTAAAACTTGTTGAATACGAAGGAAAGTTTTTGCCTCCCGGGAAAAGGGGCCTAGGTTCAAATCCCAAAAACCAAACCTTTTTTTTTTTCGCTTTTCAATGCACATCTTCATTTTAGGTTTTTTTTTATTTTTTTGACTTACTTACTAATTACTAAGGAGTACAGTGGGGCGGAGTAGGTGCAGTATCTGAGGTTTGAACACTCAGTAGCGCCTGGAAGGAGGGGATGTTCTGAGCATTTCTGACCAATGAGGACTCTCAGCCCTTCGTATCCCCTTGGGGACAAGTAAAAAAACTGGAAAAAAAAAGGAGCAGCTAAAACAAGAACAGTGCAGAATGTTTAATAATAATGAATGGTGAAAATGCTTGTTATTTCATTTGCAAGCTTCCCACGTCAATTTTACTTCGTGGCAAAACCCCTTTAAAGTAAATAAGCTTAATATTAAAAAAAGACAAAGGTACATTAACTCTAATCCATATATCTACTGTGTTTACACACATGGAAGTAAATACCCCTATACCCCTATGAGGTTGACACCAAAAATCCTTCCTGTTTCCAAATATGAAAATCAGAATTAATCCATAAATCAATGTCTAACCTGTAGACTCTAGTCCACATAACCTGAAATACATTTTTCAAGAAAGGCATCCAAGGCCCTTCTTGAACTTGTTGAATGAATCCAACATCACATTTTCTTGTGGCAAAGAGTTCCATAATCTTCCTGCTCTTAGGCTATGTCTACACGGGACTGGCTTAAAGTTGGATTTCAAAGTGGATTCAGTATTTAGAATCCACAAAAACCTGACCAGCCAAGTGTCTACACAACTTGGATTTTCTGAGGTCGGATTTCAAATCCAAAATCCAACCCAAAAAATTAGAACATGCTCTATAATCTGGCGGAAAATGGTGGATTATAGTATTGTTTTATGGAGAATTGAAAGCTGTGACAAAAATCCGAAGACCGACTGTGAAATACTGGTCGGATTCTAATTAGAATCCAACCAGTATTTGACGCTTTGCCATGTGGAGGCAGCCTTATAGTAAAGAATACCCATCTATTATGGTAGTGAAACCTATCTTCCTCTAGATGCAGAGGATGCCCGTTTGTCATGGTTACAGGCTTAGGTCAGGTGTAGAAGATAGATCTCTATACTGCCCATTCACATATTTGTATATGATAATTAAATAACTCATTAGCTTCTTTTTATCAAGATGAACAACTTAAAGTTTGGCAACCTGTCTAGGTATTGCAATACATCCCGTTAACTAATGTTGTCTACCTCCTCTGCAACCAGTCCAGTTCAGCTATGTCCCTCATAAAGACTCAATTGTTTCTGATTTTAGCGCATTTGTGGGTTATTTCACAAATGGAACATGAAGTGAATCCTTGAAAAATACCTATTTTCTGTTTCTAATCATAAGCTAGTATTAAAGGGGTTGTCGCATCTCAATTTCATAGGATGCATGAATGAAATAATGCTGCTTTGCTCTATCACTTCCTGGTCAAGCTGTCTGTAATTAGCATATGAGCTCTGTGTATTCAGACTTCTCTGTTTATTATGTTTATTAGTCTAGATTAGCTAAATTACCAGGACAGGAGAAGCTGCTGAGCTAAAATAAACATTAGTAATTACTGTATTTTGTCTGAAAGATCATATAACACACAAGCTCTCACTGCTGTCACTGACCTGTGTGATGATGTCACTCCATGCTATCAGATTTCAATAGAAGCGAGATGGAAAAACACCTCGGAACAAAAATGGAAGAACACGGCGCATATGTGTGTTACCAACAACAATTGAAATACAAAACTCAGATGTAGCAATCACGCTCACCTTTGCAGGCTGTACAAGCTATGGTACAGCGCATCTAGCACATAGTCATGTAGGAAGGAGCTCTCACAAGCAGTTTCGCTCCACACAGCATGGGAAAGCAGCAGCCCGAATCCTCCAGGTCAGTGAGGAATGACAGGAAAGTAGTTTCTATGGAATGAAAACTTTACAGACGTAAAATTTCAAAGAGGTCGATATCCAGCGCTAACCCTTTAAGGTATGTAACATAAAAACTCCAAACCAACTAGTTTAAGGTTGGTTTATTAATCTAAAAGCAACGCGTTTCGCAGTTATCACAACTGCTTCATCAGGCAATGCATACTAAAATCCCTCAGGGCCATCTTTAAATCTATCTATCAGATAGAACAGACAGCAGGGGAGAAGGAGTACACAGGTCGGTCACTTGGGAAACCAGACAGCGCTCAGAAGGTGATAAAATCACTTGTAGCTCCTTAACAAAAAACAATGAACAAAGCAATGTATTTGGAAAACGTCTTCATTTAGTGTTCCCTACATGTTGAAAGCTAATCTTTTTAGCGAGACAACCCCTTTAAGAATAGTATTAATAGGGAGAATAAACCAGTTCTGAATAGCTGCTTTTAAAGGCCCTCACACTCATCTCCTTGGGTGAACCACAGATACTTCAGTCCAACATTGCTGCCACACCAATTCTGTAATATGTAAACCTTGCCCACAGAGGGATGAACATTTAGGAACCGCCTGGCTCTCCTGCTTCTGTAGCTATACTATTTATATGATCCAAAATTTGACGCAGAGAAGTTTTTTCTTGATGTTATTTCTTCTCCGACTCTTACGATTAGTAATAGCTAGACTTTCAGAGATTCAGATGACTCACATTTCGCCAAGGCATAATGTTTGTTTTAATGTCTGATGTCTGGTTTGCTTATCATGATCTTATTTGGATTTCTGTATGCCGTGCAATGCAAACATTCAAGCCGCCTTTTGTGTACTTTTGGATCTGAATCTGTTCTACCTCCCAGAATTCTTACTGTAACATTTTTGATAAATTCCGCCAAAGGACAAAGACACGCTCTGTGAATTTTACAATAAAATTTCACACTATTGTCTTGAAGTCCAGAAAAAAAAATATTGATTGTATCTCATTATGACCAGAATTACAACACATTTGACGTTCCTATTGTGCAAGACTTGAGATGTCAAGTCAATACTTCTCATGCCTGTTTATAGGTTACATCCATACAAATCTACGATTGAAAAAAAATATTGTACAAAAAATAGTATGACTGAAAATTCATGTCACAGGAACTGGAGAGATGGAACATATTTTACTATTTATAGTCTGACCAACCTCAACCTGACCAAACCTGATGTTTGTTAATCTAAAATACTCAGGTGGATGGTTGGGGGAGTGATATTTTTAGCCGGAAATGTGGTTACCATTGGGTTTACTGGATCAGGTCGAGGTGATATACCAACTATGTACTTACATCACATTATAATGGGGGTGCGACCTTTTGTGTACCCACCATCTCTGAAAATAAAGGGGCCTCTGCTCTGTGGTGTCACGTTCTTCATTTTTCTGTGCACAGTGGGGTCCTATGCCTATCTGGGATTAGTACTGTGGCCTTGAAGCTCTGTGGTCCTGGGTTAAAATCACACAAGGGACAATATCTGTATGGAATTTCTATGTTCTCCCTGTTTTTGCATGGTTTCCTCTGGGTATGCCAGTTTGCCCCATACTCCAAAAACATACAATTAGGGTAGTCTGGACTTTAGACTATGAGCACTAATGGGGACAGGGACCATCTCTGTACAGTGCTGTGGAATATAACAGCGCTATATAAATGGATAAAATAAGTCTGCTGAGCAGGGAACTGTGGCACGAACCTGTTCAAAGCGACAAGAGCTGGTTACAGAACCCTGCTCAGACCAGGAGCACTGATATATGAAGAAAATTAGAATTAGTTGTGGCACTAAACTAGTGTTTAGTGCCCTTCATTCTAAGCATTGGGGTTATAGGTCAACCCCCCAATCAGCATAGAGTCCCAGCCACTTGGTATTGCTTTATTTGGCAGGGTACCTGGAACTGCTCCCAAGAAGAAATGGTTCTGCATGTAACGCTTATCATATATTATTTTTGTTGGATAACTAACATGGAGAGGGTTTTCCAACTCTCCCTCAACGTCAGATGTTGGGGCAAAGAAGGAACAGGCATGTTGGAATACAAGCTGCTGTTGACCTGTTTACTGTAGACCTGGGTGTTGGATCTTAGGGTGTTAAAGGGAATGTGTCATCAAAAAATGACTAATTGTTTAAGTCCCGTTTTTATGTTAAACACATTTTTTAGGAATTTTTCTTTGTTTTTTTTTTATTTTTCATATGACTTTCAATATATTTTAATAATTATTAAGTCCTGCAGTGTTCACTTTGGCCACTAGGCCTTGTTTGCACTGCTTTAACAGCAGTCAGAGAGATACTGTACAGTAGCTACATACACATCGGAGTCTAAGTCCCATTGATTCCTATAGGAGAGTTTTCTAGTCATGCTCTGTGACCTGGGAAGAAGTCAATGTACAGGGAGGTGAAAGGGTGAACTGTGACTATCTCCTCTTGTGACTGGTGGATCCTGTGTTATCTATTCACACTGGTGTCTCCTTTCAGTTTGACCCTGCTTGTGTTTATAATGAGCAGACAACCGAGAATCTTTCTCTACAGAACAGGAAGTGTCAGACTATTATTAGGCTTAGTGGCCAAAGTGAAAACTGCAGGAATTTAGAACTAATAAAAAATATTGAATGTGATCTGTCTAAAATAAAGAAATACATCCTAACATTCTTACAACATGTGTTGAACACAAAAATGTGAGTTAAACAATAAGTCATTTTTGATGACACATTCCCTTTAACTTGCTCTTCTGCTAAAGAGGGCTGGTGGCAGGGAAGCCTGGAGATGTGGTGCAAACCTATGTGTCACAGTTCAGTTTTGCCAAGTCTTTGCAGAGCAGATGGTAAACTGGTGAAGTGACAACTACTACATGTCAGGATCTAGGAAGAGAATGACGTGATAATTTGTTGCTTGCAATATGCTGTCATCCTGTGAGAAGCTAGCTCTGTGGAGAAAAAGTCAGCCCAGACTAAACAAATTTTAAGGGTAGCCACGAGTGTTTAACCCAAGAGAGGATGGAGGACCCGATTGGGGAATGAAGTAGCCTACTGGACAGAATTTGGACAGGAAAACTGAGGTCGTAGAACTATTTTAAGACCGGGACTTTAGCACAATAGGCTGAACTGGATAGAAGTCTTGTCTTTTTTCAGCCTTACAAACTGTGTAACTATGTAAAGGGAACTGACAAATGGGTGTGTTCTTGTTTGATGTCAAAAAGGTTATATAAGGGATACTGTGAAAAAAGTAGCACTTCAGACAATTTGAACTGTTGAAGTTTAGTCACCTCATACATCTTGTCACTTTGATGTCGGGGTTTTTATTTTCATTGTCTTATTTAAAGTTCTGCACTTTGTGCTAGGTCAGTTCTTCAAAAATACAGGATGGAAACAGTGAATTACAATAGCACTTTGCATTGTTTCTTCTGGGCACTCACTTCAATGGCTTAGATCCAACATGTGCAAGTGGCAGAATTCTCACTTGCTTGGTTCTGGCAATTTTATCATAGTTTATTGGTTTCCATTAGGTCTCCTGGAAATGGTCCCATGTTCTTTATTTTATTTTATTTTTTTGCTTTATTAGTGCCATGGACTTATTTCAGAAACACATAATTATGGTGCATGAGTCCTGAATGCTTTTAATCCACATAATGTTAATTATTTCATCTCGTCGCTTGTTAAATTTTCAAAATCAGAGAGAAAGATTCTTTATTTATTCTCCCATGGACACATTTTCTCCCCTTCACAATTGAAAAAATACAAAAAAAAACACATTTTTTTTTTTATTGCATAAAACCTCCAGGATGAACACAGATGGTCTCATTCTGCCTGGTTTCAGGTACTTCAAGTATTTCCCAAAAAATTTTGGTAAATGTGTTAAACTTAAATAAAACCCGTCTAACATATAAAAACCTGACTTGCCCACTCCATAGTAAGAAGTCAGCTTTCCAAGGTTTTAATCTTAACACGGCTTTTTGCAGCCTATAAATATTGGGCATCTGTTTTCATTTATCAAAATCTAGAAATGATTTGTTGTTATATTGTGCAACCAGTCTGAGTTGTTTTACTGTTCTTTAAAAATATTTCTGATAATAGAATTACAAAAACAGTTTTCAGTAATAATAAATGTATTGATGCAGTCAATTTTTTTTTTTTTTCAATTATATAGTGCCATTATATTCCCCAGCGCTGTACAGAGATTGTCATCATTCACATTGGTCCCTGTATCCATTGGGGCTCACTGTCTAAATTCCAGATTCACTTATCTGCATGTTTTTTTCAGTGTGGGGGAAACTGGAGAACTCAGAGCAAAACCACACAAATAAAAGGGGAACATCTAAACTCCTTGCAGACGTACACCCACACATGATGATTGTCTTCCCTGGGGTGGATGAGATCTTCCAGCAAGACGATGCTTTATATCACACTTCGAGAAACGCTGTTCCATTGCAGCATGTCGGTCCACCCTCTTGAACCTTCATTGCCAACGTTCACCTCTCACATTAAGGACACATGGGGCGGCATGTATGAATTTTGGCGTGTGAAGGCCAAATTTCATGTGCATGATAATAGGCTAGAATGCGCCTGATTTATGAACCCGCTCTACAGTGGGTCATTAATCAGCACTTGTACGACATTTGTGGCTCAGGTAAACCACTTTCAAAGTGCTCTATCTGTTCCAGCAGTAATGCACCTAGGAATGCCATAGTGAAGCTATAAATCTGTAGCTTCGCTACGGTTCTAGTGTGCCCCGTCTCCTGCACGCCCCCCAAAATCAGGTGCATTACAAAGTGCCCTGGGCGCTATGTAATGCGCCTGATAATGGCGTTCGGGAGGTTTTTCACTAATGCGAACGGGGCTGCGCCTGATATTGGGCTGAAAAGAAATCAGATATCTGCCGCAGCCCCTTGAATACATGTCGCCCATGGTGCTTCACAGTTTCCACGTTCCTAATTCACAATGGTACCATTTATCCACTCACAACACACTTTCACTACAGCAGCATGCAAGCGATTCACAAACTGCACAATTTCATAAATACCGCCAGCCTTGGCGCAAAAGCCAATACTCATCCCTATTTGAAATGGCCCTTTCAGAAGTAGGAAGTGGTCAAAATAATGTGATTGGATATTGACTTTATAATTCATTCTATTTTTGTGTCCCTTACTCTGCTTTTCACCCAGTGGCTTGAGAACTTATAAATAGTGTTGATCGAACTGTTAGAGAAAAATTAAGTTCAAGTCGAACCTCTTGATTTTTTTAGAACTTGAACCGTACCAAACATTTTACTGTTCGTTCGAGTAAAGTTCGAGTGCAACATGGCGTTCAACAGGCCAGTTTCAGTTTCATTTTTAGCAGCTTTCTGCACTTTTGGTTTCCATCCAATCAGTGCAGAGCACCGAGAAGTGTCAAAAAAGTCATTGCTGAAGTGTAGGGCTCTCATTGGCTGCTAAAATCACATGACCATGTTATATATATTTCACTGTATTGCCTTGTGAAGGCCATTTCCAGCTCACTCTCTGTATTGTACAGACTGCTCTTAGATAGCATTTTCCTCTGCATAGACAGCAATAGTTAGGGAGTTTGGAATTGCTGGCTTCATCTTTCCCACACCCAGAAGCTGTTATTTGGCGACATTTGCAGGCTCATATAACGCCTAACTCTCATATACATCATACTCATATAATCATATTCAGTGCCCAAAAGCTCAGTTTTTGCAGTATTGAGGGTGAAATCATTTTATAACACACCGTCTCTAATTCACCTATAGAAAGAAATATATTTAAAATAATGGTTGGTTAGTGAAAATCATTGTGAGTGGAGAAAAGTTCATTTTCCCCATTGTCTAATCTGTTCCCCATTGCCAAATAATGTCGAACCAGAACCTCGCTGTTCCCCATTGCCTAATCTTGTTGAAACGGAACTTCCATGTTCCCTATTGGCATGTTCCCGCTGCCACCAATGGTACTGCTGTCTAATCTAGTCCGCTGCACTTCCTGTAGCTACGCCCCTGCTTGCAAGCTGTCCTCATCTTTTCAGTTAGCCATTGAAAGGAATGAAGTATTTTAGCCTCCCAATTTTTTTCTGTCACTCTTAGAGCCAAATTTTCTGCACTAAGTTGTTCCACGTATCCAGTTTACTGTTATGGATGGTAATTACAGCTTCTTACCTGTATAGGTATAAAAATTAACCAAAACATCTTCTCCCATAGACTTTAATGGGGTTCGAGTCGAACCTCGAACCAAACACCATAATGTTCGAGGTTTTACTGTTCGCTCATCACTACTTATTAACACTGATACTGACAATAATGGTATTTATTTATAGATTTTGTTGAAAACGGTCCGTGAGGCTGAAATGTTTGGATCAAGAATCTATTAGTTTATCTGAGGAAATGAATGAAATGGAAATATTGTAGTGTTTATCTATTTATAAATATGATGAATAAAGATTTGAAGTTTTATTTTCTAAATTTGGATTCCAGCAATAAAATAGCTCTCAAGCGATACCCGGAGAATATATGAGTGCAGAAAACAAGTGTATTTGTTTATGTTGAAACATAGGCCTCGTAGTCAGACTCAGATGCCTGGGGCCAACCAATGGACTTTATTCTTGGGGCCCACCAGTGGAATTTATTCTTGGGGCCCACCAGTGAAGTTGATTCTTGGGGCCTACCAGTGGAGGTGATTCCTGGGCCCCATCTGTAGAGTTGATTCTTGGCACCCACCAGTGGAGGTGATTCCTGGGCCCCATCTGTAGAGTTGATTTTTGGCACCCACCAGTGGAGTAGATTCTTGGGGCCCCCAATATAGTTAATTCTTGGGCCCACCAGCGGAATACATTCTTGGGGTCCACCAGTGGAGTTGATTCTTGGGGCCCACCAGTGGAGTTGATTCTTGGGGCCCACCAGTATAGATCAATTTTGGAGCCCACCATTGGAGTTGAATCTTGGATCTCACTAGTGGAGTTGATTCTTGGGGCTCACTAGTGGATCTGATTCTTGGAGCCCACCAATATTTATTATTTTTTGTGTCGACCAGTGGAGCTGATTATTGGGGCCTCCTACTAGTGGAGTTGGTTCTACAGCTACTGTAAATGCTATCTACTTCAGCTTTTTTGCCTTTCTCCCTGAAAAGCAGCTCTAGGCCTAGCATGCACAGGGGACCACCATATTCATAAGCTCAACCGGGGTTTCCTCTGCTCCTCTGTGGCCCAGTCCATGCCTTTCCATAGAGAACTTGGCATGTACTTATGCTTCAAGGGGTGTTCCCATCTCAGACATTTATGTCATATTCTGCTGATATGCCATTAATGTGTGAGAGGAAGGACCCACACATACTTCGAGCATGGGAATCCCATCAACCCTTATGTTGTACTGTGGCTCACGAAAGTGTGGCTCTTTCTATTCATTTCAGTGGGAGTTCCAAATACAGTTGCGCACACTTGCTTGGCTGCACATGAATCCCCCTAGAAGAGAATGGATAGAGCTGCGCATGCACAACCAACTCTCGATTCTCTGCAGCTGCTGCACAAGTGAGGACAGGAGGTAGGGGAAGTGCTATAAATGTCAGATATGGGAATAGCTGATTCTTCTTCTACTGGGGCTCTCAGTAGCCAAGGCAGTGAATTTTGAGGCAAAATGGGAATAGTGGGGAAAAAGGGAGCCCTGTTTTGATTTCTCAAAGTGACTTTGGTTACAGTAGCTCTTCTCATGTTTTATCATGTCAGGATGTGTATACTGTACTAAACATACATACACATGTTACACATTATCCGTCTGTCACAATCTGCCTATAGGGTGAAACTTATTTTTTTGCCCGGCATCTCAAGTGGTCTCTCCTCATACCAGATAAATCAACAGAATTAGATCTCCGGGAACCAGCCCTCAGGCCGCTCTAGGCAAAACACTTCATAACAAGCTGAAACTCTTTTCTGTCGTAAAAAACACACAAGCCATAAAACATACATGTAGGAATTTTTGAAAATGTAAGATCGAAACTTACACTCTTACATTCAAAGTGACATTTTACTACCGGAACAGCAAAGATTACATGCCAGGAGCAATCTATACAATGAGTGACTATGCAAGGAAAGCAATCCATCATCTGACAGAGCAACATGTTACCTGGTGAAAAAAGAAACAAAAAGGTGAAAAATAATCCGGACCTAATCTCAGACCAAGAGTGACCACTTGGCAGCCAAGACAGACAGCTATCTCATGAGAGGACAGGGGCTAATGATGTGTTGTACAGTGTGGATGGAATAGAAATGCATTACTTTTGTATTGATAATGCTAAGACAAGGTTGGTCTGACATTAGCCCCGGGTGCCAGGTGGGGCAGAAGCAATCTACTTGTCTTTTCTTTGTGGCAACCAAGTCAATATCTTCTAATTGATGGAAGGGTATTTCTTAATGTCCCATAAAGAGAATGAGTGGGAGGAAAAGGGGCATAAGCACCAGACCTGAAATGCCTTAAAAGGGTTGTCTCACTACAAGGATTGCTTTTTATGTTAAAGATCTTGCAAAAACAAGTCACTTTGCAATATGTGTGCATTAACAGTGTCCTACCTATTCCTAGATATCCCCTCTTGTTAGGGGCTGCATCATCTCCTCAGGTCACTATAGCTACAGACCTGTTTGATCTCTCCTGATAGGCTGCCAACACTGATTGCTATAGCTACAGACCTGGCTTCTACTGCAGCCTAGTAGAAGCCAGTAAACAAGCCATTGAATTAAAAAGCAAACCAAGAAAACAGGACTGAGGTAAGATGAATCAATGTAGTGAGACAACCCCTTTAATGAACAGCAAAGTTTTTGCCTCGCTGTGTTTCAGTGATACAGATGTATGAGGCCTTGTTTTATGTGGGTGAATTTTTTTTTTTTTTTTGCGTAGTTTGAGGAATCACATAAATTTACTTTAAAAAATTGCCTCATGTATATAAAAAAGTGTTTTTCTGCATTTTTTAACATTTGTACACTATTCACGTTACACACTAAATACCCTGTTCAAGTAATTCTACAGGTTGCAACAGTCATGTGAATACCTAATATGTATATGTTTGTGATGTTTGCACAATTATGTTGTATTTCAAATATTTATTTTTATTATTTATTTTTTTAATTTATTACTTTTTATAAAAAGCTTTTTTTAATCCCACTAAGGCATAACTTTATTAATCTTTAATATGCACTTATAATATAGTAGCATACTCCTGTATACTACTATATAATATATTGTGTCAATATGATATAAGCTGTTTAAGGGCACGCAAAAAGTAAAAGCTCTTAGAACTGTTCCGTTCTTCGGCCTAGTACGTTTAAGGGCTGATTCCAGGCATCAGACGTGAGTGCTGATGAAGGTGGTTCAATGACGTCACATAATCACGCCGCCTACGGTGGCCTCCACAAGCAGAAGCCGGCCTGCTGCTTGTTGCGTCTGGGGAATAGGGAAATATTTAATTCTTTTTTCTCTTTTACTAATATGGTCAAGCTTACCTACCTACCTGGGGCATACCCACATCCTACCTAAGTACAAGGGTTCTATCTACAAACTACCTAGCTACCTAAGGGCCTACCTACAACATACCTACCTACTTAGCTAGCTACCTGGGCCTAGCTACAACCTACCCACCTACCTACCTACCTGGGGGCCTACCTAACACCTACCTATTACCTGGGGCCTACATCCACCATACCTACATACCTGGGGCCTACCTAAAGCCTACCAACCTGTGGCCTATCTACCTAGCTACCTGGGGCATATATACATATGTTCCTGAGGCCTACCTACTGCCTAGCTACCTAACTGGGGCCTACTTACCTATGTACCTACCTACCTGGGGCCTATCTACCTACCTAATTTGGGCTTATTTGCCACCTACCTATTTACCTGGGGCCTATCTACCTAAATGGGGCCTATCTACCAAGGGCTGCCTATCTACCATAACTACCTACCTTGGGGCTATCGTGCTATCTACCTAACTTGGACCTACCAACCTACTTTCCTGAGGCCTACCAATCTCCCTTCCTGGGGCATACCAACCAATTTACCTGGGGAAAACCTCCCTTCCTTGGGCCAGGCAAACCTACCAACTGGAGGCCTACCAACCTACATACCTAGGACCTAAATACCTGGACCCAACCTAGCTAGGGCCTACCTACTTGCCTACCTGGTGCCTACCAACCAACCTACTTTGAGCCTACCCACCAACCTTTCTGGAGCCTACCAACCTACCTGGGGCCTTTAGCTACCAATCTACCTAAGGACCCTGCATATCTACCTGAAATCCCAACCTACCTACCTGCGTCCTCGCCTACCTACATGCGGGCTTGCCACCTGCCTTCCTTCCTGGTGGGTTGACAACCTACCTGGAGCCTTTTCTATGTATGTACCAGGGGCCTTGTCAAGCTGGAGTCTTACATACTGCTGGCCCTATCTACCATGGTCTTATCACATAATGGGTGGCCTATCTACCTTGATACCGAGTGGAGGTGTCTAACTATCTAATAGAATGGGTTTGGCTAACTTTTTTTAGGACTAATTGCTCAATTGAGGCTACCTATGTAAAAAGGGGGGATCTTCCTATCTGTAGGACCATATTTAGTATTCATGCTGCCCTAGGTCTTATAGATGTCAGCCAAATGCCGATTAGAGTTTCTATATTTGACACATTTTTTTTCTGGACTACGTCAGGATTGTTGGGGACTGTTTATTTAAGTAAAAATTTTTGTGTTATTTCAGTGTATTTTTTACCATTTATTTCCAGTAAAAGAAGTATCTGACAGACATCTTTCTATTACTAGTGCTGGGGCTTCGTGTCAGCTAGCTCTGTTTTTTTGTTCACACTAAACCCCAGCACTAGTTCTGTCAAACACCTCTAACACTGGAATAAAATGGTAAAAGAAAAACATGGACACAACACAAATGCATTTTATTTAAATAAACTCTCCCTGACACCAGCCCTCATTAACCACTTTATTAAGGAAATGGATCCAACACTGGTCCAACGTAGTCCAATAAATCCAACACAATCCAACAAGGAAATCTGTAGAAAAAGCAGAAACACTGCAAAAAGCATGACAATACTAAACTCCATCTCTTGCACCCCCTGAAGACCATGCATCATACCTGTGGCTTATATTCTTTGGGATGGAGTTCAGATTGCACAATGATCATGAGGGAAATAGGCCATAGCTATAGCTCAATCTCTAGGGGGTTAGTTGTGTCTGCTCCTCCCCACCACGCTAAGAGACTGTGCCTCTTAAATATGGCCTGTACCCGTTCTCCCATCCGTGAGAAGTTTGTACACAGGTGGGGGACAGTTAAGAAAGTACTGGAAAAATGAGGAATCTAAGATATTTCTGTTAAAATTTTACAGGGACAAGTGATGGCCGGGAGAAGTCATCATGGCGGTCTGGAACCAGGTGCAGAAGAAAAGGGAAAGTGTACGACTCAACAGAGAACCATCACCTGTGAGTCACTGAATGTAACTGCACTGTAATCACATATGTCTGCAGAGCCTTTGTACACTGGTATCTACCATTATATGGGCACTGTATGGAGGTAATATACAGTCACAGAGCCTGTGTACACTGGTATCTACCACTATATAGTCACTGAATTGAGGAAATATGCAGTCTGCAGAGCCTGTGTACACTGGAATCTATATGGTCACTGTATGGAGGAAATATAGAGTCTTCAGAGACTGTGTACACTGGTATCTACCACTATATTGTTACTGAATGGAGGAAATATGCAGTCTGCAGAGCCTGTATACATTGGGATCTACCACTATATAGTCACTGTATGGGGGTAATATACAGTCTGCAGAGCCTGTATACATTTGGATCTACCACTATATGGTCACTGTAAGTCGGAACTATAGAGTCTTCAGAGTCTGTATACACTGGGATCTACCAATATATGGTCACTGTATGGTGGCAATATACAAACTGAAGAGTCTGTGTACACTGATATCTACCACTATATCATCACTGTATGGTGTTAATGTACAATCTAACTACTACTTTAGATACAAGCGCCAGGTGTTTCAGGGAACAAGCTGCACAAAGATCGTCAGAGGAAATCTCCTGCTGCACTCCTCTAATAGAAATAAAATGTGTATATATATAAAAAAAGACGATCGTGCTCTGTTCGCTGTATAAGGTGCCAACTTAATCACAAGCAGTCCCCAAATAATCAAATTCCAAAATATGCAACCCCCATGCAAATAGTATAAAACAGTGTAAAACACACCTGTATAGTGCAAACCACTTCCCAGAAATTCTCACTGGATGCTCACATCAGCCAGGAACCTCGCGCTAATCCAGGTTTCTGTCCACTTCAATCTTCAGTTGGTGGATTTGTCAGAAATAATATATAAAAACAATACAAACAGTGTGGTGTGTTCACCGCTAATACGCTCCGGCCGGCAGCGTGCGGGATCCACACATACAGGCTAACAGACTAGAGTGACGTCACTAAGGCTGTAGCTAACGAAAGCCGAGCAGGCATACAAGACCTACGCGTTTCAGAGAATAACGATCTCCTTCATCAGATATAATGCCTGGCTTAGTCTGGGCCTTATATCTGTTCCACACCCTGTTTGTTACAGATGATGTTACTTAAAGACAATCAAGAATACATTTCCCTAACCTTTAATATATTCTACCTCATAAAACAAAAATAATAAATACAATAAATAATGCTGCAATGAAAAAAACAACAATATGCACATTAATGTGCAAAGGATTAAAACAATCACTGGAATGCTGGTCCCCATTTAAAATCCCAAGGGAAAAAAGGAAAAAGAGGGGAGAGAGAAAGAAAGAAAAATTGACAGATTTTTTTTTTTTTTTAAACGAACAACCTTAAAACGCAAATAGTTCAATATATGAATTCAAACCATTTGGTATTTGTGAATTCAAATTGAAAATCACCTTGTTTTGCTCTGGACATCTTACTTATTAGATCACCCTTTCGCCAGTCCAGTTTCACACTCTCGATGCCAAAAAAGACAGTATTTTCTATGAACTTTGATGTAGAACTTTAAAGTGTTTTGATAATGGGTGTCCCAGATAGCCTCTTCTTATATTGTATACATGCTCCCTCATGCGGGTGGCTAATGATCGTTTAGTTCTGCCCACATATATTTTTCCGCATGGGCACTTTATAGCATATATTATGCCTTTTGATTGACAGGTTATGAAGTGTTTTATTTCAAACCTTTCCATTCCATTGCAGAATTCTACCATTTTGTTTTTACTACTCATATTACAGTTTTTACAACCGTAACATTTTCCGCATGGAAAAAATCCTTTATGTGCTTCATTCTCGCTGCCATTCCCAAACTTATTAGAACGTATAGTGGGGGCTAACATGTTTCCCAAGTTACGAGCTCTTTTAAAAACTACTTTGGGAACATCTGGTAAATATTTCCCCACCATTTTATCCTGTTTCAGAAGATTCCAATGTTTTTTTATAATTCTTTTGAAAATATTACTTTGATCATGATATTGAATAACAATCGGAAGACTAGTTACTTCCTCGAAATTCCTATTTTTTCCGGTATTCAGATTTTTCTTTTCTTTTAAAAGTATATTTCTATGAATGTTTTTATTTCATTTTTGGTTTTTTTCAAACATTTTCCCCACAATATCCTCTAGCAATAAATTGCTTCGAAAGTCTGATGGATTCTTCCTCATATGATGAACTTTTTGTACAATTTCTGCGTATCCAAGAATTGACTTTTGGGTATGTTTGATAACCATTCTAGTAAGATGGCAACTGGAGGATGGTATGAAGCTGTTGGTGTCAGTTTTTTATGGTAACTTTTTGTCTGTAGAAATTCTTGTTATATGAATATGGTAATATCCAAGAAGTTTATAGCGGTTCTACTTATTTCTGAATTGAATGTTAAAAAATATTCATTATTATTTATTTCTTAAAAAACACATTTAATGATTCCAAAGATCCTTTCCAAATAAATAGAATATCGTCTATAAACCTTTTCCATAAGGCTATATCTTCTCTCAGTTGGCCCCCTGGAAATATTGTCTTTTCCTCCCAAACATCTACATATAAATTGGCATAGCTAGGGGCAAATTTGGTCCCCATAGCTGTGCCCCAAGTTTGCAAGAAATATTGTCCATCATATATGAAATAGTTGTGTTCCTATATAAAAGAGGCACATTCTACTATATAGTCTGTCATTGTATATCATTAAAGATGTTGCTTTTCATCAAAAAATATTTCAAATTCTCACATCCCTTTAAATGTTGAATTGTTGTATAAAGAGAAGTGACATCTAATGTTACAAGTATATAGTTTTCTTTCCATTTTACTTTACTAATTTCATCTAAAATGTGAGTGGTATCTTTTAGATATGTGGGAAGCTGTTTTACTAAGGGTTGTAGTTGGATATTTATGTGTTCAGACATGTTGGCTGTCAAACATCCGATGCCCGAAATGATGGGTCTTCCTGGTGGATTATCTTGGTTTTTATGAATTTTGGGCAGGTAAATAAAATGTGCTATCCTTGGAGTTTTATTCCATATTAATTAAATTCTCTTTTATTAAGAATCCTAAATTCATATCCTTTAACACAGATTATTTAATGATTTCAAATAAACTTCTGTCGGATCTGATTTCAATTTTTGATATGTGCGGGTGTCCGACAGAATATGCTGAGCTTCCTTGTCATATGATGACTGGTCTAGTATCACAATGCCCCCACCCTTATCTGCTGGACGTATGATTATATGATTGTTATCTTGGAGTGACTTAATGGCTTCCCTTTCTTTCTTAGTTAAATTTCTTTTTCGGTATTTATTAGATTTTTGAATTTTTTTAGTTATTTTTCGAATATCCATGATAACTAAATTTTGAAACGTATCAAAGGCTTCTGAATATTCATTCAAAGGGTTGAATTTTGATTTAGCTGTTAGAGTTGTATGTTTATACTGATTCAAATTAATATTTACATTAGAATTTATGTTTGTAATAGAATTTGTCTTTATATTTTCTTTGTCCCAAATATCTTGTATTTCTTTTTTAATAAAGAATTTTTTTATAGCTAAATTTCGTAAAAAAATTTTTATGCCTATATACGCATCAAAGCCATTAAATTGAGAGGAAGGAGCAAATTTTAGGCCTTTCTTTAACAATAGTTCTTCATATTTATTAAGTGTATATTTACTAAGGTTAAAGATTTTTTGATCGTCATTGCTATCTGCTATCACATTATTTTCTTTTTTGTTGATTAACTTGTTCTTTTTGGAGATTTTACTTCCCCTTGTCCCTCTTTTTGTTTTCTTCCTACTCTGAAAACATCCTGTTTTGTTTTTATTTTTCTTTGTCGGCCCACATCATTTCCTAATTTTCCATTTTTCTTTTTATTATTACTGTCTCTCCTAGTTTCCTTTCTATTGCCATTTATATTTTTCTTTAAATTTTTTGAGGAACTTTTAGAATTAATACTGTGATTATTCCCAGTATTTTTGTTTTTCGTTTTATTCATTCACAAAAATACTGGGAATGAATATGCATATTAGATATTGAAGAGAAGGGGCTTATGGGAATTGACAAAGATGGCAGTGTGCTGTGTAATGTGATACCTAGTCTGCTTAGTTCATTCTAGGTGAGGCACGGAGTTGCAATAATATGAGAGAAGTGAGATGGAAGCCCATCACAGTCAGGGCTGAGGTGTTTGTTGGTGCAGTGCATTGGCACGGGCAGTACGGTAAGATGGGGCGCAAGCCTGTTATGGAGATGGCGAATTTGACTGAAGGTTGTTGGCTCATGAGAGATGGTGGCAGCTTTAGCAGGACATGTTATGGTGTGCACGCGCGGAAGGGGGAGTGGGCTTTATGTGGATTCTCTGAGGGGCTAATTGGTGAGCACTGTATGGGGTGTTTACCTAACATGATATAAAAGGAATTTGAGCTCAGACCACATGTGATAAGGACCTCTAAGCCTTGTTTAAAGCCAGGTTAGCTGGGGGAAACATGTCGGCGAGGTCAGGCATGACTTTTTTAAATTGTGATCTTTCACCTCTGTCTACAAGTGTCACCTGTTTGCAGACGGTGTCACAAGTGGGCCTTATTTGTTCTGTGTCTATGAGAGTGGGGACGACTCCCCAATTTAGTTGGCTTGGGACCCCTTACTGGAGCTAGTACTTTGCTATAGATATAAGGCTCTCCTGTTAATAGGTGGGGTTCCACCAGACTTGATGATAGAAAGGGAGTTATTCCCTTTTCAGAAGCAAAAGGTTTAAATGATGAGGATAGAGATCAGGTTTTTAAATAGTGTGTATAGAGGTTAAGAGTTAGATAAAATTTAAAAGTTACGTTTTAGTGTTTAATAGATAAAAGAACTGTTTAGAGTTTAAGTTTGCCTATGGCAAAATAGTAAATATAGTGATCAAAAGTCACTCTTTGTTCTCTTGCGAGATTCCCAATTTTTTGGAGATTATGTGACATCTTTTATATTGGGAAACAACTATTTCATATATGATGGACAATATTTCTTGCAAACTTGGGGCACAGCTATTGGGACCAAATTTTGCCCTAGCTATGCAATTTATTATTGTAGGTGGTTGGGAGGAAAAGACAATATTTCCAGGGGGCCAACTGAGAGAAGATATAGCCTTATGGAAAAATTTATAGACGATATTCTATTTATTTGGAAAGGATTTTTTGGAATCATTAAATGTGTTTTGGAAGAATTAATAATAATGAATATTTTTTAACATTCAATTCAGAAATAAGTAGAACCGCTATAAACTTCTTGGATATTACTATAGTCATAGAACAAGAAATGTTACAGACAAAAAGTTACCATAAAAAAACTGACACCAGCAGCTTCATACCATCCTCCAGTTGCCATCTTACTAGATGGTTATCAAATATACCCAAAAGTCAATTCTTGCGGATACGCAGAAATTGTACAAATGTTCATCATTATGAGGAAGAATCCATCAGACTTTCGAAGCAATTTATTGCTAGAGGATATTGTGGGGAAAATGTTGAAAAAATCAAAATGAAATAAAAAACATTTCCTAGAAATATACTTTTAAAAGAAAAGAAAATATCTGAATACCGGAAAAATAGGAATTTCGGAGGAAGTAACTAGTCTTCCGATTGTGATTCAATATCATGATCAAAGCAATATTTTCAAAAGAATTATAAAAAACATTGGAATCTTCTGAAACAGGATAAAATGGTGGGGGAATATTTACCAGATGTTCCCAAAGTAGTTTTTAAAAGAGCTCGTAACTTGGGAAACATGTTAGCCCCAATGTACGGTCTAATAAGTGTGGGAATGGCAGAGTGAATGAAGCACATAAAGGATTTTTCCATGGCGGAAAATGTTACGGTTGTAAAAACTGTAATATGAGTAGTTAAAAACAAAATGGTAGAATTCTTTCAATGGAATGGAAAGGTTTGAAATAAAAAACTTCATAACCTGTCAATCAAAAGGCATAATTTTATCTATAAAGTGCCCATGCGGAAAATATATGTGGGCCAGAACTAAACGATCATCAGCCACCCGCATGAGGGAGCATGTATACAATATAAGAAGAGGCTATCTGGGACACCCATTATCAAAACACTTTAAAGTTCTACATCAAAGTTCATTAGAAAATACTGTCTTTTTTGGCATCGGAGTGTGAAATGGACTGGCGAAAGGTTGATTAAAAAGTAAGATGTCCAGAGCAGAAACAAGGTGGATTTTAAATTTTAATTCAAAAATACCAAATGGTTTGAATTCAGATATTGAACTATTTGCGTTTTAAGGTTGTTCGTTTAAAAAAAAAAAAAATCTGTCAATTTTTCTTTCTTTCTCTCTCCCCTCTTTTTCCTTTTTTCCCTTGGGATTTTAAATGGGGACAGCATTCCAGTGATTGTTTTAATCCTTTGCACATTAATGTGCATATTGTTGTTTTTCATTGCAGATTATTTATTGTATTATTATTTTTGTTTTTTTGAGGTAGAATATATTAAAGGTTAGGGAAATGTATTCTTGATTGTCTTTTAAGTAACATCATCTGTAACAAACAGGGTTGTGGAACAGATATAAGGCCGACTTTGCAGGGATTATTACCCTGATGAAAGGGGTTCTTTATTCTCTGAACGCGTAGGTCTTGTTATGCCTGCTCGGCTCTCGTTAGCTACAGCCTTAGTGACGTTACTCTAGTCTGTCAGCCTGTATGTGTTGATCCCGCACGCTGCCGGCCGGAGTATTTAGCGGTGAACACACACACTGTTTGTATGTTTTTTATAAAATTATTTCTGACAAATCCACCAATGAAGATTGAAGTGGACAGAAACCTGGATTAGCACGAGGTTCCGGCTGATGTGAGCATTTCCAGTGAGAATCTCGGGGAAGTGGTTGCACTATTACAGGTGTGTTTTACACTGTTTTATACTATTTGCATGGGGGTTGCATATTTTGGAATTTGATTATTTGGGGACTGCTTGTGATTAAGTTGGCACCTTAAACAGCGAACAGAGCGCGATCGTCTTTTTTATATCTATACACTTTTTAATGTACAATCTGCAGAGCCTTAAACAACTGATATACACTACTAAATGATCACTAGGCAGTAATATTGGTCTTTGCATATTGATCTTTATAATATAAGGGTAAACAAGCAGGAGATACAAACTACTCTAGATCTGAAAGGAAGTAAAATCAGAAGAGTAATGTATTTAGTAATAGTCTTTATTTACCTTCGCCTAAATGTTTAAAGCTAATCATTAGGGTGAGAATACCCATTTAAGACTAGACTTATACATACCCATGTTTGTCCCATTACTGATCCCAAGAGGTTATCACTAGATATGGGCGAATTTCCCAAAATTCGGTTCGTTCACTTCGCCGAATTTCTCGGCAAAAAATAACTTCGCTCCGAATTACTTCGGGACGAATCACGTTAAAAAACAGCTATTTCCAGGCTGCACAGAGCCTGCAGGGTGCTGTAGAACGTTGTGCCATGCTTAAATATGCCGGGCGAGCTTGGTTTGGTCTTCATACAATGTTGTGTTTTAGTATGACACGCAGATGACTGCCGCCGCTCTTAGAATCGCTTCACTATAAAATTCCCTGGGCACTTAAGAGGGAAAACTGACCAAAAAAAACTGAAGGGGAATGTAGCCTGATAAGTCATGGCGAGCAACAGCTGGAAAAAAACAAGCTGAGGGCTCAGGTGGCAACATCAGTGACAGAGTGTGGAGGTGACGGCGGCAGCCACAGCAGCATGAGGTCAGACATTGGCACAATGATATTCTGGAGGTGGCAAAAACAGGAGTAGGCCACAGAGTGGCACAATGACACAGTGTGTAGGCCACGGCAGCAGCCACAGCAGCAGCATGAGGTCAGACAGTGGCACAATGACACAGTGTGTAGGTCACGGCAGCAGCCACAGCAGCAGCATGAGGTCAGACAGTGGCACAATGACATTCTGGAGGTGGCAAAAACAGGAGTAGGCCACAGAGTGGCACAATGACACAGTTTTTAGGTCACGGCAGCAGCCACAGCAGCAGCATGAGGTCAGACAGTGGCACAATGACAGAGTGTGTAGGTCACGGCAGCAGCCACAGCAGCAGCATGAGGTCAGACAGTGGCACAATGACACAGTGTGTAGGTCACGGCAGCAGCCACAGCAGCAGCATGAGGTCAGACAGTGGCAAAATGACAGAGTGTGTAGGTCACGGCATCAGCCACAGCAGCAGCATGAGGTCAGAAAGTGGCACAATGACAGAGTGTGGAGGTCACGCAGCAGCCACAGCAGCAGCATGAGGTCAGGCAGTGGCACAATGACATTCTGGAGGTGGCAAAAAACAGGAGTAGGCCACAGAGTGGGACAATGACACAGTGTGGAGGTCACGGCAGCAGCCACAGCAGCAGCATGAGGTCAGACAGTGGCACAATGACAGAGTGTGTAGGTCACGGCATCAGCCACAGCAGCAGCATGAGGTCAGACAGTGGCACAATGACATTCTGGAGGTGGCAAAAACAGGAATAGGCCACAGAGTGGCACAATGACACAGTGTCTAGGTCACGGCAGCAGCCATAGCAGCAGCATGAGGTCAGAAAGTGGCACAATCACAGTGTGTTGTTCGCAAAAACATGAGTAGGACACAGAGTGGCACAATGACAGAGTGGATGTGACGGCGGCAGGAGCAACAGCATGAGGTCAGAGAGTGGCACAATGACACAGTGTGGAGGTCATGGCAGCAGCCAAAGCAGCAGCATGAGGTCAGACAGTGGCACAATGACAGAGTGTGGAGGTGGGTGGGCAATACCAGTCCCTGGTAAAGATGGTTGGGTGGCAGATGGAGAAACTGTTAGCAGATGTGTGGCATCAGGCGGTGGCGGCATCAGAATAGTGGCTGAGGCAGGTTGTTTGAACCCAGACTCATTTCTCACAGTTTGGGTGAGGCGTCATGGCTGATGTAGTCTGACGCCTAAGGCATTGGTGTGTGGAAATCCTGGCCGATCCACGCCTGATTCATCTTGACAAAGGTCAGTCGTTCCACATTTCCCGTGGACAAGCGGGTTCTCCTTGGGGTAACGATGGCCCCCGCTGCACTTAACACCCACTCTGATGCCACACTACTGGCCGGGCAGGACAGCTTCTCCACTGCAAACTCGCCAAGTTGCGGCCACACATCCAGTTTGGCTGCCCAGTAGTCCAGCGGAACTTCTAACTGGGGTGGCAGAGTGATTTCCAAGTAGGCCACCACCTGTTGGTTCAGGGTCTGCTCCAGGTCCTGCTGCTGCTGGCGACTGCCCTCCTCACTAGGCGGGTGAAGGAAGCTGCTCATCAGTGACTCCAGACTTAGGTTGCTGCTGATGGAGCTGGTACTGCTCCGACCCCCCCCCCCCCACCTTCTGCCGGCAGCCGCGGCAGTGGTACGTGAGCGCTGAAGAACCCCCCGGTCAGACCTGTCAGAGGAGGGACGATGCCGCACATAGGAAAATAAGGAGGATTTCCCTATAGTATTTGAGTTTGTCCTCCCTCTCAATAGCTGGGAAAAAGGCTCCCATTTTGGACCGGTAGCGAGGGTCCAATAGGGTGGAGAGCCAGAAGTCATCCCTCTGCCGGATGCTGACTATTCGGCTGTCACTAGCCAGACAAATCAGCATGCTGCGGGCCATCTGCATAAGTGACTCCGAGGGGCTCCCCGCCTCCATCTCCACTGTTTTACTGCCACGGTGCTTGCGGGTCATCTGCCTCGTCTTCCTCATCTCCATCTACCTCCTCCAGCTGCTCCTGCTCCTCTCTCTTGTCACCTGGGTAGAAAATCCACTCATTTCACCAGACAATGCTTCTGCTCCAATGCCCTCCTCCTCCTCCTCCATTTCAGTCCCCACCGGACTCATGTGGCCGCGAGATGTAGTCGCCACGTCTCCAGTCCCCTGCCCAGACAGATTTTTCAGCATCTGTTCCAGGACATGAAGCAGTGGAATGACGTTTTCATCCCGTAGTCCTGGCGACTGACAAATAACGTGGCCTACTCGAATGGCCTCAACAAACGGCAGGTGTCACGCATGAGCTGCCACTGGCTGACATCAAAGTTACACAGGGGAGTACTCCTGTCCGCCTGGATCATCAAAAAAATTGTTAATGGCCTTTCTCTGTTCATACAGTCGGTCCAACATGTGCAGGCTGGAATTCCAACGGGTGGAAACATCGCATATCAGAGTGTGTTGGGGGAGGCCGTTCTGCCGCTGCAACTCGAGGAGGGTGTTCCTGGCTTTGTAGGAATGGATGAAGTGCATGCACAGTTTCCTGGCCATTTTCAGAATCTTCTGAAGATCGGTGGAAGACTTCAGGAACTTTTTCACAACCAGATTGAACACGTGCGCCATGCAGGGCGCATGGACCATCCCTCCTCGGTGCAGCGCGGACACCATGTTCATCCCATTGTCCGTCACCATGCAGTTGGCGTGGAGAAAGCCACACATCGATTTCTTGCTGCATGACGTGGAGCAGTTCCTCCCCTGTGTGACTTTGTTCGCCGAGGCAAGCCAGGTGTAGAACTGCGTGACACCGCTGTACCCTACACATGTGGTATGATGGAGCAGTACTTGTGGAGGCTGAGATGGTGGTGGTGGTGGAGGAGGAGGAGGCGGACATTGGCGCAGGAGCCGCAGTTTGACAACGTGGAGGAGAAAGCGGCGTCTCCTGTCCAAGTTGTTGGTGTGCCTGGGCCAGAAGCACATTCACCCAGTGGGCCGTAAAGGACATGTACTGGCCCTGACCGTAGTTACAGCTCCAGACGTCCGCGCTGCCGTGCACCTTGGAACAAACCGATAAGCTCAAGGACTGGCCCATCTTCTGTTCTACATATTTATGAAGTGCTGGTACTGCCTTTTTGGAAAAGAAATTACGGCTTGGAACTCTCCATCTCGGCTCGGCACAAGCCATTAGTTCTCTGAACAGTGCAGAGTCCACCATTTGGAAAGGGAGGGACTGCAGCACCAACAACTTGAACAGGAGTACGGTCAGCTTCTGCACCTTAGGATGGTTGGACGCATACTGTTGTCTCTTTGCAATCGCCTCGCTGAACGACTGCTGGCGCCATGAGTAGCGAGGAGCAGGAGCATCTGGACCGGGAGATGATGAAAAAGAGAAACAGCTCCCTTCTGCAGAGGTGGTGGCGCCTTGACTGGCTGCAATGGCATGCGTGCCACTGGGCGCTGCGGCTGCTGCTGCGGCGGCAGGATGGACCACCACATCTGAGCCACGTTTCTCCCAGGCCACCGATGTTGTGATGCGGCATGTGTTGACGCAGGGCCTTGGTGCCAACGTTAGCTCCCTGGCCACGATTCACTTTCTTCTTACAGATTCTACATATACCCATATTCGGCTCCTCCGGTGTCTTAGCAAAGAACTGCCACACCTCCGAGTATCGGTTTTTACCGCCAACGCTCCGCACTGAGTGACTACTGCCGCCGCTGCCTCGCTGAGCCCCTGTGCCGCTACTTTCTTGGACCTGCAAAGCGGGTTTTTTTACCCCGTGGCCGCTTGGCTCCTGACCTCACACCTCTGCTATCCTGCTGACTCACGGCCACACGACCCACTTGCTGGCTGCGCCGCTGCCTGACGCGCAAGCTGACGCCCTCTTCTCCTGACAATGATGAAGCCCTTGCCTCACCCGGCTCCCAAGTGCGGTCGGCTACATCATCATCTATTTGTGTTTCATCGTCACTGCTGTCCTCATCACCGGTCTTGGTATGCAGCGGCTGATCCCTCACAACATGACCTCCCATGCCACTCTCAACATCTATACTTTGCCGCCTACTGCAATAAGCAGGGGATATTGGCCCCAATTCTTCGCTGCCAAGTAGCTGCTGACTGCCCTCCTCAAATTGTTCATCCTCGCTATATGGTGGCGCTGAGCCCAGACCACATAGTAGATCTCTAGCTGAGGGAACCGGATGGGACAGAGGCGGGTTGAGGAAAGGTGAGGGCCGCTGACCCGCTCCCGGGCCATGCCAACTAAGGGTTGTGTCTGACGTTCCCACCGACTCTTGGCTGGGGTTGTCAGATGTCATCTGGGAGGAAGTGGATGACCTAGTCAACCAATCAAGAACCCTTGGGTTGCTGAACAACACACGGCCGCTAGATGACAGCGGCAGTTCTGGCCTCACCGAGTGACCCCTGCTGCGACGTCCCCTTGCTGTGCTGCGACCTGGGCCTGTTCCAGGAATGTTTGTGCCACTGCCACTCGCAGGTGCAGAGCCTGCCACCTCTCTGTCTGACATACTGTTTTTTCTAAAATGTACAGACACTGTTTGATGATGATATCTGTATATGATAAATATACACCCTGTATTTGACTCCAAATGAACCCAGTAACAAGCTTGGGTAACCCTTGGATATAAATTGCGCTCCACAAATGGCCAGGAAAAATTACTTGTATGGCCGTTTAACCCCCTTAAGCCAAAACCCAAAAAAATGGTTAATGACCAGAAATTTTTTTTATTTTTGGGCCCTCCTTGCATCAAAAACTTGTAACTTTTTTTTTTTTTTAATGACGCATTTGGATAGGCCCGTTTTTTTCGAGAAAATTTTGTACTTTAAAAGGGAATAGTTTAAGTAACTTTAAAAAATTTTTCAGTTTTTTTAATTTTTTTACAAAAAATGTTTTTTTTTTTTTTATTTTTTTTACACCATTACATTCACACTTAAAATTTTGTTAGATTAATTCTACGGTTATTACGGTCTGTATCCAAATATGTGTAGTTTTTTTTTGTGCGTGTAATTTTTATGTACAATTATTTTTTTTTAAAATATTTTTTTTTTATTTTATTATTTATTTATTTTTATTCTTTTTTTACATTTTTTATGTTTTTTTGTACTTTTTTTTTGACTCCCTAAAGGGAGAACTTTTTTAACTTTTTTTTTAAAATTTTTTTTTTTACATTAGTAATGTTTAGCATATTCATTATGCTAATACAGCTAATCTGTGTCAGTCTGACACAGGCAGGATTAGGACAGCACAAGGGGGCCCCAATCACGGGCTTTTCACAGACAACTCTGGGGCCACGTAGGGGGCCCCCGGGGTGACTGTGCAAGCCGGTCCCCGGCTCTGTGGGGGGACCGGGGTTTCCGATCAAAACCCCGAGCAGGGGATCCCTTTGATTGCGCTGCGGTAAACCACCGCCGCAATCAAAAGGGGTTAAAGCTCGGGTTGCGGAGGTTTCCTCCGCTCCCCGATGCCTGCAGGGCAACCTGGGATGGGGCTGTGTATTCGCCCCGATCCCGCGCGCGCGGGCGCCGGGCGCTGCAAAAACCCCGAGTCTGCAGCGACGCAAAAACCGCTAGACGAACGACCCCCAACCCGGCCGCCCTCAAAAGACGGGGGGGCGGTCGTTAAGGGGGGTTTAAAAACCTGTGATTTTACTAATGTAAAAAGGGTTTTTTTAAACCCTTTAAAATTAGCTACAAATTTCTTCTGTGGTGGTGAAAAAGAAAATTTCTTTTAATGAGTGCAACTGCAGAAAAATACTTGTTAACCCTTGATGTAAAAAGCGCCAAAGAATTTAGCCAACAAAACTGCTTTGTAGCGGTTTTCAATGCTTGTTTTTTTTTGCGCTACACAACAAGAGATAAAATTGTAATTAACCTTTTCTTGTGAATTAGGCCACACGAAAAAATGTATATATTTGTGCTGTGAAAAAAGACTTGGATTCAGGAGTCCCCACAGCTTAAAAACAACGCTTAATTACCCCCCGATGTAAATTGCGCTAACAGGCCAAAGAATTGAGCCACCACAAACTACTAGCTTCTTACGTGTTACAATGCCGTGTTTTTTACGCCACACAACAAGAGATAAAATTGTAATTAACCTTTACTTGTGAATTACACTACAGGAAAAATGCAGTGTCGGACTGGGGGGTCTGGGGCCCACAGGGGAATTGATCTCGGGGGCCCACCCTACTGTACGTAAAAATATTACCGCCTCTCGTACATAAATCGCCCCATTTTACCACATAATACAGTGTGCCAAAAACAGAATGTTAATTGTGTAGTACACAATAGCCAGAGAGTCACATATGCTGTATCTCACACATATGTTCGTCTAGCATAATCAAAAGACACAGGCTACGTAGCTCCATCCATATCCCCCTCCACCCACATACAATATTCCCCTCCACCCACATAAACAATTATCCCCCTCCACCCCCACAGACAATATCCCCATCCACCCACAACAAAATCCCCACCCACATACAATATCCCCCTCCACCCACATACAATATCCCCCTCCACACCCACATACAATATCACCCTCCACCCCACATACAAATATCACCCCTCCACCCACAGTACAATATCCCCCTCCAAAAAAAAAAGATGAAAAAAATAAAAAAATAAAAACACAAAAAATAAAATAAATAGGGTGGGGGGGGGAAAAAAAAAAAAATAAAAATAGGTCCCCACATAACACTATCCCCCTCCACCCACATACAATATCCTCCTCCACTCCACATCCATATCCACACCACCCACATACCAATATCCCCTCCACCCACATACAATATCCCCCTCACCCACATCCATATCCCACACAACCCACATACCAATAACCCCCTCCACCCACATACAATATCCCCCTCCACCCACATACAATATCCCCCTCACCCACATACAAAATCCCCCTCCAATGTCCCCATACAATATCCCCCTCCACGGTTTCTCCTTGGTCACGCACACTCAACCACCTCCTAAAATAAACACCAGGGCCCCAAAAAGAAAGTAAAAGTGGTAACTCCTATCACAGGTCCAATCAGGGACACAAGTACGCTGGCATTATACCGGCGCCAATATAACCTACAACACCACCACATAGAGTCCAACACCAGCCTCATGAAAAACCTACCAACACCACTATATAGAGACCACATAGAGGTCCAACACACCTAGCTCAGGTATCAACCTACAACAAACCTCCATATAGAGACCACATAGAGGTCAACACCAGCTCAAGTATAACCTACAACATCACATATAGGAGATCACATAGATATAGTCAGACACCCTCTCAGGTATAACCTACAATACCAACCATATAGAGGTCCAACACCATCTCAGGTATAACCTACAACACCACCATATAGAGACCACATAGAGTCAGACACACTCAGGTATAACCTACAACAACCGCCATATGGAACACATAGAGATTCAGACACCAGCTCAGGTTACATATCACATAACAGAGTGAATACAGCACTGATCCAATATAGAAGTAACATACACCCCTGAAATCTCTTTACCTATTCCCACCTCTGTACAAACTTCCCAGGGGTGGGATAGCCGGGTCACAAGCATAACTTAGAGGCCTAGTATCCTAAGGGGTTGGAAGGTGGGAGAGACTAACCCTCTGGAGAAACTGGCACAACTATGGGCAGCGCCCTCGTCAATTTATATTACCAGGAAGGTAGACAAGACCCTAGGTAGGTAGCAAATAGGCAAGGCCCCCATTCTGTAGGTAGGGTATTGCTCCCAGTTAGGTAAGCTTGTATGTAGTTAGGATCCCCTTTATTAAAGGCTGCAAGCAGTTAGACGGACCCCCTTTAGGTAGTATTACAGGCAGTTTAGGGCTTCCCATGAGAGTAGGAATACAGGCAGTTAAGGCCTCCATTGGGTAGTTTTTGCAGCAGTTAGGGCTCTCTCTTTAGGAGTGTGCAGGAAGTCAGCCCGCCCCCCTTTAGCTACTGTTTAGTAGTCAGGGCCCCTTTAGTAATTAGGTAGCCAGTGCCCCCTATGTAGTCAGTGCCCCCCTGTAGGTAAGAGTCAAGGCGTCCCTTAGGTAGTCAGTGCGCTCCCTGTATGTAGTCAGGGCCCCCTTTAGTAGCCAGGGTCCCCCCCTTGATATCCAGGGCCCCCCATATTAGTAGCTAGGGGTCCCCCTTATGTAGTCAGGGCCCCCCATTAGTACAGGGCCCCCTTGTAGTTCCAGGGCCCCCTTTTAAGTAGCTCAGGCCCCCAGCCCCCTTGTCGTCAGGCCCCCTTTAGGTACCAGGGGCCCCCTTTGTATTCAGGGGCCCCCTTTGAAGTCAGCCCCCCCCCCTTGTAGCCAGGAAACCCCCTTAGGTAGCCAGGGGTTTTTTTAAAACTTCAGGACCCCTTTTGTAGTCAGGGCCCTCTTTTGAAGCCATGGCCCCCTTTTGTGTCAGGAGGGCCCTCTATTGTAGCAGGCCCCTCTTTGTAGCAGGGTACCCCCTTGTACCCAGGGCCCCCTTTATAGGGTATCCAGGGCCCCCCATATTAACTCCAGGGAGCCCCCTTGTAGCCAGGGCCGCTCTTTAGGTAGCCAGAGCCCCCCTTTTTAGGTAGCCATGGCCCCCTTTTAGGTAGCCGGGGCCCCTTGTAGTCAGGGTCCCCTTGTATCAGGTATCCCCCTGTAGTAGTCAGGGGCCCCGTAGTAGTAGCCCAGTGCCCCCTTTTGTAGCCAGGCCCCCCCTTGCAGCCAGGGCCCCCCCCGCCCATTGTAGCCCAGGGGTCCCCTCCCATGTAGCCAGGGCCCCACTCCTTGTAGCCAGGGACCCCTGAGGTAGCCAGGGGACCCCTTGTAGTCAGGCCCCTTTTGTAGCCAGTGACCCCCCTTGTAGCCAGGGCCCTCCTGGTAGTCAGGGCCCCGCTGTAGTTAGCCAGGGCCCCCTGTAAGCAGCCAGGGACCCCCTCTTGTAGCCAGGGCCCCCCCCTTGTAGCCAGGGACCCCCCTTGTAGTCAGGGACCCCCTGTAGTCAGGGACCTCTTGTAGCCAGGGACCCCCAGTAGTCAGAGCCCCCCCATGTAGCCAGGGACCCCCTTGGATCCAGGTACCCCCTGTAGTAAGAAGCCCCCCCTTGTACCAGGGACCCCTGGAATGTCAGGACCCCTTGTAGCCAGGACCCCTTGTAGGTCATGGACCCTTGAAGCCAGGGACCCCGTGTAGTCAGGACCCCCTGTGTCAGAGCCCCCCATTGTAGCCAGGGACACACCCTGTAGGTCAAAGCCCCCCTTTAGACAGGACCCCCGTGTATTCAGCAGCCCCCCATTGTAGCCCAGGGACCCCCAGTATTCAGATCCTCCCCTTGTGACAGGGACCCCCTGTATTCAAGGCCCCCATTGTAGCCATGGACCCCCTGTAGTCAGAGCCCCCCCTTGTAGACAGGTACCCCCCTGTAGTCGAGCCCTCCCCGCGGCCCTTGTAACAGGGACCCCCTGTAGACAGGGTACCTCCTTGTACCAGGGACCCCCCTGTAGTCAGAGCCCACCCCCTGTAGTCAGAGCCCCCCCTTATCGCCAGGACCCCCCTGTAGTTAAAAAAACAAAACACAGACAGCCGACTTACCCCTGGCTCGGGCTCCTGCTCCTGCCCGTCTCCGAGGCCCGCCGGCTCCTACTGCCGCCCTGCATAGGCGGCCAGCGGATGAAGTGACGTCACCGCGCCGCCTACGTCAGTAGCAGGGGCCGGCGCCCGGCAGGCTGAAGGCCTAGCATCTTCAGCCTGCGCAGGGAATCAGCGAGCGCAGCGCTAGTGCACTGAGCTAACCGCTGACACCGCGGCAGCCCCGGGGTCGAGACATTAGTCCCCCCGGCTTACCGGGCCGTTGCTCTGGGCACGCTCCCCCGGGAAGCAGTCCCCGGGCGCTCAGCACCGGATGTGCGGACGGCCCCGGGAGCGACGGCACTGCCTCCGGGGCCCACAGCAGCTCAGGGGGGGCCCACCGGGGGATTACCCAGTCCCCCGGCGGCCCAGTCCGAGCCTGGAAAAATTAATATATTTTGGCGGTGAAAATGACGGTTTCTTGGAGTCACCACAGCTGAAAAACAACGCTTTAATTAACACCTTGATGTAAAATGCGCAAAGAATTGAGCCACCACAAACAACTAGCTTTGTAGCGTGTACAATGCCGTGTTTTTTAACGCCACACAACCAAGAAAATAAAATTGTAATAACCTTAGGCTTGTGAATTATGGCTACAGGAAAAATTTATAAATTTTGGCGGTGAAAATGACGGTTTTCATGGAGTCACCACAGCTGAAAAACAACGCTTAATTAACCTACCCCTGGATGAATATTGCGCCAAAGAATTGAGCACTCACCTCAACTACTCGCTTGTAGCGTGTTATAATGCCCGTGGTTTTTCCCACAACCAACCATGATAAAATTGTAATTATACCTTTGCATGTGAAATTAGGCTACAGGAAAATGTATATATTAATGGCGGTGAAACTGACGGATTCTTGGATGTCACCAGACATCTGAAAATCAACGCTAATTAACCCTGGATGTAAATTTGCGCCAAAAGAATTGAGCCACCACAAACAACTAGCATTGATAGCGTGTTACAATCCGTGTCTTTTACGCCACAAACAAGAGATAAAATTTTAATTAACTTTTATTATGAATTAGACTACAGGAAAAACTGTATCTATTTGGCGGTGAAAATGAACTGTTTCTCTTGGAGTCACCACAGCTGAAAAACAACGCTTAATTAACCCCGATGTATGTAAATTGCGCCAAAGAAATGAAGCAGCCAAAAAATAAAGTGGTATTGTTATTGTAAAAATGCTGTTTCTTTAAAAGAATACAACGAACTCGGGTAGATCCCCCTTGGATATTCAATGTGGCATGTGGAGCAGATAGTATTTAAATGTATATGCAGCTGCAGTGGACGCACACTGATTTTCAATTCCAATACCCAAAAAAAATCAGAAATAGAACGTATAAGAGAAGCAGTCTTCTGAGACAATCTAAGACACCCCCCCAAAAAATGCTGTAGAAAAAACAGTTCTTCAGTAACAATACAGCCACCGGCAGCACCTCCCTAGTCAGTACAGTGAGAGGATGTGAGCTCCCCAGCGTCGCGCCCAGGACTTATATAGTCGGTGACGTCACAGAATCCGCCGTCCTCTGATTGCTCATCTCTGCACATGTCAGCAGGCTATGCCCTTCTCCTCCCAGAGTTCAATTGCCCCATGTAACGCCATGTGCTCGCAGTACCATTTTATCAAGAAAAAAGCCACTTCGTTTACCCGAATTACCCCAAAGTTCGACTTCGTTCAGAACCGAAGTTTTCCTGAAATTCTATACGAATTCCACTTCGTTAGAATCAATTCGCCCATCTCTAGTTATCACCCAGCTTGTCAGACTCCTGTAAGGTAAGTTAGTCAGGCTGATTACTAGAGATGGGCGAATTTCTCAAAAATTCGATTCGGTCACTTCGCCGAATTTTCCGACAAAAATAAATTCGGTCCGAATTACTTCGGCACAAATCGCGTTAAAAAGCAGCTATTTCCGGGCTGCACAGAGCCGCAGGGTGCTGTAGAAACGTTGTGCCATGCTTAAAATATGCAGAGGAGCTTGGTTTGGTCTTCATACAATGTTTGTTTTTTAGTATGACACGCACATGACTGCCGCCGCTCTTAGAATCGCTTCACTAAAAAATTTCCCCCCTGGGCACTTAAGAGGCAAAACTGACCAAAAAACTCAAGCGGGAATGTAGCCGATAAAGTCATGCCAGCGAAAGCGGGAAAAAAACAAGCTGAGGCTCAGGTGGCAACATAAGTGACAGAGTGTGGAGGTAACGGGGGCAGCCACAGCAGCATGAGTCAGGCAGTGGCACAATGACATTCTGGAGGTGGCAAAACACGAGGAAGCCACAGAATGGCACAATGACGAAGCGGAGGTTACGCGGCAGCAGCATGGGTCAGGCAGGGGCAAAATGACATCTGGAGGTGCAAAACAGGAGGAACCCAAACAGAGTAGCACAAGGGACTGAGAGCGGAGGTCACGCGGCAGCAGGATGAGGTCAGGCAGTGGCACAATGACATTCTGGAGGTGCAAAACAGGAGGAAGCCACAAATGGCACAATGACTGAGAGCGAGTCACGGGCGGCAGCAGCATGAGGTCAGGCAGGGGCACAATGACATTCTGGAGGTGGCAAAACAGGGGGAAGCCACAGAGTGGCACAATGACTGAAAGGGGAGGTCACGGGGGCAGCAGCATGAGGTCAGGCAGTGGCACAATGACACAGTGTGGAGGACATGGCAGCAGCCACAGCAGCACATGAGGTCAGGCATGGCACTATGACCAGTGTGGATGACATGGCAGCAGCCACAGCACAGCATGAGGTCAGACAGGGGCACAATGACACGGGTGTGGAGGACATGGCAGCAGCCACAGCAGCAGCATGAGGTCAGGCAGTGGCACAATGACACAGTGTGGAGGACATGGCAGTAGCCACAGCAGCAGCATGAGGTCAGACAGTGGCACAATGACACAGTGTGGATGTCACGGCAACAGCAACAGCAGCAGCAGCATGAGTCAGACCGTGGCACAATGACAGAGTGTTGAGGTGGGTGGCAATACCAGTCCCTGGTAAATTGGTGGTGGGCAGATGGAGAAACTGGCAGCAGATGTGTGGCATCAGGTGGGTGGGGGCATCAGAATAGGCTGAGGCAGGTAGTTTGAACCCAGACTGACGCCTAAGGCTTTGGTGTGTGGAAATCCTGGCCTATCCACGCCTTATTCATCTTGACAAAGGTCTGTCGTTCCACATTTCCCGGGACAAGCGGTTCTCCTTGGGGTAATGAGGGCCCCCGCCGCACTGAACCCCCGCTCTGATGCCACACTACTGGCGGGCAGGACAGCTTCTCCACTGCAAAATCGGCAATTGCGGCCACACACCCCAGTTTTGGCTGCCCATAGTCCAGCGGAACTTCTAACTGAGGTGGCAGAGTGCTGTCCAATGGGCCCCACAACCTGTTTTCAGGGACTGCTCCAGTCCTGCTGCTGCTGCGCTGGCGACTGCCCTCCTCACTAGGGGGGTGAAGGAAGCTGCTCATCATGACTCCCAACTTAGGTTACTACTGAGGAGCTGGTACTGGCTCCTACCCCCCCACCTTCCCCCAGCACCCGGCAGTAGTACGTGAGGCTGAGGAACCCCCTGGTCAGGACCTGTCAGAGGAGGGACGATGCCGCACATAGGCAGCGGCCAACTGATTACGGAGGTTTTTTCCCTATAGTTTTTGAGTTTGTCTTCCTCTCAATAGCTGGGAAAAAGGCTCCCATTTTGGACCGGTAGCGAGGGTCCAATAGGGGGGAGACCCAGAAGTCATCCCTCTGCCGGATGCTGACTATTCGGCTGTCACTAGCCAGGCAAATAAGCATGCTGCGGGCCATCTGCACAAGTGACTCCGGGGGCTCCCTGCCTCCATTTCCACGTATACTGCCACGGTGCTTGGGGGTCATCTCCCTCGCTTCCTCATCTCCATCCACCTCCTCCAGCTGCTCCTGCTCCTCCTCTCTTGTCACCTGGGTAGAAAAATCCACTCATTTCACCAACAATGCTTCTGCCCAATGTCCTCCTCCTCCCATTTCAGTCCCCACCGGACTCATGTGGCCACGAGATGTAGTCGCCACATCTCCAGTCCCCTGCCAGACAGATTTTTCAGCATCTGTTCCAGGACATGAAGCAGTGGAATGACTTTATTCATCCCGTAGTCCTGGCGACTGAAAAATAACGTCGCCTCCTCGAATGGCCTCAACAAACGACAGGTGTCACACATGAGCTGCCACTGGCTGACATCAAAGTTACACAGGAGAGTATTTTCTGTCTGCCTGGATCATCAAAAAATCGTTAATGGCCTTTCTCTGTTCATACAGTCGGTCGAACATGTGCAGCTGGAATTCCAATGGGTGGAAACATCGCATATCAGAGTGTGTTGGGGAGGCCGTTCGGGCCGCTGCAACTCGGGGAGGGGGTTCCTGACTTGGTTCGAATGGATAAAGTGCATGCACATTTCCTGCCATTTTCAGAATGTTCTGAAGATCGGTGGAAGACTTCAGGAACCTTTTCACAACCAGATTGAACACTTGCGCCATGCAGGGGCGCATGGAACATCCCTCCTCGGGGCAGCGCGGAACACCATGTTCCTCCCATTGTCCCGTCCCCCATGGTTCCGATTTGCAGTTTGGCGCGGAGAAAGCCACACATCGAATTCTTGCTGCATGACGTGGACAGTTCCTCCCCTGCGTGACTTCTGTCCCGAGGCAAGCCAGGTAGAACGCGTGACACCGCTGTGCCCTAACACATGTGGTATGATGGGAGCAGTACTTTTGGAGGCTGAGATGGTGGTGATGGTGGAGGAGAGGATGCGGACATTGGCGCAGGTGCAGCAGTTTGACAACGTGGAGGAGAAAGGCGCGTCTCCTGTCCAAGTTGTTGTGTGCCTGGGCAGGAAGCAAATTCACCCAGTGGGCCGTAAAGGACATGTACTGGCCCTGACTGTAGTTACAGCTCCAGACGTCCGCGCTGCCGTGCACCTTGGAACCACCGATAAGCTCAAGGACTGACCCACCTTCTGTTCTACATATTTAGAAGTGCTGGTACTTGCATTTTGGAAAAGAAATTACCTCATGGAACTCTCCATCTCGGCTCGGAACAAGCCATTAGTTCTCTGAATGGTGCTGAGTCCACCATTTGGAAAGGGAGGGACTGCAATACCAACAACTTGGACAGGAGCACTGTCAGCTGCTGCGCCGTAGTCTGGTTGGACGATACTGTTTTTCTCTTTGCAATCGCCTCGCTCAACGACTGCTGGCGCCATGAGTACGAGGAGCAGGAGCAAACTGGACCGGCAGATGATGTCAAAGAGAAACAGCTCCCTTCTGCAGAGGTGGTGGAGCCTTGACGGGTTTCAATGGCAATGCGAGCCACTGGGCGCTGCTGCTGCTGTTGCTGCGGCGGCAGGATGGACCACCACATCTGAGCCACGTTTCTCCCAGGCCACCGATGGTGACGCTGCATGTGTTTGACGCAGGTCCGTGTGCCAACGTTAGCTCCCTGGCCAAAGCTTCACTTTCTGCCCACAGATTCTACATATAACCATAATCGGCTCCCCCCGTGTCTTAGCAAAGAACTGCCCAACCGCCGAGTATCGGGTTTTACCGCCAACAGCTCCGCACTGAGTGACTACTGGCCCGCCGCTGCCTCGCTGAGCCCCGTGCCGCTACTTTCTTGGACCTGCGAAGCGGATTTTTTAAACCCCGTGGCCGCTTGGCTCCCGACCTCACACTGCTGCTATCCTGCTGACTCCGCCACACGACCCCTTCTGGCTGCGCTGCTGCCTGACGCGCAAGCTGACGCCCTCTTCTCCTGACGATGATGAAGCCCTTGCCTCACCCGGGTCCCAAGTGCGGTCGGCTACATCATCATCTATTTGTGTTTTCATCGTCACTGCTGTCCTCATCACCGGTCTTGGTATGCCGAGGCTTTACCTCTCACAAAAATGAACCTCCCATGCCACTCCCACATCTATACTTTGCCCCTACTGCAAGAAGCAGGATATTGGCCCCATTTCTTCGCTGCCAAGTAGCTGCTGACTGCCCTCCTCAAATTGTTCATCCTCGCTATATAGTGGGACTGAGCCCAGACCCATAGGAGATCTCTGGCTGAGGGAACCGATGGGACAGGGCGGCTGAGACAGTGAGGGCCGCTGACCCCCTCCTGGGCCATGCCAACTAACGGGTTTTTTGTCTGAGGGTTCCCACCGACTCTTGCTGGGGTTGTCAGATGTCCCTCTGGGAGGAAGAGGATGACCTAGTCAACCAATCAAGAACCCTTGGCTTGCTGAACAACACACCCGCTAGATTTACAGTTGTGGCCTCACCGAGTGACCCCCCGCTGCGACGTCCCCTTTCTGTGCTGCGACCTGGGCCTGTTCCAGGAATGTTTGTGCCCCTGCCCTCGCAGGTGCAGAGCCTGCCAAACCTCTCTGTCTGACATAACGTTTGTTCTAAAATGTACAGACACTGTTTGATGATGATATCTGTATATGATAAATATACACCCTGTTTTTGACAAGCTTGGGTAACCCTTGGATATAAATTGCGCTCCACAAATGGCCAGGAAAAATTTACTTGTAGGTGCCGTTTAAAAACACTGTGTATTTTACTAAAAGTAAAAGCACAAACAGGCTTAATTAACCTTCGGACATGAATTAGGCTACAGGAAAAATTTATATATTTTGGCGTTGAAAAAGACAGTTCATTTTTGTCACACACCAGCAAAACAACGCTTAATTAACCCCCGGATGTAAATTGCTTCAAAGAATTGAGCCGCAAAAAAATAGTAGCTTTGTAGCGTGTTACAATTGCGTGTTTTCTACGCCACACAACAAGAGAACAGTTTGTAATTAACCTTTGCTTGTGAATTAGGCTACAGGAAAAATTATATATTTGGCGTTGAAAAAGACGGTTTCTTGGGTCAGCACACCAGCAAAACAACGCTTAATTAAGCCCTGGATGTAATTGCGCAATAAAATTGAGCAGCAAAATAAGTGGTATTTGTATTTAAAAAACGCTGTTTCTTTTAAATGAATACAACAGGACTGGCTTATGATCCCTTGGATATTGAATTTATATGCAGCTGCGTGGACGCACACTGGATTTCAGATCATACCCAAAAAATTAGAAATAGGGAAAATTAAGAGAACAATCTCTGAGACAAGCTGAGACACCCACAGAAATCGCTATAAAAAAAATAAATTCTTCATTTAAAAGCTATCAGCCGCAGCAAGCACCTTCCTTATGAGCACAGAAGAGAGTGTGAGCTCCCGGCGTCGCGCCCGGACTTTATAGTGCGGTTTACGTCACAGAATCCCGCCGGTCCTGATTGGCTTCCACCCGCACATGTCATGCAGGGTATGCCTTCTTTCCTCCAAGATGCTTTTCCCATTTTAACCCATGTGCTCGCAGCCATTTTATCAATCAAAAGCACACTTCGTTCACCCGAAGTCCCCCAAAGTTCGACTTCGTTCCGAACCGAAGTTTTCCTGAAATTCTAAACGAATTCCACTTCGGTAGAATCAATTCGCCCATCTCTACTGATTACATTAATGTGATGGATGAGAATTTAATGTAAAAATATGGCCATATTGCTTGCTACATTACAATTTTTACAAACCTTTTCTTTTTAACAGAGATTCTAAAAATTATTTCTAGGTTCTGGTGTGTAAGCTAATTTAAAAGGGCTATTTCCTTGAAGTGGAAAACGTTGCCTTGAGCAATTATTTGTACCGCTCTCAGTAGAGCACACCTTAAAAGTGCTCAGACCAAGACAAAACTTGAAATGATGAAAGATAAACATCAAAATGGTTGTCAATTTCCATCCCTGTTCAGGACAATAGTCATATCGCTCTGTCAATGACATGACACAGCCATCAGATAAGAAGACATGAGGGTGCTGGTAACACCGTTATTATCTTGGCATGGCAGTGGCAAAGTAAGTGAGGCAGAAAGGCATTCGAAATGTCATAACACGAGAAGGGGTTGAAAGAGAAGATGATTTATCATCTGCCGAAGGAGTAACGAAAGCATGCTAATGACTAGAATACCGTATGATTCACAATACTGTTTTCACATGCTCAAAGGGAAAAAAATGTGACGTGAGTTTCGCAACTTTGATTGAACTTGTTGTAACTATTGATATGGAAATGAATCTTCATTTTTGGAACTGGAAGTATCTGTGTAGGATCATTGAATGAAGTACACGCTTATCTGTCTAAACACGCTGGAACAGGCTTGTAATATCCTGTCCTGTATACTGAATACCTCATATCCGTATGCTATAGTCCCCATCATGGAGAAGCCCAAACATCTGCACATATTGTTCTTGTGCATCAGACCACATGTCAATTTTGAGCAATGGTGGAGTAAACATGATGTGTTAACTGATAACAACACTACTTTCTAGACCAGTGTTTCTCAACTCCAGTCCTCAAGGCCCACCAACAGGTCAGGTTTTCAGAATTTCCTTAGCATTGCACAGGTGATATAATTATTGTCAGTGCATCCTGTGGGAGATCCTGAAAACATGACCTGTTGGTGGGTCCTGAGGACTGGAGTTGAGAAAAACTGTTCTAGACAGACTGCATTTGCTGTGAATATGGATGAAATGTCCGAAACGCGTCGTTCGTTTGGTTTGTGAATGGTACAGATTTTTTATCCTTTACATTTCCTTTTTTTCAGTGTTTTTTATGTGTTTTATTAAAAGCTGAGTTTTACATTCATTCAGTGTGTGGATGGTAGACCCATGTGTTTAAATTTATATTACACATTTCTATCTTTTATTCCCATGTTTACCTGTGCAGTACAAACAAATGAACAGTACAAATAAATAAAATAAAAAATGAATCCTCATTCAGGTTGTCACGAGTTGCCATTCAGCCTGCATGTAGGGCTGTGGGTGCACTCGTACCCCCTCTGCCCGTTCAGTGGTTGGGAACGAGTGGCACCATGGTACGCATGTCGGGCTGCGGGCGCACTCATACTACTAGGAGTTACTTACCCTGCCATGCTTCTGCTCCCCATGCTCCTCTGCCAGCCAGTGTGCACGTCCCCGTCTCTTAGGGCGCGTATGCCGGCTCACTGAGATTGAAAGAGCCAGCGCACCGGTAATTGATTGATTACCGGGCACTGACCCTATATAACTGGGACACTCCCATTACTTCCACACTGGATCTATAGTGCCTAGTGTCATAGAGAAAGTGTTCCAGAGTTCATTCCTGTCTTGCCGTGTACCTGACCCGTTGTTACGTCTTCTGACTATGAAGCTTTGCTGCCTGCCCTGACTTTCCTGCCTGTGCCCAACTACGTGTTTGCTTCATGATTCGGTACCTCGCTGCACCTCGGCTGCCATCGCAAGCAAGTCATTCCAGGGGTAGCGACCTGGTAGGACTCCTGCCACAGCAAGCTCAACCTGCCTTGCGGCGGGCTTTGGTGAACATCAGGGCCTACTTAGATTCCGCTCCCTGGCGTGGCTTCTACCACCGCTTGTGGTGGTCCAGAGGAAACAATACTCCAGCCGTTACACAGGTATGTGCATTGAGAAAAAAATATCCACATGTTTGGTTCCTGCAGGGATTTAAACCTAGGACCACTATGCCGAAAGGCAGAAGTGCTAAATACTTAGCTACATTGTAGCTACTCACAGCTCTTTCCCTAAACAGACCTTTGTTTCACCGAAGAGAGCACACTGTAGGGAAAGGCATGGTGATGTCAAGCCTTATGGGTCACATGATATAGAGTTCAAACAAATAATATAGACCCTCTATTGAACACACTGAAAGCTGAAGCAGGACAAACCAGGCATGAAATGTCTTTGTGGTAAAACCCCTCTAAGGGAAGACTCCTTACTAAAACCCCAACAAAACCCAGCAACATGATAAATGGCCCATTTTGATATTCTCTACAGTGTTTCCTCACTGCAATATATGCCACTTGATGTATATATTATTTATCCATTGCTTTTATTAACTTTACATCCAGTAAAGGCAGAGCTCTCATTTTTAGAGGGCATTTGGAAAATGACCGAAAAAATGGGACATCATTTAGTAAAAAAAACTACAAAGCTACAATTGCCGCTCAATGGCTGGAAGATACACTGAATCCCAGTAGCAGGCAATTCTGGCCAATGTGCTACATGGGAAAGATATAGCAGGTGCCGGTCATTAATGAGTAAATGCTCTAGATACCAGTTCACACCAGCATGCAAAAAGCCACAGTATAACACATAGGGAGACTGCACAAATGCAACAATAGCAATGAAATTGAATACCGAAAAAATGTAAGCAGCAACCCAATATCTATTCCACTTCCCCTTTTGCTAAATATCCCCTTGTATTAGTGTTTTTGTTGCTTTGTGGTTATTGCTATGTTTAGGTGACTTCAATATTCCCTCATCCTGGCATTTTATTTTTTATTTTGACATTAGCCCCATTGAGAAATGTTGTTACTGCTTTTGTGATCTGGTTCTGGCATGCCTTTGATCCTCACCACTACATGTAGATGTAAATACAGTAATGTCAAAGTTATCGATGCAGAGATGTACATTGAAGATCCTGGGCCCCCAGTCTACTATGAACCATTCATGGTTACTAGTGTTTTTTTACATGGTAGAGGGGTCATTGAGTCGCCTCAGCTACCAGAGCCCTGGTACAACTGTTATCTACGCACCTCCTATAGTTATGCTCCTTGTTTTGTATGTAGTTTGTGAAGAAATGTTGCTTCTGGTTGTACATACAGTTCTCTCCTCTGCTTTCATTTGAATTCTGGTTTCTACTGTTCTAAGTAAACATAAATGTGAGTTTGCTTAATAAAGGCATAAAATCCACACTGTTCAATAACATGACCCAGAGAGAAAAACAGAAAAACTAGTTTATCCAACTGTTCCAGATTCCAGTGATGGTTACACCATATGTGAAAATAGCCGAAAATATCCGAGCTGGTAATATATTTATTACAGAGTGAATGTTATCTCAAACTATTTTTACACAAGTCCTTGAAAAAATATGAATTTAAAGCTACTAAGAATATAATGTAGATAAATAATAAAGGTTAATCTCCATGACAGCAAGAGCATATGAGCATTCACATAATAGATACAGTACCTGCCTAAAAAAGAAGGCCTCATTGGCTACCTTAGACAGTTACGGATTGGGGTGACTGAGGCCCACCAGTGGACGTGATTCTTGGGGCCCACCAGTGGACTTGATTCTTGAGACCCATCAGTGGACTTGATTCTTGAGGCCCACCAGTGGACTTGATTCTTGAGGCCCACTGCCAGAGCTGATTTTTTGGACCCACCATCAAAGTTGATTCTTGAGGCCCATCAGTGGACGTGATTCTTGGGGCCCACCAGTGGACTTGATTCTTGAGGCCCACTACCAGAGCTGATTTTTTGGACCCACCATCAAAGTTGATTCTTGGGGCCCACCAGTGGAATTGATTCTTGAGGCCCACTACCTGAGCTAATTTTTTGGACCCATCATCAGAGTTGATTCTTGGGGCCCACTACTGGAGTTGATTCTTGAGGCCCACTACCAGAACTGATTCTTTGGACCCACCACCAGAGTTGATTCTTGGGGCCCACTCTACAACTTCTGTAATTACTTGCTTTCTGCCTCTCTTTCTTTGCCTTTTTTCCTAAAGAGCAGCCCGAAGTGCACCAGTGCAAGTGGCTCACCATGCTTAGGGGCCCATCTGGGGTTCCTCTATGGTCCAAGTATATTGTGAACCTATGAAAGCCTCCAAGGTTAGAGGCAGGCCCATCAGAGTACCCATGAATAAATCAGTAGGCCCAGCTTAGGCCCAGTAATCGTCCCCTAATGCCACAGAGCTCCAAAACTCCAGCAGATGCCCCAAGTGGGAGCCAGTCATTCACCACTAGGGTCTACTTTAATGAGATGATTGAGAAATTAATGATAGGTCTTGTGTTTAAAGATAAGAGCAAAGATTACAAATGAAGTGGACGTGCACATGATTTATATACAGTAGATGTAGGATGGGCTTGGGGATCCCCAATCCATCGCTCCAAGCCTCATCCCATCCACAAACACTATATGGTTAATTTCAAAGGAAAATGTTTCACTTTTCATGATGTTCTGGACAATGATTTCATGAACATGCAATGGGTAAAGCCCCATGGTATCGCTGGTTTTGGGCCAACTACTCCATTCAATTGAGTACTATAAAATGCCAGTCAGCAAATTTTATTAAAGGTGGATGGATATATGTGGTTAATGAGACATATTATTCCAATGACCCCCCAAAATTCCATAATTCACATAACCATAGTCATCATCAATAGATCCCCCAATTGCCATACATCTGCTGTGCATTGTAATGGTTCCATACACCCTTCCTAAAACAGTAAATGGAAATATGGAATCCAGTCATGCTCTATTTTATGCCATATACCCAATCAAGGTCTATACAGAGCACCTTACACAGAGCTTTCCAAGCCTGATATACAATGTATAGCATGGTTTTATATTAATGATACACAGATAATATAATAAAAATTGAGTCACATTATTATGACCACTTCCTACTTTTGATGTAGGCAACTCGTATCTCATGAATAAAGTCACATGTGATGAGCTGACTTGGTGGGTATATAAAGTGTGTGATAGGTTGTCTGTAAACATATTCATTGTTGCTTTCAAATGTAAAAGGGGTTACTTATCACAACTGCAAAAAAGGATCATTATTGGCTCTCAAGCTGGGGAGGAGGGCAGTATTTCTAAACTGTTTGCGTGCTGATGTGGAGAAAATGTATTGTGAGTGGACAAATAGCGCCACTGTGAACAAGCAACGTGGAAGCCACGGAGCACTATGTGTCATTGATGTGACAGGGGAATGTTGACTACGAAGATGTGCAAGGGCGGACCAACACTCTGAACAAGTAGGCCCGCAGATGTCTATCTAACACAACAGTTTGGTCTTACTGTGCATGGGGCTCTGAAGCAGACAAATTGTCACTACATCTCTTCTAATGAAGCTGCATCTGCAAAAAAGTCTTTAATTTTCATGTCAAAATTGTACCTCTGCTGACTGGTAAAGGGTTGTCTACTCTGATGAGTCACATTTTCTCCTTCATCAAACAGAAAGAAATTGTCATGCCAGGTGAGAAACATAAGAGAACAAACACCCTACAACCATTGCTGGAAGAACACGATATGGTGGTGGCAGTGTTATGTTCTGGGGAATTTATTCTTGCCCTTCTCTGGGCCATTCATCCATGTGGAAGGTGCTCTCAGCTTATTTTGATATGAATCCATATTTGTGCCTTACATACACCCATATGTGCTGTTTTTCCTAGGACACATGGGATCTTCCAACAAGGCTTGTCACACGGCAAGAAATGTCCAATGTTGGTTGAAAGAGCACTACCAAGACTTCCAAATACTAACCTGGCCCCGTATTTGCCCCAACTTGAACCCAGTTGGGCATCTGTGGAACCCCCGAGGAGCCTCCAGCAGCTGTGGGATGCAGTCAGCTCCAGATACCTATGACAACCGACCAGCACCCTATTGAGTCACTTCCAGTCTGTCTAGCTGCTGACAGTGCTGCACATGGTGATTACTCTGAATATTATCTGGTGGTCAGAATAATGTCACTCAAATGTGTATTATGGAACAGAAAGTTTTAACTCCTTATCGACCACCCACCGTCTTTTGACGGCGGGCATTTCACGTAGTTCGTCTGCAGCAATGTCTTTTGGCGTGTCTGCAGACTTCGGAGTTTTCGCCGCAGCAGCGCTGAGATCGGGGCTGTACTACACAGCCCTGATCCCAGCGCAGCTCCTGCGAGCACCGGGGAGAGGGGGAACCTCCGCTCCCCGCGCCTTAACCCTTTCATCGCCGCAGTTCATCACTGCAGCGAAATCAAAGGGTTTCCCCTGCTCTGTCGGGTGATCGGAACACCCTTTGCCCCGACAGAGCCCGGGGAATGGCTGCACAGTCAGCCCTAGGGACCTAGAGTAGTCCCAGGGCTGTCTGCGTAACAAGCCAGTGATCAGGGCAGACTGTGTGCTGTCCTGATCACTGCCTGTGTCAGACTGACACAGATTATATATATGAATATGCTAATACATTACTAAGTGTAAAAAAAAAAAAAAAAGTAAAACAGTTCTCCCTTCATGGGATTTTAAAAAAAAAAGTAAAAAAAATATAAAAAGTGTAAAAAAAAAAAGAATAAAAAAAATAAATAAAATAAAGATAAATATTTAATAGAAAATAATTGTGCATACATTACACACACAAAAAACCTACACATATTAGGTATCCACATGACCGTAATAACCTGTAGAATTAATCTAACAAGTTAATAAGTGTGAAATGTGAATGGTGTAAAAAAAATGTAAAAAAATTCTGCAATTATTTATAAGTGAACTATTCCATAAAGTACAACTTCTCCCGCATAAAACGCGGCCTCATACAACTGCATCATTGAAAAAAAAAAGTTACAACTGTTGAAACACAAGGAGGCAAAAACTAAAAAAATGTTCTGGTCATTAACTACTTTTCAGGCGTTCGGCTTAAGGGGTTAAAGGACACTTCAGAAGGGAGGACTCTTTCATGTTTTTTTGGACAGTGCTGTGCACTGAAAAGTTAAATTTCAAAAATTGTCCTTTTTTCAGTGATCCTGAACTGCTGGTCAAATGAATCTTGATTTACTACTTCTGCACAGGGAACAGTTTATGTGCATGATAATATTATTATAATAGTAGGTGGAGGGTTGGGATGACAGAATGACAGCTCTATTGTTCTCTGGATAGACCTAAATAAAGACGGGCTAGGCATACACGGGTAATAACAACAGTAAAAAATGAAAGTATAAACTCAACAGAGCAGATGCTGTCACATAGTTATATAGCTAATAAGGTTGAAAAAAGACGTAAGTTAATCAATATCTTAGAACCCTATTGTGCTGATCCAATGTAAGGCAAAAACCCCTATGAGGAACAAGCCAATTGCCCCATAATAGAGGAGAATTCCTTTGTGACACCGGTATAGCAATCAAATGAAATCTCCAGAATTGGACCCACGACCTATAATACTATATTTTTCAAGGAAGGCATTTAGGTCCTTCTTGAATTTGTTCAATGAATCCATCATCACAGTTTCTTGTGTCCGTAAATTTCAGTAAAGAATCCCTATTTATGAAAAAAAAAAAAGTTTGATTTATAAGGCCACATGTGTGTGCGGTTTCGTGTACATAAGCAAAACCACATGTAAACAGGAAGGCGGCATTATACCCAAGACTTACAAACCTATATCCCAAAGCAGTGGTGTTTCCACCATAGACTTTGATTGCATATAGATAGGATATGCCAATAAAGTTTGAAAGGTGTGCCCCTATCTTGGAAGTATTGAATGGAGAGCCGGTCACGCTTGCAAACAACTCTCCATTCTGTTTTATGGAAGTTCCGAGCTCAGGTGAGCAGAGAATGGAGAGTTGTGCACACTCGCAACCTGCTCTCCATTCCACACTTTTGAGGGTCAGAAAGGGGAACATCTCTCCTTGTGGAGAGCACCATATAGGGCTCATTCCTGAGATAAGTGTGGGTCCCAAAGGTGGGACCCCCATCTATCAGATTTTGATGGCATATCCTCTTGATACGCCATCAGAGTCTATGGTGGGTACACCCCTTTAATATGGAACCCAAGGGTGATCCGATCTGTTGAGTTAGTAAGACCATTTGAGAAAAGGGAAGACAGGAACAGAAAAAAAATGCAAAAATACTGAGATTCAGTGAATTTTCAACTTAAAGATGGGTTCACCCCTGGGTTTGTGTGAGCAGCTGGACTTCAGTTCTGCCTGAAATAACATAGGGTAGTTGTCCATATGTACTATCGCTCTTCAGATCTGGTAGGGCCAGTTTGACCTGAACCTTGTTGGCAATGACGGGAAATTGTGCAACCAATCTCCAGCCTTCGTTTGGTAATTGATATTAATATATGAATTTAAATATAGTTAATAGAAATAATATGTCATTTATTATCATTACCGATAATAGCATTTCTCATAAACGTGACTGTGTAAGTCTAGCTGCGGTGGTACCAGATTACAACCATTCACGCTATGAGTCATCAGTTCATGGTGAAGAATTTCTGTCTACCCAGTTATACTCTTCTCTTGTCGCAGACCATCTTTTCCTATGACAAAGTTTTACATCTGACTAACAAGTAGAATTTTTTTAGTCGAAGCAATTATTGCAATTTGTTATAAAATAAGCAGAAAAAAATAGTATTTTTTTTATTGCTTAAGCAGTAAAACCATATTTTGTTTTTATTTAATATGTATTATTATTATATGCATTTGTTTTATTATATAACTTTTGCATATTTTTTTATTATTAACAAATCCCTAATGCTTAAGGGATTGTGCAGGTTTAAAAAACATGCCTAATTTTTTCTAAAAACAGTACCACCCCCATCTCCAGGCTATAACTGATGTGAAAGCTCAGCTCTATTGAAGTGAATGGGACTGAGTTGTAGAACTACACACCCCAAAATAGAATTGATCAGCACATCCAAAACAATATTAACCCCTTAACAATCGCCCACCGTGTTTTAATGGCAGGTATTTCAGGTCATAATCCTGCAGCGACATGTTTTGTCGTTATGTTTTGCGGCTTCCAGCACCTCAGCTGCGGTAGGAACAGAGCTGTAGTTAAAGGGAATGTGTCATCAAAAATGACTTATTGTTTAACTCACATTTTTATGTTCAACACATTTTTTAAGAATTTTTGCTCATTTTTTTTTTTAATTTTCCATATAATTTTCAATATTTTTAATAATTCTTAATTACTGCAGTTTTCAGTTTGGCCACTAGGCCTAATAACAGTCTGACGCTTCCTGTTCTGTAGAGAAAGATTCTCAGTTGTCTGCTCATTATCAACACAAAGAGGAGACACCAGTGTAAATAGATAACACAGGATCCACCAGTCACAAGTGGAGATGTCACAGCTCCTCCTCTCACCTCCCTTCACAGTGATTTCTTCCCAGGTCACAGAGCATGACTAGAAAACTCTCCTATAGAAGTGAATGGGACTGATTCAGTCTTAAGTCTCCTATGTGCATGAAGCTACTGTAAAGTATCTCTCTGACTGCTGTTAGGCTATGTTCACACGGCTTAATTGCGGGACGTAATTACACCCCGCAATTACGCCGTGTGGACGGGGGCGGGGCGGGAGCGGGGGAGTGAGCGGGGGGCCGGCACTTCGCCGGCCCATAGACAATCACTGCTAGCGGCGCGTATATGCCGCTAGAAAGTGACATGTCAATTATCTCCCCGCCCGGCGGCTTCGCCGGGCGGGTAGAGGAGACGTAATCCATAGTTCTCTATGAGAACTGTGAATTACCGTAATGAATGGGCCGTTTTCGGCCCGTAATTGGCGCACTCCGGCGCGTAATTATGGACCGAAATATGGCCCATTTTAAACCGTGTGAACATGCCTTTATAGTAATGCAAACAAGGCCTAGTGGCCAAAGTGAAAACTGCAAGACTTAAGAATTACTAAAAAATATTGAAAGTGATATGAAAAATTAAAAAAAACAACAACCAAAGATTCCTAAAAAAAAATGTGTTTAACATAACAATGGGACTTAAACAATGACTCATTTTTTGATGACAGATTAACAGAGCTTTGTAAGCACCGGGAAGCGGAGGAAACCTCTAATCCGCGGTGCTTAATCCTTTGATTGCCGCGTTCAGTGACCATGGCATAATCTTTGGGTATTCCCCCACTCCATCATGTGACCGGGACTCCTGGTGAGCCGACAGAGCCTGGGGAATATCTGAACAGTCAGTCCTGAGGACCTAGAGTAGCCCTTGGGCTGTCTGTGTAACAAGCCTGCAGTCAGGACAGACTGTGTGCTGCCTTGACTGCTTCCTGTGTCTAACTGACACAGACTGTAATGTATTAGCATATACAAATATGCTAATGCTTTACTAAGTATAGAAAAGGAACACAGTTATACCTTCATGGAATTATTAAAAAAAGTAAAAAAAAAAAAAACATAAAAAAGTGTAGAAAAAAAGAAATAAAATAATGAAATAAAAATAAGAAACAATTGTGCATACATTACACACACAAAAAAAACCTTACATATTAGGTATCCACACAACTGTAATAATCTATAGAATTAATTTAACAAGTTATAACAAGTTATTTATTGTGTATTGTGAATGGTGTAAAAAATAATTACAAAAACCAAAACAAATTTTGCAAAAAAATTGAAAAAAAAAATCTGCAATAATTTATAAGTGAACTTAAACAATTCCCCCAAAAGTACAACTTCTCCCGCATAAACCAAGGCCTCATACAACTAAGTGATTGATAAAACAAAAAGTTATGACTCTTGAAACGCAAGGAGACAAAAACTAAATTAAAAAGTGCTGGCTATTAAGTACTTTTCAGGCGTTCAGCTTCAGGGGTTAAAGAAAACGATGTATGTGCATGTTGGCGTGGTAACAAATGATGCAAACACAATTAAATATCAGGAACTATCTACAAACACTAGGAGACAGTAAAAGTGAATATATGAACTATTTAAAAATGCATTTCTGCAACTTCTTGGATACTTAAAAATTTGAGGTTATTAGCGCACATTTTTAATCAAAACTGCGAGAGCTCATCCACCAATGAGAATATGACTTCAGTTTAGATGGGACCAACACTAACATCTCACCTTACTTGGTTCCTTCTCAGTCATCCATATTTTCAGGGAATGAAAGTCCCAGCTACATTCTGCTCTGATTAAAGACAGTCTGTGTGGATGGGCCTTCACACAGACTGTCTTTAATCAGAGCACAGTGTAGCTGGGACTTTCATTCCCTGAAAGTATGGCACCTGAGAAGGCACCAAGCGAGGTAACATGTTAGCGAGGTAAGATTTTCATGTATCCAAAAAGTAGTAGAAATGCATTTTAAAATAGTTCTTATACTTTGGCTGTCTCTTAGCGTTTGGAGAGAGCTCCTTATATGCTGTTCTGTTTGCAGAACTACCAACAATTTGAAGGCAGGTCATCTTCACTGAGGTTTACTGAAAAGCAAGAATCAAAATCCCTTTCTGAGGCCTGCTTGTTGCTCAGTACGAGTCAGCCACAGAGAACAGGAAGATGGCCTAGGCTGCTCAGTTCTTCCTGTTCCTTTCAATGGCAGTTCCAAATATAGCCAAGCAAGTGTGCTCAGCTATATTGGGAACTCCCATAGACATAAACTGGGGAGAGTTACATAAGCGCAGCCATATCCCTATTCACTGAGGCTGGCTCATTGTGAGAGAGATAGAGATACAGGCAGACGCATTATTAGTGCTGTACAATGTCCTCCATGCTACTACAGTGGGAGCAGGATCTCCTCTTTTCCTTGTGTTGCTGTGTATGGGAGACATCATAGCAGCTAGTCTCCACCCACTATGGAGCTAAGCCCAGGGAAAACTGACAATTAGATATAAAGCTTGTAGAGGGAAATAATAAAATATGCAGGATATTTGTTATGTAATGGCCAGATTTACTGCTACCCCTAATGTACAAACACACAACAGCTTATCCCAAAAAGTTGCCTACAATGACAGATACAATTAAGGTAAATGAAATGTTTAATCAAAAAAAATCTTGAAATTCTGACCTAACCTTTAATCAGGACTGGAATGGAAAATTCAGCCCACTCCATACCCCCTTGCTCCTCCTTTTCTGCCTGAGATAAATTGGGGCCCTAAGCGGTCGCCTATCGTCGCATACCCATCGTCCCAGCCCTGCCTGTAATCATGGGATAGAGCAAGGTAAACAAAATGTTGAATTTTTTTCTGAAACCACATAATACTGAATATAATAGATATGATTTTATTCAGCCTCCATAACGGGGGGAAGCACCAAGTTCTCAAGTGTCCAACAAAGGTATTTAGATACATGTACGGGGCAAAAACATTCCTCCTAATTTTTTGGATGGTCAGAGAGATACTTATGTTCACTGAGATGAATATTTTTTTCATGTATATCTTTATATCTTTATACTTCTATAATAATTATGTGAATATAGACATTTTATAGTTCAAGTTATAACAAATGTTTAAACAATATAGAAATTATAGCCTAAAATTCAGTTAGGAACCACAGAGATGGGCTATATATTTAGTTTATTAGTGCAAATTTATTTATTAAGTCAAAAAGAGGGATATTTAAAGAGCGGAGAGGGACAGCGGGGTGGGGCAAAAAATAGGGCTGTCCTTCCAAAAGACGGATATTTAGGAGGTATGGGCAAAAAGTATGCTCAAAGAATATTTTTCAAACCCAGTAAAACAAATAAACTTTATTAATATATTTTAAAATCTACCAAAATCTGTAACAACAAGTATTATTATATACCAATAGCAGTGGTGACCCCAATTCTTAATCACCAAAGGTGAGAAACACATGGTACCAAGCAATTCAGGTTACAACCATAGATATATAAAGATGTCCTCAATTTTGATATTAATAAACATGCATTTCTGTAATGGCTGGGACCACCGCAGGCAGTGGTATAAGCCGCACCAGGGATCAGAGTCTAAAGGCCGCTGGTTTTAACCTGAGCACGTCGCAAAGCGTGATGGTCTTGCTGTGGCAGGTGACCCCAAGATCGCTACCTCTGGCGCCACTTGCCAGAGGTAGACTGGAACAACACTCAGGAATAGCTTTCACGACAGGCACAAGGCACTATGGATACGCAAGGGAAAGGAGGAAGAGGCAGGGTTAAATAGGGTCAACGCCCAGTGATACCAATCACCGACACGCTGGCACTTTAAATTTTACAGAGCACGCTGGCCAGCAGAGACAGTGCAGGGAGCAAGGAGAGGTAACTAAGTCAGGGCACAGAACAGCGGGTTCATCCGCGGCCCAGCATTTGAACCGCAGCACCAGTCGTGGGGACAGCAGCATGGGTACGGGTGCATCAACCCCCTGACGTGTGGGTCACAGGAGCACCCATAACAGTTTCTATATACACAAAGACGTCACGCTTACGACCAATATAGGTTATGTGGAACTCACAAATATAGCAAAAAGTAAAAAAATATCCAAATATCTGTGCAACGATATGGCAAAACATGCACATATACCGAGAAATTGTCACACAGATCCTGTAAAAGGGTCAGACTTTTCCATATTTAAATATTAAATGGCTATATAGAATTCCAAACCATATAGACTCACAGTTCTGAAGTACGTCTGAAGTATTTTTTTTTTTTTTTACTTTTTTTTATTTTGCTCCTGAAAGAGAGGTTGCAGCACAGCCAAACAGCATTGGGGGAAAGGTTTAAAACTGAGTATTTTGAGCGAGTGAACAATTCTGCGAGTGTGTTTTCCTTATAAGTGTGCCTTTTTTTAAGTATGAAGACTTAAGATTGAGAGACTTTAGATTTGGGGAGTTTAGAGGGGACGGTATTGTACTGCTTATTATTACAATTGTATTCATATATCTTTTTGGTAACATCCCCATGAGTTCCATGTTTGACAATGCTGTCCAGTGCACAACCTGTGCAATGTATGCCATCCTTGAGCAACAGTTCGAGGGGGCATACTGCTGTGCAAGATGTGTGCACACTGCACATTTAGAAGCCCGGATCCTGGATCTAAATGAGCAAGTGGCGACACTAAGATCCATTGCCAACTTGGAAGCGAGTTTGCTGCTGACTGAGCAGTCACTCGCAGGTGTAGATGCTGGGAAGGGTGGCGGCATGGAGGTGCAGGAACATGAGGCAGCTAGCTGGGTAACAGTTAGAAAGAAGGGTAGAGGGAAGAGTGTCAGGGAGGCTAGTCTTGATCTGGCACACCCCAACAAATTTTCAAGATTGGAAGATGAGGGGATATCAGCTCAGAAATAGCATGGCTGCAGCAAGACACTTCCCCTGTCTGCTCCAGTAAGATGAGGAATAGGAGTGCAGGTCAAGCCAGACAAGTGCTAGAAGTTGGGGACTCCATTTTAAGGGGCACAGACAGGGCAATCTCCCACACAGACCGGGATCGTCGAACAGTATGTTGTTTACCTGGGGCCTGAGTTCGCGGATATCGCGGATCGGGTTGACAGATTGCTGGGTGGGGCTGGTGAACATTCAGCTGTCATGGTCCACATTGGCACCAATGACAAAGTTAGAGGTAGGTGGAGTGTCCCTAAAAATGATTTCAGGCACTTAGGCCAAAAGCTCAAGGCAAGGACCTCCAAGGTAATATTTTCAGAAATACTACCTGTACCACAAGCCACACCAGAGAGGCAGAGGGAGATTAGAGAGGTGAATAAGTGGCTCAAAAATTGGTGCAGGAAAGAGGGATTTGGGTTTTTGGAGAACTGGGCTGACTTCTGTCTTGGCTACAGACTCTATGCTAGGGACGGGCTGCACCTAAATAGGGAGGGTGCAGCTGTATTGGGGGACAAAATGGCCAGGAAGTTGGAGGAATATTTAAACTAGAGGGCTGGGGGGAGGATAACTAGCAAGATAGCATGCAAGATAGTGAAGATAGAGAGCTGGGAATTAGTAATAAATCTGGGGGTGGAGTGGAGGGAGGGGGGTGTAGCAATAGTTAAAAAGATCAGGGAGAAAGGAATAAAAACTGAAACATCTCTAAATTGCATGCTGACCAATGCCAGGAGTCTGACCAACAAAATAAATTAACTAGAATTACTAATAGCTGAAGAAAAATATGACATAGTGGGGATAACGGAGACATGGCTGGACGAGCGCTACCACTGGGCGGTTAACTTACAGGGTTACAGTCTATTTTGAAGGGATCGTAAAGACCTGAAGGGGGGAGGTGTCTGTCTCTATGTAAAATCCTTTCTGAAGCCAACACTGCGGGAAGATATAGGTACAGGTAATGAACAGGTGGAATCATTATGGGTAAATATACATGGGGGTAACAACAATAATATGATAATAGGGGTCTGCTATAGGCCCCCCAAATATAACAGAAACCCATGGAAGATGTACTCCTCAGGCAAATAGAGAGGCGGCTAATCAGAATGAGGTTGTATTTTGGGCGACTTTAAACTATCCAACCATCGATTGGTAATCTGAACCTGTAGCCCCTCACAAAGGAATCATGTTTTTGTCAATAATAATGATAATTACCTTTTCCCAAAATTTGGGGCAAGAACCGGCTTGAGGAAAGGCCCCTTTTAGACCAATATTAACTAAACACTGACAGAGTAACAAGGTTCAGGTTTGAGGGGGCACCTAGAATAAGTGACCTTAATTTAATAAATTTCCGTTTTTTCCTTCTATGAGTTTTTTGTCAAGGAGCCACAAAAACACTGAATTTTAGGAAGGCTAATTTTATTCTGCTTAGGGAGACCCTAAAAACCCTATTGACTGGGACAATGTGGTTTTAAAAAGGGCAGAAAAAATAATAAATGGGATATTTTAAAAAAAATCCTTAGGCTACCACTGTGAGAGGTACATACCTTATGGTAATAAAAAAAATTAGAAACAGGAAAAACCCAATGTGGATCAACAGTGATGTAAAAGAGGCAATAAATAACAAAAAGAAAGCGTTTCATCTACTAAAATAGAAGTTCTATTGCAAAGGAGAAAAACTAGCGCTCGGAGAAGAAAAATCTAAGAACACCTGGGTAAGTTAAACCACTGGAGTGGTGTCTTAGTTTATTTTAAATAAGTAAAACAACGCGTTTAAACTAAGACACCACTCCAGTGGTTTAACTTACCCAGGTGTTCTTAGATTTTTCTTCTCCGAGCGCTAGTTTTTCTCCTTTGCAATAGAACTTGTATTTCTGCCGTGGATCCTCAGCGCAGAGTGTATCCATGAGTACGGAGAGTCCTACGGCTGCTGACTGACGGAGAACCTGAGGCTATATCGATACATCGATTTATGCTGGATATATGTGTTGTACCATTCTGTACAACTTTAAAAGGTGAGCGGCCCATAATACACCTTTGGGAGCTGTTGTTTGTTTTTTATTCCACTTGATTGCGCTCTCCCTTATAACCTCTCTAGCGATATCATCTACTAAAATAGGAGGGTAGTGAAGAGGCGCTAAGAAGCTGTAGGGAAAAAAATAAAGTGTGTATAATAAAGATAAAGGAAGCAAAGCTGGAGACATATATAACTATATAAATAGTAGAAAGATTAAAACAGAAAATGTTGGCCCTTTGAAAAATACTGAGGGAGAGACTGTAGAGGGCGATGAGAAAAAAGCAAACCTATTAGGCTATGTTCACACGGCTTAAAATTGGACGTATTTCAGTCCGTAATTACACGCCGGAGTGCGCAAATTGCGGCTGGAATACGTCCCAGTCATTACGGTAATCCACAGTTCTCATAGAGAAATATGGATTACGTCTCCTCTCCCTGCTCGGCGAATCCGCCGAGGGGGGGGGGATAAGTGACATGTGAATTACCAGCGGCGTATACGCGCCGCTGGTAATGAATGTCTATGGGCCGGCGAGGTGCCGCCCCCCGCACCCGCCCCCGTTCCCGCCCCCATCCACACGCCTTAATTGCAGAGCCTAATTACGCCCTGCAATTAAACCGTGTGAACTTAGACTTAAACACTTTTTTCTCCACTGTATTTACCGTTGCGGATGACCTTCCTGTTGAACAGAAGGATGAGGTAAACTACAACTTAAAAGTTTCTTGTCTAACCCAGGAAGAAGTGCAGCTCCGCCTTAAGAAGATTAAAATAGACAAATCCCCATGTCCTAATGGCATACACCCACGTGTCCTAAGGGAGTTAAGTGATGCCCTAGATAGGCCCCTATTCTTAATATTTATGTACTGTCTAATAACGGGGTGTGTCCCAACGGATTGGCGCATAGCAAATGTGGTGCCAATATTCAAAAAGGGGTCAAAACGGGATCCTGGAAACCAGGGGCGTAACGACAGGAGCCAGGGCCCCAAAGCCCCCTACCCTCTCCCCCTCGCCCACCTACCTGACCACGAACATTTACCAGGACATGTTGTTAGATAATGTAGATAATACAAGGGGCAAATACCTCACCATACATATCACCATCATACTGCTACCAAACAAATCCCACTATACCAAGACCAACATTAACGCTATTACATAGGAACCTGATTATACCGCCAGAACATGACCACAAAGTGACTGAATAATACCCCTACACTATTACTAATCAGTACACAAAGACCAATAGTACCGCCTTATAGAGATCATATAGTGGTAGACCGGGCCGCCATCAGAAATTTTGGGGCCCCATACAGCCCATATAATAGTCCCCCCCTGTAGATTAGGGCCCCCTTGTAGGCAGAATAGTGCTCTCCCCTGTAGATAAGGGCCCCCTTGTAGGCAGAATAGTCCCCCACTGTAGATTAAGGCCCCCTGTAGGCAGAATAGTCCCCCTCTGTAGATTAAGGCCCCCCTGTAGGCAGAATAGTCCCCTCCCTGTAGATTAAGGCCCCCTGTAGATAGAATAGTCCCCCCTGTAGATTAAGGCCCCCCTGTAGGCAGAATAGTCCCCCTGTAGATTAGGGCCCCCTTGTAGGCAGAATAGCCCCCCCCTGTAGATTAGGGCCCCTTGTAGGCAGAATAGTCCCCCCCCCCTGTAGATTAGGGCCCCCCTGTTGGAAGAATTGACCCCCCTGTAGATTAGGCCCCCCCTGTAGGCAGAATAGTCCTTAACTGTAGATTAGGGCCCCCTTGTAAGCAGAATATCCCCCCCCCCTGTAGATTAGAGCCCCTTGTAGGCAGAATAGTCCCCCCCCCTATAGATTAGGGCCCCTTGTAGGCAGAAAAGTCCCACCTGTAGATTAAGGCCCCCTGTAGGCAGAATAGTCCCCATGTAGATTAGGGCCCCCCTGTAGGCAGAATAGTCCCCACCCTGTAGATTAGGGCCCCCTTGTAGGCAGAATATTCCCCCTCCTGTAGATTAGGGCCACTTGTAGGCAGAATAGTCCCATCCTGGCTTCACAGACCGGCCGGCCCCGGTAGAGCAGTAGCGGTTGTACTGCCCTATCGGCGGCCCTGCGCCGGGCCCCTCAGCTCCCCGCCCGCCGCAGTGAACTGTTAAGTTCACTGCCGGCGGGCCCAAGAGCGGCATTACCGGGGGAGCAGACGCGGTAGCAGCTGCGCCGGGCCCCCTAAGACCACGGGCCCCGGGGCAGCTGCTACGTCTGCTACCCCGGTAGTTACGCCCCTACTGGAAGCTATAGGCCGTTAAGCTTAACCTCTGTTGTGTGTAAAATGTTTGAAGGATTTTTCAGAGATGCTATCCTGGAGTATCTCACTGAAAATAAATGTTTAACGCCGTTCCAGCATGGGTTTATGAAGGATCGGTCCTGTCAGACTAATCTCATCAGCTTCTATGAGGATGTCAGTGCTAGACTGGATCGTGGTGAGGCACTGGATGTCATATATCTAGATTTTTTCTAAAGCATTTGATATGGTGCCACATAAAAGGTTGGTAAGTAAAATGAGAATGTTTGGACTGGGGGAAAATGAGTGCAAGTGGGTAAGCAACTGACTCAGAGATAGAAAACAAAGGGTGGTAATTAACGGTGCATACTCAGACTGGATACCTGTTACTAGTGGGGTTCCACAGGGCTCAGGATTGGGCACTATCCTCTTTAACATTTCCATTAATGATCTTACACAGGGATTGCACAGTAGAATATCGATCTTTACAGACGATACTAAGCTCTGTAAAGTAATCAACACAATAGAGGATAATGTGTTATTACAAAGGGATCTGGATAAGTTGGAGGCCTGGGCAGAGAAATGACAGATGAGGTTTAATACAGATAAATGCAAGGTTATGCACATGGGAAAGAAAAATCCATTACATGACTACATGTTAAATGGAAAAACTCTGGGTAAAAGTGACATGGAGAAGGACTTGGGAATCTTGGTGGACAGTAAACTTAATTGTAGCAGCCAGTGCCAGACAGCAGCTGCCAAGGCAAATAGGATCATGAGGTGCATTAAAAGGGGCATAGATGCACATGATGAGAACATTATTCTCCCATTATACAAGTCACTGGTTAGACCACACATGGAATATTGTGGACAGTTTTGGGCACCAGTGCACAGGAAAGACATTGTAGAGCTTGAACAGGTACAAAGGCGGGCAACAAAAATAATAAAAGGACTTGGTGGACTACAATACCCAGAAAGATTAGCAAGATTAGGGTTATTTAGTTTAGAGAAAAGACGGCTTCGGGGGGACATAATAAATATGTTGCAATACATCAAAGGTTAATATAGAGATCTCTCCCAAGATTTATTTATACCCAGGACTGTATCAAGAAAAAGGGGGTATCCTCTACGTCTTGAGGAACAAAAGTTTCTACATAAACATAGAAAGGGATTCTTTACTGTTAAAGCAGTGAGACTATGGAATTCTCTGCCAGAGGAACTTGCAATGGTAAATTCAATAACAGAGTTCAAAAAGGGTTTGGATGCATTTCTGGAGTGTAATAATATAACAAGTTATAGTGTCTAGGATTTTGGAGAGGGGTCATTGATCCAGGGATTTTTCCGATTGCCAGATTGGAGTCGGGAAGGAATTTTTCCCTAAAATGAGGACAATTGGCTTCTACCTCATTGGGGTTTTTTGCCTTCCTCTGGATCAACACCTTAGCACAACAGGCTGAACTGGATGGGTGTCTTTTCTTTTTTCGGCCTTACAAACTATGAATATGAATCCTTGACATCCAAATTCTATGTGCAATAGGTATTTTTGCAGGTCATTGGTAGCCGGGATAGATAGTTTCCCTATCCATACCTTTCAAGCAAAAGGCGGAGTATCCGCCCCAAAAAGGGCGACCCCGTTTTATCGGTAGCTGGCCCTATTGCAAGTCTAATTCCCCCTGATAAATAACTAGGTATCCAATACATACAACAAATGGTGGCTACAGATGATATAGCTACATATATAGCTAGAAATATGGGCAAAGAGCTACATTTTTGGTTTAGGTAAAGGACAGCCTTGCTTGTATTCTGATTGCATTTATATATTTTAATATATACTTCTTGCAAACAGAACCAGCTATATTTTGTTTACCCTATCAACGTAATACCACCCCATACCAGCGCATTACAGTGCTCCAACACCTGAGAGCTTCTTGATCTCACATTTGGTTATAATTTCTTGGGGACTGTGGTCCTAATGGAAAAGTTCCTAATCTCTACTGCTGCATAGAAGCCAACATGGAAGTTACCTTACAAATTAAAAAGAATTCCTAAACAAACAAAAAAAGCCCATTGAATGCAAGTCTAGCTTCTTCACAAAACCCAAAATTTAATAAGAACCTAACCTAAACACCAATCCAAGAAAATCTAGATTATAGGCTATTTAGGGGAAACATATGTGCCTTAATGTAACTGAAGCCGACTTGTCCTCTGTCTGTGTTTACACATAATGTGTAATTGGTACTTTTCAACGGAAAGTCATTCTTAAGAAAATCATTGTAATAATAAAGAATTAAGTACTAGCATGTAATTACACAATCACACATCTCGGAACAATTCAAATACGGTATAAGTGATGGGTGATACAACTCAATGGAATGAGCAATCAAAAAACTGATGCCCTACAGTTCAATCAAGAAGCAAATGCTCACTGAACTCTCTATGCCCAAAAGGCCTGAGAGCAATCCCCTGTAATTAATGACAAAACCCCTACTTGGCCTATGTTTGACACACTTCTGCTAGGAAAAAGTCACATAATAGTGTGCGGAGTATAACTGTTATAATCTGCTAATACCTGGTGAATTTCCACTCTGTATCAGGTCCAACACTTTATGTGGATTCAAATCCTAAGAAATCTTTATAGTGGTCAAAACTCCGTTTCTCTGATGCAGAGCTCCAAATTCGGTAAATTATAAAATTCTAGCTGCCGGTAGTCACCTCTAGTGGGAGCTTAGGAGCTATAATGTGTACATGCATTCTGTAAGATGTCACTAGAGACATATTTAGAAGACAGATATGGGAACTTTCATCATTGGCAATGGTATTAGTCGCACCATGGAGCGGACTCTAAACGCCGCTGGTTTTAACCAGAGCACGCCACAACGCGGGATGGTCTTGCTGTGGCAGGTGACCCCCAGATCGCTACCTCTGGCGCGACATTCACGACAGGCACAAGGCACTATGGATACGCAAGGGAAAGGAGGAAGAGGCAGGGTTAAATAGGGTCAACGTCCGGTGATACCAAGCACACTGGCCAGCAGAGACAGTGCAGGGAGCGAGGAGAGGTAACTAAGTCAGGGCACAGAACTGCCGGTTCACCCACGGCCCGACATTTGAACCGCAATTGCATTTTGAGGGCTGACAAGGTGCCAAAGTAACTGTCTACTTTGAGGTCCTAGTCAGAATTGATAACTGTTACCTTGGTCTTTAGATGTGTGACAGTTCTCTCCGTGAGGAGAGCCACCCATACATTGGTTGGTGTGAGGATTTACTCGCCTATCAGACCTCACTGACTGTTTTGCATAAAGCAAAGGCTTATGGAAAAAGAGCTGAGGAGCTCCACAGCGCACTCTATTGGATGTAGTTATCCTAGAATCACAATGTGGCTCGCAGGAGATTTGCAAAGTGAAAAGGATTTGAGCCAAACCAGTTAAGTTCAGATGCAGACGGCTGTTTCGGGGCTTTTGCACCTCGTCAGTGCAGCGTGGAACTTACTGGTTGGCTGGGTGAGCGGCAAAAGTGGCTTAGCTCCTTGGTCTTTAGAGCTGAGTGATGGCTGTATAATACTCCTGTGCCATCACTATGCTATACACTTACATCAATTCACAGGAACTGCGTAGTTCCCATAAAGTAAGTATATGAAAAGTCATTAAAGGGGTTAAAAACAGTGGTTAGTCCTCATAAGTTGTGTGCAGGAAGGTATAGGCAGGCTTCTCGGCCATAAACATTCGGTGTACCGCCATATAATTTTTCACCCATAAAATCAGTATATCTAAAGGGATAATAAACTGTCCTGGAAAAATAAAAGCTGGGTTCTGATTGGTTGCTAAATTTGTCATTTTGGTCCTAAATATATACTGAATTACGGGACTAGTTGAAATATTGCATAGTAAAAAAATTTTACTGTTCAAACGCATGTAGTGCCCAGGGTACTTTGAAAAATGGTCACTTTTCCTATTATGCTACTATGCTAAGCAGCGAACACCTTGCTGTCTTGGTGCCATGGTTTATACTGATATGTACTTTTATATTGTCAAATCCAGCTAAAAAAATGATTATTTCCCACTTGATTATACATCTAAACATTGCTGCAGGAGTTAAGCTCATACATAGGTCCTTTCATAGATAATGATAGTTTTCAGGCTTTGCATTTCACAATCTTCACTACCTGAAGCTTACATATATTGTACGATCAGTTACGCCTCTTCACGTGTCACACACGTGCTTGACCACAAATTTCCCAGCATGCATTTTTTAAGCTACCAATTCCACTTCTGGGCAAACATGCAAATGGAGATAGTTGCTTCGTTAATAGAATTAGTTTCCTCCCTCTGTGACCACAACCTATTTAACTATTGTATGGGTAAAATATTCTTTCATATGTTAAAATTAGTTATTTAGCACAAGTTCCTGTGTATTGCTTAGAAGAAGCCAGGAGAAAACGTGTTTTCATAGAAATCACTTTTAGAAATGAAAGTTAAGATATAAAATACCAGCAATCTACCCAGGTATGTGTACTCCATCTGGAAACCCTAGAGCTGGCGGTATATACACTAGTGTTGGCCAGTGGGATCTGCCTATGATCTAATGTGTATGTGCTTTCTCCCTTAAAGGAGTTGTCTCACTACAAAGATTGCATTTTATGTTAAAGATCTTGCAAAAACAAGTGACTTTGCGATATATGTCCATTAACAGTGTCCTACCTATTCTGAGATAACCCCTCTTGTATGGGCTATATCAACTCCTCCGGTCGCTATAGCTACAGACCTGTTCAATCTCTCCAGATTGGCTGCCAGCACTGATTGCTATAGCTACAGACCTGGTGTCCTCAGCAGCTCGACACTGCAGGCCAATAGTAGCCAGTAAATATGCCCCTGAAGACAAAAACGAAAACAAGACTGAAAGTAAGATGAATAAATGTAGTGAGACAACCCCTTTAATGGCACCTGGTGGGGACAAACATATTGGGTGACCAGATTTCAACATTCCCATATTAATTCATCTCAAAGAAATACACCGCTAGCAGAGGTAAATAGCAGCAGCTTTATCCTTTCTCCCTATGTAGAACACATGCACACTCAGCTCAGCTGAGCATACATGTATATAGGCAAGGCTGCCATTAGTAATTTCAATGCCCCATGTGGCCAAAGCAATTGGACTCCCTGCCTATTGACAGGTCTTAGCTTGTAACATATCAGTGAACCCCCTTTTTTGGTTTATTTGATCAGGGCTCCTGACAGGAGTACTGCCAATTCTGCCCTGATGGCAGCCATGAGCGTAACTATAGTCATAGCAGCCACAACAGCTATAGTGGGGCCTACATAGGTCCAAGTACATCATGTATTTTTGTAGGTCGCAACAAGTTGGTGGCTTTCTGCTGTCAGGATTTTAGCAGACACAAATATTTATGTTCTTCTGTATCACTTTTATGCTGCTTTTTTACTTTTCTGTCATTAGGTGGTGAGACCAATCTCATTTTGCTATGGGGCACTATGACTTTTAGGTACTCCTCTTAGGTCAGCCCTGTATATGTGAGGAACGGGGGAGAAAGCTGTTGGATGAATAAGTGAATAACTAATCAATGTGTATTTTTTTTATGTGTTTGGTGGGAAGACCTCTTTAGGGACTTGTGTCATGTGCCTCTTCCATCATTAAGCATAGTTTTGCATGGAGTGCCCCCAATATATCAAAATTCCTTAGCAAGGTTTTTGCTCATTTTATAAACTAACTTTGGCCAAAGCCCATGTATTGTGTCTAGGAGGCCTTCCAACTACCCTGATGGCAGATATCAGAGGAGGGAAGGATAAGGCAGTTGGATATCAACAAGCTTCAACCTTCTGTGCTTAGGGGGGATAAGCAGCTGACTGAAGAGTAAGGCTATGTGTTTTTCCCTGTCAAGCACATACATGCTCAACCCAACTGATCAGGTTGTTTCCAGATAAATATTCTAAACTGATCACTTTTATAACATATCTTAAACTGGTCAGAACATCATTTTTCTGATCTAGAGCTCCAGATCCCCTGCACCTGGAGGCACCACTAGAGGGAGCTCAAGAACTTATCGTATATTGTTTATTCTTTGAACTTATGTTGAAACAGTATGCAGTTAGCTCTTAAGCTCCCCCTAGTGATGGCTGCAGGAAGACAGATATCATATATATGATGTGAAGCTTTCTATTAGAAAACGGAGAAGACCACTATAAGACTCATATTTTGAAGGGCTACATTTAGAAGCATAACTATTTAGAAGTTATCCCTGTGGCTAGATTTCTAGTTTCCAGTAAATAGAAAGCAAAATCTACATCAAATAAAAAAATACAGCAATAGATATAGACACTTGTACAGAAGCTCAGATTTGGTTTCCATATAAGACTAATCCGTACAGGTGACGCGGTCATACATTCTTCTTTTTTCTCTTACATCTTATATGTTTTAAGTAGATTGAACAATATTATTGTTTTAGGTCTGTGGTGTCTTTTTTCCTGTTTAACTTCTTGTCAAGCAGAAATCTTATCAGTCTCTGATGAAAAATTAACCACGTTACAAATATATCTGATGTCCTGATTATTTCCTGTAAACAAAAGTCCTTACTCTGTAATGTACTCTTCTGTTATACGCTAAGGCTATCTCACTTAAACTCGAGCAGTCAGTGTTAGGCTGGCTACAGATATCAGATTAATTTCAGCTGAAATCACCAATTTTTGCAGGACTGAATGACTGTAGATGTGAAGGGAGGAAAAGATCGAGCAGTTGGATTTCAACTTGTTCTTAGTGGAAAATGAGCTACAACCACAGGAGTTTAGTAGCAGTTTACTCCACCATTCAGAACACATGCATGCTTGGCAAGGCCTGTGTCCCTCCTGATTGATTGTTTATGGTGGGTAGTGTTAAAGGGGTTGTCTCACTACAAGGATTGCTTTTTATGTTAAAGATCTTGCAAAAACAAGTCACTTTGCAATATATGTCCATTAACAGTGTCCTAACTATACCTAGATATCCCCTCTTCTATGGCTGCATCAGCTCCTCAGGTCGCTATAGCTACAGACCTGTTTGATCTATCCTGATAGGCTGCCAGCACTGGTTGCTATAGCTACAGAACTGGGTTCTACTGCAGCCTAGTGGAAGCCAGTAAACACAACCCTGAATTCAAAATTAAACCAAAAAAACAGGACTGAGGTAAGAGGAATCAATGTAGTGAGACAACCTCTTTAAAGGGGTTGTCTCACTACAAGGATTGCTTTTTATGTTAAAGATCTTGCAAAAACAAGTCAGTTTGCAATATATGTCCATTAACAGTGTCCTACCTATTCCTAGATATCCCCTCTTGTATGGGCTGCATCAGCTCCTCAGGTCACTACAGCTACAGACCTGTTCGATCTCTCATGATAGGCTGCCGGCACTAGTTGCTATAGCTACAGACCTGGCTTCTACTGCAGCCTAGTAGAAGCCAGTAAACACGCCCATGAATTCAAAGTGAAATCAAGAAAACAGGACTGAGGTAAGATGAATCAATGTAGTGAGACAACCCCTTTAAGGGTGGACATGAAAGCAATACTGGCAAGACTGCTGTCAGGGGTCCTAATCCAACGTTTTTAATAAAAGGAGCCCACTGAGATGGTTCAAGATAGGGACTAGTAATAATGGGGGAGCCCAGGATATTCCTGATTGTAGTCCTGGTAGTGTTTCCCAAAAAGAGCTCTGTTCAATACAACACTGGTTCAACGAACCTGTCAAGACATTTGAGTTCGGGATGTCTCACACTGGAATTTTTTCACTAATTCTCTCCCTATCGCTAACCAAAACCCAAAACCTAATTTAGGGTTTTAGGGTTAACTTACCTTTCAGTGTAGCTGGTTTATCTATTTTACCCCATGTTGTGGTAAGCGGAAGTGACGGCAGTTTTGAGTTCATAAGTCGTGCATTACAGTCAACTTCCAATTCCTGAAACATACAGGTAACCTAGGGAAACCAGAAGTGACATCACAATGAGAGTGATATAAAGCCTAGAGAGGCACAGGACTCTGATCAGTGCTAAAAGGCAAGTTAAAGGGGTTGTCTCATCTCAAAGTTTCATGGAATGCATGAATGAAATAATGCTGCTTTGCTCTGTCACTTCCTGGTCGAGCGGTCTGTAATTAGCATATGAGCTTCGTGTATTCAGACCTCTCTGTTTATCAGTCTATATTAAATAAATTTTCTTCTCTGAGGTCTGGAGAAGCTTCTGAGCTAATGTAAACAGTAGAGTAATTACTGTCTTTTGTCTAAAAGATAAGATAACACACAAGCTCTCACACTGCTGGCTGCCACCTGTGTGATGACGTCACTCCCTGCGATCAGATAGAACAAATAAGAGGGGTGAAGGAGTACACAGGTCGTTCACTTGGGAAACTAAAAATCCCTCAGAAGGTGATAGAATCATTTGTAGCTCCTTAACAAAAAAAGATGAACAAAACAATATATTTGGAAAACATCTTCATTTAGTGTTCCCTACATTTTGAAAGGTATTCTTTGTAGTGAGACAACCCCTTTTAACCTCTAAACAACCCTGAAAACTATTCAGATAAAATTTGACATGGACTAAAAAATTAAGTGCAACACTAATGGTGTGGTTGGGGGGAATTCTGTTGGTTGAACAAGTGTTTATGCAAGAGCTGCCATCTTAAAGAGGTTATACATCAAAGTAAAATTGATGTGGGATTATTGCAAATTATAAAGTAAACATTTTCATCATTCATAATTATTAAAAATGTTGTACCATTTTTGTTTTAGCTGCTCCCTTAGTGATCCATAGTTTATAGCTCGTCTCTATGGGATCTGACCAGTGACGAGAGCTCCTCAGTCCTGGTCGCACATGCTCAGACAACACCTCTCCTCTCAGGCAGCTACTGTCAGTCTCTTCTCTGCTTAGTAATCACACATACTTACTGCTGAGCGAGTGTTCAACCCCAGGTACTATCATTCTACTTCTGTCCTCTGTACTTTTTAGTAATTAATCAAACATTGCAAATAAATCAAAAGAAAAAAGAAACCTTTGAGGAAAAAAAGATCCACATGTTTGGTTCATTCAGGGATTTAAACCTAGGACTCTTATGCTGAAAGGCAGAAGTGCTAAGCATTCAGCTACATTGTAGCTACTCCCAGCTCATAAACTTCTTTTGTTTGACTAGCGAAAGCACACTGTGGGGAAAGATAAGGTGATGTCAAGCCTGCTTAATCACATGATATGCAGTTCAAACAAATTATACTTGCCTCCATTTGAACACACTGAAAGCTGAAGCAGGACAAACCAGGTATAAAATGTGTTTGTGGTAAAACCCCTTTAAGATACTAAACTAAGCAATATTTCCCTCAACAAAGCATGGTCTAAGTACTGCAGTCTGGTTCCCATATTTGCAAGGAGCCAAGTCTGTTCCAGTTTAGGTTTGAGCTGGGTGACGTGAATTACTAAAAATGTGCTACCTGACAACCTTGTGTGCAAGGCCATATCAGCTAGGTTATGTATCCCGAACAACCAACGTGTCTCAAATAACTGCAAAAAGACGTAAAAAGCTTAGAAGGAATCAGGACGAAAACATTTCTAAGAAAAAAAAACATCAAGTTTATTTGATCAAAATGTTGAGTCTTAAACAGTTGTGACATCTCAAGATGTGTGCATTAAGACGTCTCCGATAGCCTTACCTCTCCCACACTCCTTTGATTTCTGGAACATTTCCAAAGTACAGAGTGGATGCAGAGAGTAGAGACATAGCAGGTACCGATCTGATTAATGCTGCACTCAAATGTATAGCACTGCAACCTGAGATATTTGAGCCTTTAACACACAATCTCAGGTTACATGATACATACAGAAAATTGCATGCAAAGGAGGCCGTACATATTAATTTGCTGCTGGCTATACAGTTCTCAGCTCCTATACCTCCATACCTCAAGAGCAACAATACTGTGGTTCCTCTGCCTCCTGGCTGTAAAATGAGGGTCCTGAGCAAGACAAACCCATCTATCAACTTAAAATTCCCTAATAGTCTATTTGAAAATAGGTGTGCCAAACCAGACAATACCTTAAAAAGGTGTCCCCACCATGCACTTTGATGGCAGATCAGTAGGATATCACACTTGCGCGGTAATGTCCATTCTGTTCTATGGGGGTTCTGAGCAGGGTCGGGGCGACGTGCAGGCTAAGGTATGTGACTGCTTAGGGCGCCACTTCATCCCATGCAGTAAGGGAACCCAAGGATGGGATTGAATCTTCCATAGAGGGCGGGGGGAGGGGGGGGGCGGGGCTATATGTCTTATTTCCCTAGGGCACCAGCATGCCGAGTCCCCTTCCGGGGTCTGAGTACAGGTGAGCGTGTTGTTCTGCTACACTTGGAACTCCCATAAAACAGAATTGAGAGTTGTGTGCAAGTGTAACCAGCTCTCCATTCTGAGCCGAAACTTTTGTGGGCCTGTTCCCAAGATAGGTGTGGGTCCTGCAACTACTAAACTTTGATTCCTTATCCTGATGATATGCCATCAAGCTGCATGGTTGGAACTCACTTTAAAGGGTTTATCTGGAGCTAAAAAGTTAATGGCTTGTCCTTACAATAGTTCATTGTTTAAAAAAAAATGCAAATAAAGAGATATATAATAATTTTTAACCAGATTGGATTGGAAGCTGGTGTTTTTTCACTTGAATTCTCTTATGTCCTTAAAATAGGTCCTCAATATAAGATTGTGAGGGGCATGGATTTGTATCCAGTAAACAATGAAGGGGATGTGGTGCTTGCTGGAGCTTCATAGCCCCTTCAATAAGCTGGTCAGGGATACTAGACGTTGAACCCCCAATGGCCTGATATTGAGAGTATAACCTAAGTGTAGACCATTAATATTTTAGTCCCAGATAACCCCATTATATTATTGGCTGTTGTTAATATGAACACTGGGGTCTGCCAACAAAGCTATAATGGGAATGATTAACTTAAAAGGGTCATTTCACAAACACATTTATTATCTATTCACAGGATAGGTGATAAATGTATGATAGTGCTTGGACCCTCATGAACACTATAAATGGGTCACTGTTTGATTACAATGAAGAGGAGTCTGCATGGAGCAGAGGACTAGCATGTGCAGTGTTGCTCTATTCAGTGTCTATATGGCTGTCCAAATACAACCAAGTACATTGATAAGCTTTTCCCATCGTCCCCATAGGTAATAAAAGTTTTTTGAAGGATAACCCCTATAAGCTTTGGCCACATTTGTACATGTTCTTCTTTGTAGCATGTTGGATGCAGAGTGAGATAAAAGAAATATTTTATTGACCACTTCTCACTGATTTTTAGTGTACGGCTAATCGATATTGTCAATGACCACGTAATTGCGATTACCACACCTAACTGCACTGTTCGTGATAGTCCTCTGTAATAGTGCCATGTTATATTATATACACATACATGTTTTACAATATTTATCCTCTAGAGCTACACCTATTTATATTAGCCCGGCCCAAGTTTTAAACCTCCCTTATCTAAAGCCATGCATTAAATTCCAAAGTACAGGAGATATACATAGTGTATGATAGTATGTAATAAAATATTACAGCATTGTATAAATATTGCCGGCTATGATTCACAGATTACTCACCGGCACCTTACATTTCTTAAATACTTTTTTTTTATCTTTATTACCAATTGCTCTCTTAGGTTGGTTTATATATCACAATTTCAGCAGATGATCTCTTATGCTGGTGCATTGCTAAGGTTTTAAAACATCCGGGGAATGAGCCCTCTATGTTACGCTTTGTTCACTATGGCTGGGTTGACACAGCATATATACCTGCCTACTTACTGGGAGAGAAGGGTAAATATGCCTCCCTAACTAATGGAGACCTATATAGGAAAGCATGGTGATGTCACGTCACCCACAGCAACCCGCCTATCTATAGGAAAGCTGGGTGTCCATTGTTCCTAACCCGCTATCTCTCTGCTAACTCTCTTCTTGACCCTCTACAATCAGGTTCCCGCACTTTACACTCTACAGCAACTGCTCTAACTAAAGTCTCCAATGACCTCCTCACTGCTAATTCTCAGGGCAACTATTCATTGTTGCTTTTTCTGGATCTCTCTGCAGCGTTTGACACTGTTGATCACCATCTTCTCCTCAGCATGCTCAGCGCCATTGGCCTCCAGGACACCGCTCTCTCTTGGTTCTCATCCTACCTCTCTGACCGCTTCTTCAGTGTCTCATTTGCAGGTTCTACCTCCTCTCCCTCTTGCTGTTGGGGTTCTTCAGAGATCGGTTCTTAGTCCTCTCCTCTTTTCTATCTACACAGCACCAATTGGACAAACCATCAGCAGATTCCATTCCTAAATCATCCGAACCTCCCATGCATGTCTCCAAGACTTCACATGTGCAGCACCAGTTCTCTGGAAAATGCTACCGCGGGCGATCAAGCACACTCAGAACTCTCATAGGTTTAAGAGGGCCCTGAGAATACATATTCTCAGTCTGACCTACCAGAATCCCTAATAGCTAACCCCCCGCCCCTCACTCTCTAGCGCACTTACTTTCAGCACTTATCTGTATATAGATGTACTGTCAGGGTGGCAGGTCCATCCGAATTCTACATAAAACAACCCCATATTTATGTCATATGGATGGACCATTGTAAACCTAGCACTTCTTACCCTTCGTCTCACCCATACACCCTGTAAGAGGACAAAGGGGATTGTGGTGGACCAGAAATATGTGTCACCAAGGACCCTGGCGTTGGTGAGGTGAAAACCTGTAATTTCATGTGTCAGCGGCGGTAGGTTGCTGACATACGTTTTCTGTTAGTATGCTTGCAGAGCAAGTAGTCTGGGTCTGGTTTTCACAGGAGTAGTCATAGAGTTGGGTGGGTGACTGCTCCCACATCTTCAGGGTCCAGGCCAAAGTTTGGCTGCTGTATGTAAGCCTGGAGCTCAGGTGGGTAGAGGTGATTAATTGTCTGTGTTGCTGGGAGAGTGCTGGTGTGTGCAGCAGAATATCCCAAGAACAGACTACACGCCGGTTTCAGTTGGAGACAAGGAAGGCTGGAGGCCAGATCTGGACACAGGACTGTAAGTGTCCCACACGGACTGTGTAAATTTGTTTTATTTTCTCAGCATTTTGGCTAAAGTTAAGCCCACGTTTATGTTACTGTTTATCTAAGACTGAAATAAACGCATGAACAGAGCTAAAGGACTGGTCCTGTGTTATCCTTCCACCGAGCTGATCCCTTACAACCCTTATAGATTGTAAGATCTTGCGAGCAGGGCCCTCAGACCTTGTGTCTCATCTGTAAGTAGCTTTTCATTGTGTAATGTCTGTCTTTTTGTCTGTAATTGTACCCTCCAAATTGTAAATTGTATATAAATAAAGGTTAATATTATTATTATTACATAGACCCCCATTAGATAGGGAGGTATATAGACTCCCCACAGTAGGTAGCTAGGAATATGGGTACCCTCAGTAGGTAGGTATAAAAACCCCCAGTAGGTAGACAGGTATATATGGCACTTATAGGTAGTTTATATAGCCACAAACAGTAGAGAGGTAGGTATATAAGTCCCCCGAGTAGGTAGGTATATAAGTCCCCCGAGTAGGTAGGTATATAGCCTCCTTCTAAGTAGGTAGATATATAGGCCAACCCAGAAAGTAGATATATATATATCTACCCCTAGTAAGTAGTTATATGGGGGCCCCCTGCAAGTAAGTAGGTATATAAGCACTTTCACTGGCTAGGAATGTATATAATGCCCCCAATAGGCAGGTAAAGAGGTCCCCTCAAAAGGTAGGTATGTAGGTATATAGGTCCTCTTAGTATTCAGCTAGGTATATAGGTACCTCCAGTATGTAGGTAAGTATAAAGGTCCCCCAGTAGGTAAATACATAGGGTCTCCAGTAGGCTGATAGGTGTATATTTGGTGTTTCAGTTTGTCAGAAAACGTAAGGGAGCAGGAGCTGAGCCCACTCCATATGCGACAAGTGCTGGTTGTTAGTTACAGCTGATCTCCACCGCTAGTGACTGAGATCGGAGACAACTCTGATCTTGGCCGTTTACCCATGTATTTGCCATGGCAGCCAGAGGCCTAACAAAAGCCTCCATGCCTGCCATGAAAGGATTACTGATACAAATTGTCATAGGCAGGGTGTAATAGAAGATCACTGTAATTATTACATACTGCAGTTAAAAGTACAAGCGATCAAAAGATTGTATGTTCAGGTACCCTAGAAGGACTAAACAATAGTAAAAAATAAAAAAGGAACCAATACCCACCCTTTTCCTATTTACCAAATAAAAAATAAAGAACACGAAAAATGAACATAATTGTTAAAGTCACATCCGTAAAAGTCTGACATAATACAATATCAACTCATTTATCCTCCATAGTGAACGGTGTAAAAAAGATACCTAATGACACGATTCTTAGGTTCCATAAAAATGGAATGAAACAACATCAAAAAGTCACGTACACTGTAAATTGGTACCAATAAAAGCTAGATCTTGCCATGCAAAAAAAAAATGGGCCATAACACAGCTCCAATGACATAAAAATAAAAAAGTTACTGGACGCAGAAATTTTTTAGTATAGTAAAGCATAGTGAAAACTCTAAAAAATTGGTATAGATTAAATTGTATTGACCTGCAGAATAAAGATAGCATGGCCTTTATTTCACTTTATAACGTATGTGAAAACAAACTCCCAATTTCCAATTCCATCTGAAAGAATTTTTTGTGGCTCCTTCATACATTATACTGTATGTTGCTTCAAATTGTACCATTAAAAAATGCAACTTGTCCTGCAAAAAATAAGCCCTCAAACAGTTATTTTGGTGGACCTTAAGGAGTTAAAAAAAATAAGTGTAAAAAATAAAAATGTGGTAGGCCTTAAAGGTTAAATTTTCCCAGCCATTTCCTTTATTTTTGATAAGTAGTGCCGGGGGTGTCTGTCAGCCATTCACATCTCCTGCATCCTTAGGAATCAATATGTATGTTCCTCTCGGTATGTTGAAGTAATCGGGGAAGTTATTCACTGCTAGTAATTATCCTCTAGTAGTGGCTGACACCCATATCTAAGGGCCCCTGTGCAAAAACAGTATATCGGCCCCTTGTTAAATCCACCAGTAATTATTATCTGTGAAATTTATTAGCTCAGGTGCCTGGTTGCAGTCAAACTGAAAATAAAGACATTTACCAGTACCTAATTACCACAATACAGTGACCATATAGTGGTAGATACCAGTGTATACAGGATCTGCAGACTATATATTACCACAATACAGTGACCATATAGTGGTAGATACCAGTGTATACAGGATCTGCAGACTGTATATTACTGCCATACAGTGACCATAAAGAGGTAATTACCAGTGTAAACAGGCTCTGCAGACTGTATATTACTGCCATACAGAGCCCCTATAGTTGTAGATACCAGTGTAACACAGGCTCTGCAGACTATATTTTACCAACATACAGTGACCATATAGTGATAGATACCAGTGGACACAGGCTCTGCAGAGTGTATATTACCACCATACAGTGACTGTATAGTGATAGATACCAGTGTACACAGGCTCTGCAAACTGTATATTACTGCCCTACAGTGACCTTAAAGTGGTAATTACCAGTGTACACAGACTCTGCAGACTGTATATTACCGCCATATAGTGTCAATTTCCAGTGAACACAGGCTCTGCAGATTGTATATTACCCTCATACAGTGCCCATATAATGCACTCTGCAGACATTTAAGTGATTACAGTACAGTTACATCCTGTGACTCACAGATGACATTTCTCTGTTGAGCCATTCACTCTCCCTTTTCACCTCCATCTGGTTCCAGACTGTCACTTGTCCCTGCAGAATTTGCACACAAGTATCATAGAATCCTCATTTTTTTTCAGCACCTCCTTCCCTATGGCCACCTCTGTACAAATTTTCTTTGGGTGGGAGACCGAGTACAGACCATGGCTTAGAGGCACAGTCTCCATGGCTGTGGGTGGAAAAGAGTACTAACCCACTGGAAATTGTTCTACATTTATGGCCTGAACCCCTCATAATAAAATTGTGAGGTCCAAACTCTTTCCTTTGCCCTCAAGAAGATCAGCTGCAGGCATGATGCATCATTTTCAGAGGGTGTAAGGAATAAAATTTAGTATTGTGAAGCTTTTTGTAGCTTTTCTGTTTTTTTTGGGCAGATTTCCACTTTGGACTTTGATGGATTTATTGGACTACATCAGAGCAGCGTTGAAGTCATTTCTTTAATAAAATGTTCAATAAGATCTGTTATCAGAGAGTTTTTTTTTAAATTATATGTTTTTGTGTTGTGTCAGTGTCTCCTTTACCATTTTATTCCAGTGTTAGTAACAGAGTTGCTTGACAGAATTCTCTGTTTTACTGTGACTGGGATAACACAATTTTTTTAAATTTAAATAAGCACTCCCCAGGAACATCCCTTGTTGACCATTTTGTTAGAGAAATGGATCCAATATTGGTCTAACGTAGTCCAACGGGGAAACCTATAAAATACAAAAACACTAATCAGCATTTGGCTAACAGCTATCTATAATGCCTAAGGCAGGATGAATACTACATATGTCCCTACAGACCTTCCCTTTTAGATTTTAGCTAGGTAGCCGTGAGGAATATGACAAAAGTTACCCCCCAGTTCTTGTAACTTCACCTAAATTCACTCGACCACAGTGCAGGACTTAGAACTTCACCAAAGCTCCCCGAATGCTCAACACATGTCAATGAGGAAGCACTCAATTAAGCAAAAGCCACATTCCTTCAATTCCCTCAAGATGCAAGGCTTGTCAGCTCCCAATTCAGATAGGAAGTTGACCCAGCAGGGAGTCTGAGCCTCAAAAGTTCCCTCATTTAATTTCGTTAGCACCTTGGCCAGGGACAGGATAGACATGTGCTCCGAGAGGCAAAGCATCAAAATAGATTTGGCAGACACCTGGTGGCGAAGTTCCATAAGGAATTATGGAATAACCATGTGTAACAAGCACATCTCAATTTCACACTTTTAAATATGAAAGCGCCCCACACATATAGTTGTCACTCCCTCGTTTGTAAGACCAATGAGCAGGGGGGAACGAAAAGCTGGTACCAGGAACAGACCAGTTTTTATCACCCAGTCGTAGCATCTGATGGTGCCAGGGCCATGAAACTGTGGCATTGCCCTGCTGCGATACAGTATGTTTCATGTCCGAAGCCAGAAACAGCATGACTCTGGAAGGAAGGAGCATGTAGACCATCCCAGGGGCGTGACAGGGCGGTGACATGGGATGTCCCAGTATGGTTAAAAGTGAGAGCCCATCTGCCCACGCGCGACACCTGTCAGAGGGAGGGGGGAAGGCAGGGCCACGCCCCAAAGCCCCACTGGTAACTCTGCCCATCATTGACAAGCCTTTCAGGAGGGTGGCTGTGGATCTAATTGGACCACTGTCCGTTCCCAGCAGGTCTAGGAAATGCTTTGTACTGACGGTAGTTGATTATGCCACTCGGTACCCAGAAGCAGTAGCTTTCTCAACCATTCGGGAGGGCAAGGTGGCCGCTGCCTTACTGGAGATTTTCTCCCAAGTGGGTTTTATACACCAAATCGCAAAATTCTATGCAGATCTGAATTCCAGTACACCAAATTAGATCATATAGTATTTACTTGGAAGGTAGACTTTAAAAAGTAAAATATAACTTTTAATTAGATTGCTTAAAATATGAGAGAACAAGATTACTCTCCCAAATGTGTTATACAGAGCCAAATATCTATAAACAAAATACCCACACAAGTTAGGGAAGATAGGGTAGTCGAAATATTGCAAGAGGATAATCCCTAAACCATCCCTGCAATGCGTCCTGTCTAATGTGGACTACCTAATGTACAGGGAATGATACGTCCTGATAAGGACGACCCCTTCTGGAACCTATCCCTGTCACAAAAAAACCCTAATGATCCCTAACACTAGTAATGTGACAAAAAGAGTGTTATATCAAAAGAAAAGAAAAAAGTGCTCAAGTGCAAAAAACATAATAGTAATGTATCAATACTTCCCACCTCATATGAAGTCCCGACATGTTTCAGTACCTACTTTACTTCCTCAGGGGACAAATTTGTAGGCTGTGGGAAAAGGTATAGGAATCCCAAAATTAGCTAAGGGTCCATATTGTTCACAAAAGAGCTACAATATACAGTGTACACAGAGGTGGCTTACCTAAAGAGATGGTATTGTCCAGAGCGTATGGCTCATAGATACGGCTATGGTGTGCCGCATACCGGGATGCACAGATTACCCAATTTAAATAGCATTTCTGGTATCCCTTGTATCCAATTAAAGCGTACTCTACTCCATTTTAGAAAAGCCGCGCTACTTACCAATTAACCCGAACGTGGAGACCCAAAACCGGAAGTCACGTGGGTAGTGCCACATGTCCGGATGTTGTAACTCAGTGTCGTCATGTAAGGGCGGAAGTGACGCGGCAGGTATCGCTCGCCGCGTAATCAGAGGGCGGAAATGACGCGACGGCCTATCAGAGTACTCGCTTGTTCATATCGCTCTGTATCTTGGACACTACGTCGCGCCAGAAAGAGACAGAAATGACGCGGCGAGCATCCCGTCCCGCGTCATCTCAAAACAGGAATGACACGGGGATACCCAGTGATTCCAATTTATATATCACTGTATTTAAAACGGTATATGTGGCTCCCTTGTTCAGGGCAGGCACAGATCCTATGTCCAAAGACTCCTAATGGTAGTCTAATGTCTAGGACCGCTGTCTGTAAATACAGATGTCGCCGTCCAAATGATATTAATGGCTATAAAGAAGTCAATAAGAGGAACATGTATCAAAAACTAAAAAGTGTATAAGAGTCAAAAAACTCATATGGAATAATCAAACAAATTGGAAAGCAACATTTCATATGAAACAATTAAAGTTCAATTGATCGTTCAAACCGTCAGGGTAAATTGTCTTAAGTGTGTAAATCCAAAAGGATTCTCTGCATAAAATTAGTTTATTCAGGTCTCCTTTTCGAGCTTGTGGTTGGATCTTATCAATCCCCATGAATTTGAGCTGTCCAAATTCACCATTATGTTCCGTCCATATGTGTCTTGCGACACTAGTGTCCCTTTTGTTTCGAATATCTCCTAAGTGTTCTCCTATGCGTCTACGAAACTCACGGATTGTTTTTCCAATGTATTCTTTACCACAGGAACATCTAATGCGATAGATTATTCCTGATGATCTACAGTTGATAAAGTGCCTAATGGAGAAGCACCGTCCTGTCCATTGGTTAGCAAAGCTTTTGCCCATTTCAATATAAGGACAGCCTATGCAGCCGCTACATTTGAAGCAGCCCAATGGCTGTCTCCCAAGCCATGTCGTTGAAGAGGGGGGTGGTGTATAGTGGCTCTTAACTAGAGTATCCCGTAAGCTCCTACCACGTCTGAATGTAATTAAGGGTCGTGGACCAATTTTATCTTTAATGTCCTGATCTAAAAGCAGAATGTCCCAGTGCTTGGCCAGAATTTTTCTGACCTCACCCGAAGCCTCATCAAATGTGCCTATTATTCTGGCCAAGTCAGTGTTTTGCATAGTGCTTTTAGGTTTTGGGGTCAGAAGGTTTGTTCTTTCTATCTGAAGAGCATGATGATAACCCTTTAGAATGACATCTTCGGGGTAGCCCTTCTCCCTAAACCGATTCTTCAGGTCCACTGCTTTTCTTGTATTCCACAATATTAGAACAGTTTCTACGTAATCGCAAGAACTGTCCTCTTGGAATACCCCTTTTTAGGGGCACCGGGTGGCTACTTTTCCAATTAAGCAAGGAATTGGATGCCGTGTGTTTACGATAGATTGTTGTGGAGATGTTTCCACTCTGATCTTTAGAGATTTTCACATCAAGGAAAGTTAAATGGTCACGATCAATTTCATAGGTAAATTTGAGACCCCAGGAGTTGCAGTTCAGTTTTTGGATGAATGTTATGAAATCAGGCTTAGGTCCGTTCCATAGTGGGTTTTCCCCAGGAAATGCTCACTGACCGGAGGACCCAGTTCATGTCGCAGTTGATGGTCTGTAAGCAGATACAGGTGCAACATCTGGTGGGCAGCCCATACCACCCACAGACTAATAGCCTGTGCGAATGGTTCAGTGGCACCCTAAAACAGATGCTTAAGATGTTGGCCAACTCACATGGGCACAACTGGGAGCAGTACCTCCCACACCTGCTATTCACTTACCGGAAGGTTCCATAGGGCTCAACAGAGTTCTCCCTCTTCAAGCTCCTGTATGGGCGGGGAGCCCTGGCTCCGGTGAAGGAGGCCTGGGAGGGAGACTTAACCATCCCTGAGGTGTTGGTCATCAAGTATGTGCTGTGCTTTCATGACAAAATGTAGGTCTTGACCCAGCTTGTGCATGGCCATATGTTGCAGCCATAGGCCAACTGGAATGCTTGCGAGAGGACCTACAAGGTGTGAGTACTCGTCCCTGTACCACAGGACAAGCTGCAGGCAGCCTGGGAAGACCCGTACATCGTGCACCAGCAACTCAATGCCGTAACATGTCTGGTCACCCTGGACAACGACCCAACAGCGCCTGGGCATTGTTCGTAGTCTTTCTCCTCAAGAAGGACTGAACCATCTGCTTCTGCATGGACTACAGGGGACTCAATGCTGTCATGGTCACCGATGTGTACCCAATGCTGCTCATCAGAGACCTGCTCAATCAGTTGGCAGGGGCAAAGTACCTTACCATCATGGATCTGAGCTGGGGATATTGGCAGAATCCCCTCACTCATGAGGCCATGGAATGCTCTGCCTATATCACCCCCTGTAGACTGTATGAGTCCACCGCCATGCCATTCGGCATGAAAAATGCTCCTGCCACTTTTCATTGTATGGGCAACACACTGCTCAAGGGACTGAAGGGTACGTGGCGGCATACCTGGATGACATAGCTGTTTTCAGTCCCACCTGGGAGGATCACCTAAAGCATCTAAGACAGGTGCTTGGTTGAATCCACCAATCAGGCTTGACCATCAAGCCGGAAAAGTGCTAGCTGGGCATGAGCGAGATCCACTACATGGGGCACCAGTGAGGCGGGAGGGCCCTGAAGCCAGAGCCCGGAAAGGTGGATGCCATTGCATTCTTGCCCACCCCCAGGACCAAGAAACAGGTAATGTCCTTCCTGGACACCACCGGGTACTATAGTAGGTTTGTTCCACACTATAGTAGCCTGGAAAATCCCCGGATGACCTCACCAGAAAGAGGTTGCCCTCCGCAGTCAATTGGATAAACAACTGTGAGACAGCCTTCCAGGTCCTCGAGGCTTCCCTTTACAGCTCCCCATTACTATAAGCAGCCGACTTCACCCGGCAGTTTATAGTACAAACCTTTACCAGTGAATTTGGCCTCGATGTAGTGCTCAGCCAAGTTGACACAATGGGTCAGGAACATCCCATTATGTACCTGAGCTGAAAACTTCTGCCAAGGGAAGTGGTCCACTTCGCGATGGAGAAGGAATGCCTGGCAATAGTGTGGGCCCTGTAGTATCTGCAGGAATACTTATACAGGCGCCATTTCATTGTGGAGATGGATGTCAGCCCCCTGAGCTAGTTACACACCGTCTCCGAACCAAAGGTAAGTTGCTATGCTGGAACCTGGTGCTCCAACAGTACCACTTTGCCATTCGCAACTCTAAGGGCTGAGACCACGGCAACACTGATGGATCATCTCTACTGGAAGGGGGTTATGCCGAGCATACCAGGAGCTTCCAGAACCAGCAAGCTGTATTTATCCCTAGGTATGCCCATCACAACTAGACACATATTACTGCTTTTTTTTCTGTACCCATATCCTATCTGTATTTGTACCTATGACCAGTACTATACTACAGCTGTATCCTTATGTATGTATTGTTTGTCTAGTGTGCTCACAAGGCGATTAAAATATATAAACTTTTATTCTGAGCTGGTCTGTTGTCCCGATCATCCTGATCTCATTTGTCTGTGTTCTCGGTCTCTAATATATTGCTACCCAGGGCAGGTTCCTGGCCTGGTATAAGTCTGTAATGGACCAGGCTAATAACAAACGAAGAATTTTTGGCAGTCTACCAGGCTGACAGAGTTCTGTTTCACGGGTGCGGGTAAACAGATCTCTCCCAGCTGTTCAGGGTTGTGGGCAAGTGGGGTATCCTTTCGCACTCCCTGGGTCTTCCTGTGTGGACAGGGATTAACTGTGAAACCATATCCAGCTGACCTTGCTCACCTCTTGGGGAAACGCAATGTCACGAATACACCCCAAGTCAGGCCGTCAACCCTTGAGTGGGCACAGGTCTCCTGACAGAATGGTATTAAACATTTAGCCCCACAAATTAGTTAGCCAAAACCATGCCTGTAGATAGGTAGACACCTCCACTCAATATCTAGGTAGGTAGGCCACCCGTTACATGATAAGTCCTTGGTAGTTAGAGGCAGCAGTAGGTAAGGCCCCAGGTAGTACATAGAAAAGGCTTCAGGTAGGTTGTCAAGGCCCCAGGGAGGTAGGTATGTAGGCAGGCAAGGTCCAAGGCAGGAAGGCAGTTGGCAAGGAGACATGCAGGTAGGCAGGGATCTTAGGAAGGTAGGTGGTGGCTTCAGGTAGGTCGACAAGGCCCTTAGGTAGGTAGGTAAGATCCTAGATAGAACGTTAAACGGGCAAGGCCCCAAGTAAGTTGGTAGGCTGCAGGAAGTTTGGTAGGAAGGCCAAAGATAGGTAAGTAGGTAGGCCCTAGGCAGGTAAATAGGTAGGCTCCAGGTATTTAGGCCCAAGATAGGTAGGTTGGTAGGCCCTAGGTTGGTAAACAGGTAAGCTCCAAGTATATAGGCCCAGGTAGGTTTTCCAGTCCTGTCAGGAGACAGGGAGCAGAGAGCAACTTCTACCCCCTGTGGCCTGTCTCCTGAACCTTGTGACATCCAGAGACAGACAGCAGGGGGCAGAATACAAGGGGGCAACTCCTACCCCCTTGCACACTCAAACACGCACCTCTCCCCTGCACACTCAAACACACACACCCGCACATTCAAACACACACACCTCTCCTTCCACACTCAAACACACACACCCTTGCCCAACACACTCAAACACACACAAACACTCAACACACTAATCCACTCCCCCACACACACAACCCCCAGTAATGTACTCACTGGCATCTTGGATCTTCACACTGCTCCACTGGGTGCTTGGCGTGGAGCCGTGTGGTTCCCGCCAAGCCCTGCCCCCTCCTTCTAGCAGTCCTCTGGGGCCCGTTGCTCTGATAGCCTCCTGTGTAGGAAGCTATCAGAACCTCACACCAGCCCCAGTCAGTGGCTTCAGGGCAGCGTCTCTTGATAGGCCCCAGGTAGCTAGATAGGCTGTAGGTAGTCCACAGATAGCTAGGTAGGCTGTAGATAATTCCCAGGTAGCTAGGTAGGCTGAAGGTAGGCCCAGGTAGGTGGTAGGTAGGCCCCAGATAGCAAGATGGTAGATAGGCAGCAGATAGCTAAGTAGGCTGTTGTTAGGCCCCAGATAGCTAGGTAGACTGTAGGTGGGCCCCAGGTAGACAGGGAGGTAGGCTGTAGGTAGGTCCAAGGTAGCTATGTAAGTAGGTAGGCTGTAGGAAGGCCCCAGGTAGATAGGTAGGTAGGTTGTAAGTGAAGTCCAGATTGGTATGTAGGTAGGTAGGAAGACTGGGCTCCAGTAGTAAAAAAAAATAATTAACTCACCTCTCTTCCCGTCTTCCTGACTCGACGTGCGGCAAGCCGGCTTCACCAAGTGGAGCCCAGCATAGGCGACGTCATCCCACCACCTCCATCTACACTAGCAGCCAACGCCTGGTAGGCTTAAGGCCTCAAGCCTTAAAACTACTAGGCCAAAGAGCGGAGCAGAGTGCCAATGGTCAGGGATTAAATTTTTTTGTCCAGAGGACAGGATGCTCCTGGCCCATTGTGGCAGCAGATGCCATAGTAGTCACTGCCCCCCATCATTAGTGGTGCCCTATTTGTGAGAGTCTTCCACGCAACCCAAGAGAGTTGGTAAGTATACCTATAGGGTGTTTGTTTATTCTTATATGCTAGACCCCAAACTGCAGGTATAGATTAAAAGTGTTTCCTAAAGATTGCTATTGATGCCTATGTTGATAATTAGCCACAACATTAAAAAAATATATATTGTGTTGTACACGTTTTGACCAGTGGCCGTATTTATGGACAAGTGCTATCTGTGCTGTCGGAAATTAATAAACGCTCTTTTGGACCTGCATTGGATCTATGGCTGCATTTGACATCTGAGCAGTGTTGGACTGGGTTGCCTAGGGCCCTTCAGTGAAGTTGATTTCTGGGGCCCACCATTGGAGTTAATTCTTGGGACTCCACCAGTGGACATGATTCTCAGGCCCATCAGTGGAGTTGATTCTTGTGGCCCATCAGTGGAGTTGATTCTTAGGGCTTCACCAGTGGAGCTGATTCTTGGGGCCCATCAGTAGATTTGATTTTTATGGCTTCATCAGTGGAGTTGATTCTTGGGGCCCAACAGTGATGTTTATTCTTGAGGTTCCATCAGTGGAGTTGATTCTTGGGTCCCATCAGTGAAGTTGATTCTTAGGGCTCCACCAGTGGAGTTCATTCTTGGGACTCCACCACTGGACTTCATTCTTGGAGTTGATCCTACAGCAACTGCACATACTTTACATGTCTCTTGCTTTCTGCCTTTCTTTCTTTCTGAAAAGCAACCTTAGTCCTTCTATTCCTATTGGCCCACCTTGCCCAGGGGCCTACTGGTGGTTTCCTCTGCTCCCCAAGAGGCCAGTCTGAGCCTGAAAATGAGCTAGGTGCTTTCCCTGTGCATTTACTAAACCTGTTCATATAGCACAATGTGAATGCAACCTTAATCCAACCCTCACTGTAGTAATCAAAGGAGGGGACAAAGGACAATTGTCACGGTGACATTAAAAGATAAGAAAGCAATAAAGATTTTGTAATATTTACCGAGTTCTTACTTCTTGCTTGCTATGCAAATACAGTCTTTTTTCCCCCTTCCTACTCACTTACTAGAACCCATCTGTCTTAGTAATGTGTTTTACTGATACCCAGTCAGGTGATCTGAACGTGTTTTGCTGTAAAGAACACAGTTTCATTTCTGGCACAACTTCTACGCTGTTTCCCTTCTGGTCTTCTGAACAATAGTAAAACAGGAAGGCTTAAGTTCAGCCCATTTCCTGTTTAAAAGATCATCATGGGTTTCCCACACTTATTCCTTGAATCCACAACTAAAATCATGCAAAATAACAGTGAGAACAATGACAAGCTCCCGTGCACGTAAAGACACTTCCGAGCTGTGACTCTTCAAAGACAAAAGATGTTGGGAATTGAGGGAGTAAAACTCAAAAGAGACCTGGCCTGTAATGGGCAATCTTATTATGCACTTTACTACAGTCAGTGTTTGGGAAACATCATTGTAAAGCAGTACGCCAATGACAAGTGATTTGTAAAACTATTTTGACTCGTAATACATTTTAGGCAAGAACATCACAGAGGCCTCATGAGTCATCGCCCAAACTGGTGTAAATAAAGAAATTGTTGGTTGCAGTGGAATGAGCGGCTGAGTCACTGGCCACCATAAATCTTCCAAATCAACTTGGTTTTGAAAATTGGAAAATTGGAATTGGAATTTTTTTGTCTAATCTCCAGGAAGTTCATATTTTCTGTAAAACAATCATAGAGGTTTCACGTGCCAGCACTCGTTTTCGTCCCTTCTCTGAAGTTAGACATCCCACCAATGAGCTACCGGTGCATTTCTTTCACGATAAAGGGAAAATATATGACATTGCACCAGTTCAGATAAATTGACGAGCAGATAACACATAGTTGTACCTTTTCTGCCAGTGTTGAAGCCGTGTTTTGCCACACTAGATAAGAGACAACCAATCCTTTTTGACGTGCATGCATCCTATAAGACACATGGACTAGGCTTGTCCACTTGGGCTAACTTTTTTAACTTTTGTAACTGTGCTTTAGCATATTTGCGACTTAAAGAGGACATGTGACATCTCCTGACAGGTCTGTTTCAGTAAATCCTTGAGTTCCCTGTGAAATTACAGTTTTGGAGCCTCTTATAACTCTGTGTTGTGCTGTTCCTCTGTTATTCCTCCTAGAAATGTATTACTGAATCTGCCAGATGAGTGGTACCGTTCCAGCTTTCAAGGGGTGTGTCCCTGCACACACTATCAGGGCAATGACATACTGTGTAGGTACACCCCTTTGGTGATAACCATCTGATAGACTGTCATACCTTTCTAGAAGGAATAACAGGGGAATCACGCAGTATGGAGTTTTAAAGGTAATATGTCATCACAAAATGACTTAGGGTAACATGTATGAAATTTGATGCCGACACATCAGTTCTAAATCAATAAAGAGGAGTGTAGAATGTGACATTATGTATGAACCTGTCATATGTGGGTTCATAATTCTGGCATGTGGTATGCCTTGCATAGCATAACATAGGGTATATCTTTGGCACATATCATTGGTGCCTATCTTTTGCATATTCAAAAGTGCTGTGTTTGGTGCATATTGTGCCGAGTTTTGAAGTACGACTGTTCATACATCTATCAAACTGGGCTACAATTGTTTTTTTGGCTCAAAGCAAACCAAAAACCTGGCGCAGCCCTGTTAAAATATGTCGCCCCTTATTGTCTAAATTTTGTTTTTATGTTAAATACTTTTTTTAAGAATGTTTGGTTGTTTTTTTTTATATTCCATATCACTACCAATATTTTTTTTTAAACCTGAAATCCTGCAGATTTTGCTTTGGCCACTAGGCCTAATAATAGTCTGAAACTTCCTATTCTGTAGAGAAAACTTTTCAGCAGTCTCCTGATTATCAGCACAGGCAGGTTGCATTGAAAGGTGACATCAATTTGTATAGATAACACAGGATCCATCATTCACAATAGAAGATGTCACAGCTCCTCCCTACACACTGACTTCTTCCCAGGTCACAGAGGATGCCTAGAAAACTCTCCTATGGAAGTCAGTGGGTCTGAGCCTGCTCATAAGCTCCTATGTCCATTTAGCTGCTGTAAAGCATCTCTCTAAATGCCGTTAAAAGCAGCTCAGACAAAATGGCTGTCCCCATAATCATATACAGACAACAGAATTGAGAAATCTACAATCAGAAAATAAAAATGGTTAAGAAGAAAAGAATATGGATCAGGGGCTTGTTTTAATTAGTAAAACATTTTTTGAAAGATTCCCTTTAAGGAAAGATGCTCCAGGATTGTTATTTCATGTAGAATACCAGTTTTTACTAAATCAGGCGTGTCAGGAATGGCAGCAGGTCCTCTTTCACGGGTCAGTGATCACTAATACACCTTTTACAGCCTTATAAATGGGCCTTATGCTACAGTGCTGTTTTTTCAGGATTTTGTACCATGAGTGCAGCATGGGTGTGACACATTGCATAGCTTCTTTCTAAGGGCAACCAGGGTAACCTATGGTCCTGGCCATTTAAACCATTGATTGTTATGATCAAAAGTGACCATATCATGTTTAAATTGGGGCTACCAGTGCCACAATCAGGTACTGAGAGACCTCTGTGCAGTAAGACCTGAGGAAATCTACCTACAAATACAGGGCACCTCTATGGGGTCACCGGTCGCGTCAAGTTATGCTAGCGTGTTCATGGCTGCTCTAGAATCGCAATTCATTCAGAAGACACAGGGCTACAACGAGGTTGTGGTCTGGTATAGGTATGTGGATGACATCTTTGTCCTATGGAATGGATCAAAAAAAGAACTAGAAATATTCGTGGATAATATTAATAAAATACACCCTCTGATCAAATTTACGGCCACCATGGACAGGGATGTCATCCACTACCTTGACGTTGAGGTGAGGAAGACTAGGGAGGGATTTATTACCAGCTTATTCACCAAGCCCATTGACAGAAATAATGTCCTTCATAAAAAGAGTTTTCACGCACCTAAAACATTTGAGGGGATAGCAAAGGGCCAATTCACCAGGGCCAAACGCATCTGCTCCTCTCCACAACTTTATCAACAACAGAGTCAGGAGATGGTTAAAAAATTCGTTGAAAGAGGATACAATAAAACCAAAATAGAAACAATAGCACAAGAAATAGGTGAAAAAGATCGTTCTGTCCTATTCAATCGCCATCAAAATAAGGAAGAGCATAACAAACTGGCTTACATTAGCACATATGATACACACAGTGAAATGATAAAAAGAGCAATACAAAAACACTGGAGCATACTTAGACGATGTCAAATGTGGCAAGTTATTTAAAGACCACCTTTTCTTTGTATATCGCAAAGGGACGGACGAAAGGAAGCCAAATAGTCCGAAGTGACATACGGGGAAGAAAAAACCTAATAGTCAGAAGTTTTTTAAGAACATAGAAAGAAGAGGAACTTACCCATGCGCCAATTGTCAGAACTGTAGTGCTGTTATAGGGGGCCACACATCACACATCCCCCACGGAAAAAACATACCAATTAGGGAACTTTCCCACAATGAAATTTACTAAGAATGCGATTTAGTTTTTGAAATTGCCGTGCGGGATTGCATATGTGGGACAAACAACACGTAGCGTAAAAATTAAAATTTAACGAACATCGTAGTAACATCAGGGTTGCGCAAAAAAATAAATGTATAAACAGAGTGAAGGGAAAAAAAATTTGGAGAAACGAGTGTTGCTAGGCATTTTCTAGAAAACAATCACAATGTATCAAACTAAGATGGCTTTTTTTAGAGGAAGTTGAAGAGAGGGAGGGACAATCCATCGAAACGCTTCTTTTACGACGAGAAGCGAATGGAATTCATGTATTAAACACACATTGCACCACTGATGAACGAAAGTTGGGGCCTTAAGAGCCTTCTTGTAAACACAAAAAAAAAAAAAAAAAAAACCCACTATCCATTAGCCATATGTAGCGGCATAAAATAGTATACACTCTGCCGTGCTTACCTATAAATTGTAGAGGGTAAGTCAGCAGTGCGTGCTTGAGAAAGGGGGAGGTCCCCCGAAACGTCGTAAAGCCCTGCGCCACGCCCGCCTGTCAGGTACTGCCGTGCTCCAAGCGGAGCGGACCAAGCTATGCAGTCGCAGTACTGCAGATGAAAATACTCTTCAACATCTATTATACCGCTTACTATGGAATGTTCTCCACCATAATCGCAAGTAGTACAACTGCTGTCATTCAATCTTTGTATTTATGGGACTTTTTAATAAATTTCTACATTTTTTTGCAATTTAAAGAAGCCTGCCATTTTCTCTGCTGTTGACTGTGTTGAGGGTTGAGAAGCCCTGGCTAAGGCAGACTTGCCCTATAGCGGTCTTTGTACTTATATGAAAAGTAGCTACGTTGAAAAATAGACCCAAAAAAGGCCACAGCTGTCTGTTCACTAAAGGTGACATCTATGAATTTACAGGTGGTATTTTTTTTGGTGTATATTGCGCCAAACACCTGCTGGTGCACTGCTCTATAGATGGCACAACACTTTTTAATGCGCCTAGAATACGCCAAAGTTTCATGTGAAACTGCCTTATAAAGTTTGGTGCAATACACTTACATTCATAGTGTCGTATTATATACTTCTCTATATACATTTAGAACTGATGTGTCGGCACCAAGTTAAAAAAATGGCGCATGCATGTTTATAGATGTCGCCCTATGACTTTTGCCTAAATAACAGCCTGGGCCATAGTGACATAAACCATAATGTATTAACACACAAAAGTATGTAAATCTAAGTGTAAAATAAAAAAGATTAAAAATGTGAAAAAAAAAATAATTATTAATAAATATTCCTGTATATACAATGAAAAAAGCAAACAACCTTCTCCAGTTCGGTATTCACCTGGCAATAATAACCTGAAGAATTTCTTAAACAGATTACATAGTATAAAGTGTGAGCAGTATAAAAATCTTTATTTTTTCATATCCATGCTACAGAGTAATGCACAGGCACCACCAAACAGCCCCAAAAATATAATATCTCGAATATAAAACAAAATCTAAAACAAAGTATCACCATTGTCACAGGGTGTGCCTGGTATTGCAGCTCAGCTCCATTGAAGTGGATTGGCCTGAGATGCAATACCAGAAGCAACCTCTTGAATGCCTCTACAGACTTGATCACTGAGGGGTTAACATAATTTTCACACCATAGATGTGATGTTATATAGATAACAAACGCCATCCCTTTCTGATCTATGGGGGACGATTGCCAGGGTTGTCCCATTTTTTCTGTGTTTTCTGTAAATTGTTAGTGTAGGGACTCGCAAGATATGAGGAACCTTGCCGGGGCTTGCAAGCTTGCATATAGTGGCCACTGTATCAACTAATACCTCATATTTGATATTTTTACAGTATGTCATTTTTTTCCCAAAAGGTACTGGGGAGCGTGGGGGGGGTCTGTATTTTTGTGTTGGACACCCAAAAGTGCTGGGCAGCCCGCCCAATCGAATAGTAGTGGCGTAATAATCCGTAAGCCAGCATGGTGCACCACACGTATCTGCATTAATGGCACCCTTTTGTTTCGCCTTATCTATATGCAATTATAATACTACCAACCACCCCCCTCAAAGATAGAAGTTGTGTGAGTGGTTGTCAGTAATTTTGCATATGTGCAATCTCCCCATGTATTATACTGTGACTTTTCTGCATACTGGTGTAAAAGGTTTCCAAATTTTGGGGGGCAGTCTAATTGTTTCCCCGGGTAGTGGTGG
>JAODAL010003022.1:0-182158 GCA_025379985.1 Phyllomedusa bahiana
TATGTTCAGAAAATAAAAATTTGAGAAGTAGGGAAATATTTTTGGAAAGTTCTTTTTAAAAGACGGTAAATCACAGCTTTCTCAAATCCCTCTAATCAAAAAAAAATTGCGGGATTAAAAATTAACGAAAGGGTGTCATCAACAAATGGGGACGGAAAAAAGTCCAAAAAAAAAGTATTGTTATGTTTGGAAATAAAAGGGTATTTTTTGCACCTTTCAATTCACCTTGGGGTGAATATAGAATTGCTGTTTTAAGATTTTACTGTGCTGCGTCAATGAACGTGGGGGTGCGAAAAAGTCAAAAAACACGTAACTTTAGGGTTTTGATGTAAAAACGGTTTTTTTTGCATTTTCAATTCCCCTGGGGTAAAAATGAATTGTTTTTTTAAGTTTACTAGAGCTGCGCAATGAACAGTGGGGGTGCGCAAATCAAAAAAACGTAACTGTTTTGTTTTGATAAAATAAACGGTATTTTGGCCCCCTTTTCAATTCCTTGGGAATAAAATTGCGTTTTTAAAATTTGACGTAGATCTACGTCTGAACAGTGTGGGTGCGCAAAAGTAAAAAAACCACGTAACTGTTATTTTTTGATAAAATAAACGGTTTTTTTTGCACCTTTCAATTACCTGTGGTGAATATGAATTGCTGTTTTAAGTTGAGTAGATGCACGTCAATGAACAGTGTGGTCGAAAAGTCAAAAAACAGTAATGTTTTTTTTGATATAAAAAAGGGTTTTTTTTTGCCCTTTCAATTCCCCTGTGGGGAATATAGTTTGCTGTTTTAAAGATTTACATAGTGCTGGTAAATGAACGTGTGGGGGCGAAAAGTCAAAAAAACACGTAACTGTGATGTTTTGTACGATCACGGATTTTTGGCAAAAAAAACAACCTTGCTGACTAAAAGATTGTGGTTTGAATTTTAAGTGCGGGTGGAAAATCAACATCCGGGTGTAATGGTAAAATTGAACACCTATCTGAAATGTTATGATAATAAAAGTGGAGTTTTGCAGCTAACAAAGAGACCTGCGGGTTACTAGAAAATTATGTTAAATCAAAAATAAGTTAGGTGCCCAATATCCAGGAAATATTTCAATAGCAAACTGTTAATAATAAAGATATTCCACTACAATGTCTACACTAAGTCTTGGTGAACTTTATCCAGTGTTCTTTATAGATAGAGCTTGTCTGTTTTCCCCCGGCGGGGGCCCCCCCCCCCGCACCCACCCCCGTGAATTTACAGTGGTAGATTCTGCTTTAAAATTCTCTAGCTAACTACATAAAATGTTAAAATCCCTAATCTAACTAAATTGGAAGGATCACCTAATTTAGAGGTTTCTCTGTGCAGAAATAGACAAATTTTCGCTGAGCTGTTTGGCCACGGGCAGAGCGCAGGTCCTACCCCTATGAGACGCTGAGAGACACTGAGGCTGAAACAGGAAACGCTGTTTCTTTTTTAAAACGAGGTCATGTGATTTTCCACCAATCAAAACCATACACATCCCGTCATACTTTCGCACACACTTTCTCACCCTGCTCTATTCTGTAATCTCATTTGCGGGCCGCCAAAATTACGGGAAGCGCCAAAAAAGGCGCGATCTTAATAGATGATGCACAGTTTTTTAACCTTAATTATCGCATGATCTGGAAATTTCGATCACCATAAAAACCTTGCCGATTTCAACTTTGTCGATAAAAATCGCTCAACACTAGTCACAAGAATGTCCTCTGTAATTATTGGTCAACCCTTCAGCTTCTAAATATATAATTCTTTAATTACTTGTACAAAAGTGAGTCCTTACATCTTGATGAACCATATTTTCCAGACTACAAAACAAACCTCACTAAGTCACAACCAAATATCAACAACAGAAAATAGCAAGGAAATGTTTCATACTAATTAAAACTTTCCAGTTGGTGAAAAGAAATGGAGGGGTTAATGCCACTAACTTTGATAGTTTAGGGTAGTGTTGGGACTAGACTTTGACCCTCATACATAAACCCTGACAAAACAGGCAGCACCGCAAGTGTAAGTTGAGATCAAAGCTACTGACAGTCAAAGTATCTTTATAACAGTGAGTGTCAGTGTCTCTAAAATACTGATAGTCACAATACCTGTACAGCAGTGACAACTAACATGCTTCAGAGCAGTGAGAATCATAATGCCCTATTACAATGACAGCAACCACATCCTATAACAGTAACAATCTAAGCACCCTATGCCATAATGCTGACGTCAGTGTCCCCATGACAACCTCAAGTCTACTTTTAACAGCAACATTAACCACTTATTGCCATTGGCCACCTGGCCAGGTACTTTTTTTATTCCAAAAATTGCCACTAAATTACATTTTTTAAATTGCATTCCTCTGTTTATTACATTTATTTTATATAGGCGATGCATACACATGAACAGAATTGCAGTTTGCTTTTGAGGAGTGGGCCAATAAACCTCAGGTTGTGAAACAAAATATGAAGTTAAGGGTACCGAAATTTTTGTCCAGGCCAGTTCCGTTCTGTTCTTTACATTTTTTCAGTTGATCTACAATTTAGATGCAGTGTCTGATGCTCATTAGTTTATTGTTAGTACATTTAAATGTATTATTACTTTTGCAATTTCAAGTTATTTCAGTGACCATTGCGGGTTTTTACTTTTTTTTTACCGCTGATTTTCCCTGTATTCATGTCTTATATATAAGCCCCAGTTACAAAGGGAATACAACACCATTCACTGGAGAGTTTTTCTAAGTATATCACTAAAATGTATCCCAGAGAGAAGGCAGGGATGGTTTATTACTTTCTCTGCCTTCCCAATAACTCTCTGCACAGTGGTGACATGATTGCTTTAATCAGGCAACTGTTTCTGCCTTCGGCGATCAAATGATTGTGTGGGCCAGGTAACTGTAGATGCTGCTGAGCCTTAAAGTGGTGTTATCATGAAGTAAAATCCACTGCACAGGTCAGCTCTCCGCTAGCTCTCGACCGTGTATGAGAATGAGGAGGGTGGTGCTTGTGGCTGTCCTCCCCATTCACTTCTAAGGGAGTTCCAAATTTTAGCTGAGTGCACTATATTCTGTACTCCATTAGAAGTGAAAGAGGAGGATGTTTGCAAGTGTTGCCCTCATTCTCCTGCACGGTCATACTTAGCTGGGAGTCCAACCTGTGCAGTGGACTTTAGTTCATGGAAACACCCTTTTAAGGCCCAGCAGCGTCTACAGTTACCTGGCCCAGACAATCATGTGATCGCCGGAGGCAGAAACAGTTGCCTGGTTCAAGCAATCATGTCACCACCGTGCACAGAGGTCATTGGGAAGGCAGAGAAAGTAATAAACAATCCCTGCCTTCTCTCTGGCATACACTTTAGTGATATACTTACCAACTCTCGTTGATTGGGCGGGAGAGTCCCGCAATTGCGGGTCACCTCCCATCCCCATGGAAGGGTTGGTAAAACATCCCGCAGGTGAAAGGCTCTGCGGGGTTCTTTAGGAAAAGCAGAACCAGAGAATCATCAAACAATTCTGCTCTGGCACCACCGACAGTGTTGACTGTAAAAGTCTAGCTAAGCAGCACATACAGCCTTTTCGGCAAGTGGCACTGCTGGGAGAAGGTCCACCTGGTAAGTACTTACCCCCTCCCCGCTCCTGTCTGGCTCCCGGTGTCTTCAGACTCCTGTTTTTTTTACTTCCTCCTGCGGCAGGAGACAGGTTGAAGAAGTTTACTCTGCATTCTGTCTACTGCCCCCTGTGGCCTGTGAGGGGATAGTTACAGAGGGTTGTTGTTGAGTGTTTATTTAAATTAAAAAAAAAATTATGTGCTTTGTGTCTGTTTTTTTCATTTAACTTCAGTGTTAGTAATGAAGGTGTCTAACAGATACTAACGCTCGGGCTTGGTGTCAGCCAGCGGTATTTTTTGTCACCCCAAGGCTTATACTAACCCTGTATCTCTATTACCCCAGTACCCAATGCATCAGGGGTACTGGGAAAATCCAGATTACCATCAGAAGTGGACCTTCTGGCTGCTGGCTGGTATTTTTTTAGGATGGGAAGGGACCAGTATCTATGGACCTTCCCCTTTTGTTTCAGTATCAGGCTGCAGTTGTCGGGTTAACCTTGGCTAGTTATGGAAAATTGGGGGACCCATTTTACCCAAAAATTATATATTTATTGAGAATCTGAACATAGGCATCCATTATAATAAATACAGTAGTTGTCCATTTTTGGATTCTCAATAAGTAAATGATTTTTTTAAATAACGTAGACATATGGTAAATTCTAGTTATAAACCGTTTTGTGTGGTATAACCATATGTCTTTTAACTCTTTCGACGTATAGTTCCAACTGCCTTTGATACAAATAAAATATTTTATATACATACCTCAGTTTAGGGTTCCTCTTCATATACCCTTTTCAAACCATCTTCAACAACATGCATCAACGAGGCAAAAAATATTTTCAAAAAGCTTTATATGATTTTCAAAATTTAAAAACCTGGAGGTACATAATGTGTATAGTCCTTCCATTTCGCTTGATAGCCACTCATGAACGAGTCCTCATGTACAACTGGCAGGACCCACAACAGAGCTGATGCGCATTTGACCTTGTGACATTTCGGAATGAAATTACTCCTTTTTCAAGCAAAACGCCCAGCTGGGAGGAAAAGCAACACTCCTGAATTTCAGGAGGTGAGAAGCTTAAACTCAAAGAAAACAGCCGAACTGGTGAAGTGATACATCCCCTTTAAGGTGCTAAAACTTAATAAACACCGCTAAAAAGGCCCCATATGGAAACCAAACCCCTTAAGGAGTATATCCACCCAACAGGTGTTTCACAATGTTTTTTAGTGAAAATAAAAAATAAAAAAAAATTTCAACAATCTGCAATTATAGCTGAAAATGTTTAATTTTTACTAAGAATCCTGTAAAACAAAAACACCACAAGTTTTGTTACTCGACTACTGCCAAGTCTGTCAATACCCTATATATGTGTATAAACTGCAGTTTGGGTGCATGGCAGAGCGTACAAGGGGGAGCGCTATTTGGCTTTTGGAACACAGATTTTGGTGGGTGCCATGTCGCATTTGCAGAACAGGTGAAACCTTTCAGAAGTCACCCCATTTTAGATTCAACATACCTCATGGCTCCCCTCTAGGGGTGTATTGTGCATTTCGGACATACAAGTGCTCCATAGTTATTTTTTTTTAACATTGGGCCATGAAAATGGGGAGTGAGAGGGGGGGGGGACGCAGCTACATAGTTACATAGATGGAAGGCCGAAAAAAGACAGGACATCCATCCAGTTCAGCCTATTTTGCTAAAGTGTTGCTAAAGTGTTGATCCAGAAGAAGGCAAAAAGCCCCCATGAGGTAGAAGCCAATTGTACTCATTTTAGGGAAAAAATTCCTTCCCAACTCCAATCTGACAATCGGAATAATCCCTGGATCAAAGACCCTTCTCCAGAATCCTAATCACTATAACTTGTTATATTATTACACTCTAGAAATGCATCCAAACCCTTTTTGAACTCTGTTAGTGAATTCACCATGACAAGTTCCTCTGGCAGAGTGTTCCACGGTCTCACTGCTCTAACAGTAAAGAATCCCTTTCTATGTTTATGTAGAAACTTTCGTTCCTCAAGACGTAGAGGATGCCCCCTTGTTCTGGATACAGTCCTGGGTATAAATAAATCTTGAGTTCTGCCATTGTCTTTTGGGTTTCAATTTTACAGCGTTTGCTGTGCAGTGTAAATGACAGAATAACTTTATTTTGCGAGTCAGAACAATTGCAATTATATACATTTTATTTAGTGTTTTTATTTTATCACTTTTACACAATAGAAAGTTGTTTATAAAAAATTGTGTTTTTATGTTATCCTATTTTGACAGCCATAACTTTTGCTTGTGCTTGTGCCTGTTTTTTGCGGAATGAGTTGATGTTTTTATTGGGGCGCAGTATCTATGACAAGTTAGTTTTACTCTGTGGATTGATACAATTACGGCGATACCCAATTTATATAGTTTTTTTTACGTTGAAGCGCTTTTAAAAAAAACTGTTTTTAGTGTGAAAAACAATATTTATGCATTGCTATCTTCTGATAGCTATAACTTTTTTTATTTTTCAGTATACAAAGCTGTGTAAGGACCATTTTTTGGTGGGATAAATCAACGTTTCAACTTGCACCACTTTGGTGTTTATATGAGTTTTTCGATCGCTTGTTATTTCATTTTATGTGCTGTGGGATGAACAAAAATCGCAATACTTTGATTTTTTTTTTTTTTTACATCGTTCACTGTGCGGGTTAATTAACATGACAGATTTATAGAGTAGATTGTTATGCATGTGGTGATACCAAATATGTACACTTTATTTATCTTTGATCTTTTTTGGGGTGATTGGCATTTGTAAAGGGTAAAAGGACAGTGCATGTTTTTTATTTTATTTTTCGTGTTTGTGTTTTTACTTTTTTTAAAAAACTTTTTTACACTTTTTTTACTTTTCCCCATAGGGGATTTGTATGAGTGATCTTCAGATCAGTTACACAACATAGAGCAATACAGAGCAGAACTGCTCTGTATTGGTATCCATGGCGACTGTCAATCCCAGCACCAATGCATTAGGGGCATTTTTAGCACAACACCCTGGGAATGCTTTTTTTTTACTTCCCGGGTTGTGCCACTTGCTGCGCCGATTACAGGCAGAAGGGTCAACCAATTGCGGCCAGAGCTCACTCCGGCCATGAGTGATGCGGCAAAAGGGCCGCAGAAACCCATACCGCAAAGGGTGTGGGTAACCAAATGTGTGAAGGAGTTAAACGTGGATACATCTTTTTGTAGAAATCATTTTGGCTATTATCAAAAATGGACCCAACTTTTTAAAAGATATGCTTAGTTATGCAGATTCTTGTCATGTAATTGCATTGTTACTGTTTTGTTTCTAAAAATCAAAAGTTCAAGTTTTATTATTTTGTAAATCCACCTTTGGCCTTTAACACTGCCTGAATCCTTCTGGACATGCTCTCGATCAGATTCAAGCATGTCAACCCAAAATCTGATCCCAGGTCACCTATATATGTTCCCAATGTTGGCGCATACTGGTCGACTTATTTGGGTATGAATACAGTATTTTCGTCAACTCTACCCACACATATTTGATTGGTTGGAGGTCTGGGGACTGTGGGGATCAGTCCAGCAACTCTACTTCATTGTCATTGAACCATTTCTTCGCCAATCTTGACATATGCTTGGGGTCGCTGTCCTGCTGGAACACTATGGGTGACATGTATGAATTCTGACGCTGATAGACGGGTGCTAAATCGGGGTCAGTTAGTATAGACTGTACCAGAATGTATAAACCTGTTCTTCTGCAGTTCATACATACAAGCTCAGTCTAGTGCCACTACAACAACTCAGGCTCAGCCAGACCAAGTTAAAGTTGGTCTGGCTGTTCTAACTGTTCTGCGCCAAAGTTTTGGTGTGAAAGCATCATAAATGTGTCTACTTCTACCAATGTGGTGCGACGCCCCCGGAACGCCTCAAAACTTTGCCGCACTAAAAAGTGTCTTTGGCGCAGTACCGAGGCACTTATCACCTGTAGAACTACGGAGTACGCCTGTAGAACTGGTCTACTAAAGCTTTTTTAGGCCAGAATTCTGGTGCAGCCCCGTTCATACATGTTGGCCTATGTAGTCTTTTTAATACCCTTAGTACTCAAGTATACGAAGTAACTCATCTTGTAGGATGCTCACATATAGCTCAGCATTGAGATCAACATCAATCCTGGTCAAGTATCCAACATTTTTGGCTGTGAAACATCCTCATATGATCAGGCTTCCTCCACCGAACCTGACAGTTTCTTCAATTTTTTGATCCATTAGCCCCCCTTTTCCTTGATTCTTCCAGTAACATTTTTACCCACCAAAGCCCAGTCTATTGACTTTTGTCTCATTGCTTCAAATCACCCGTTTACAAACTTCTACTGTCCACTAGTCATACATTTTTATAAACTCGAGGCAATGCTTCTTATGCTGACATTAAACTCGAGCTTCGTCATCTTTTTCGGGCCACCATTCCAGGCTTGTGTAATGCATGTCATATGGTGTTTGCATGGATGTCTGTGATCTCACTATTACGGAGCATACGAGCCACCTCCACTGTCGTGTTTGTGGCACCAGAACTGATAGACCTTGTGATGAGTCAACTTGTTAAAGAGAACCTGTCACATAGATTATGCCCCCCTTGCTGAGGGCAGAACAAGCTAGTGACAGACCTGCTGTTTCCTGCACTGTGTCCCTTATTCTGTAAGATTCTGGAGTTTTAGAGTATTTAATGCTCAAATCTGCAGTTTTCAGCCAGAAAAGAGTCATTCAAAGAGTCAGTTTTTTCATACCCTGCCCACCTTGGCCTAGCCACGCCCTGCACAACTGATAAACCTATTACTTTGAATAGGTAAAAACATGTGAATAACTGTCAGTGGGTGGAGCTACCCTTTGGTGGGCGGGGCTAACACCTACTCATGAATAAGATTTTAGGGGTAAATGCTCTAAAACTGCTGCATCTTCCAGAATAAGGGAAACAGTGCTGAAAACAGCATGTCTGACACTAGCTTGTACTGTCCTCAGCAAGTGGGGCATAATCTATGTGACAGGTTCCCTTTAACTCCGATATTTTGCCTGGACGTCCACGTCTTTGCTTTGGAATGAATGGACGGAATTAATTTCATATTCTTTCTGCTGTCATAGTACTCCTATAATGCAGTTTAGCAGTTTCCTTGGCCAAGAGACCGTTATCGACCGCTAATCCTCTTTATGGCTGCTCTTTGATTCGAACCAGTGACCTTTTGCTTGGTAATCAAGCTAATAACACACTGAGCTATTAGGGAATAGGAGAACATTTTGTAATTTGTAGTATACAGGAAGAAAAAGATTGTTCCACAACCAGGAGCAAAACAGTAACAATGAAGTTACATAATAAGAATCTGCAGAGCTAAGCATATGCTAATTAGTTGTAAGTCAAATTTATGTATAAGATAGACGGAGATGATTGTCTATAAAATGATAGTAGTCTCACATTCACAGCTGTAGTGGAAGGTGAGATATGGACCATGAAAAACAAAAGTTCAAAACATTGTTACCCTTTTGCTTGGCACTAAGTCTACATACAGCACTAAGTATAAGTAACTGATAAAATAACATAGTATACTGTAGTAATTTAACACTTTAACGCAAGATGTACATCCACGTTATTGTGAAATGGAAGAGGTTCATGTGCTGAGTTTGCGCCATATGTGTGTGTCGGTTGTTTATGTGGTATTTAAGTTGCTAGAAAAGCCCTTCTGCCACCCAAACAACCACCACACAACAACATTTTTGGGTGTTGTTTGGTTGCCATGGCAGCCGGGGGCGTAATGAAGGCCTCTAGGTTTGACATGGTTGTGCTTCTATTACACTATATCAAAGGAAAGGTGTAATAGGAAATCACTAAAATGACTGTATACCGCAATACATAAGTACTGAATTACATACTATTGCATGTTCTTGTCACTCCTGGTAGACAAAACCTTAAAGGAGTTGTCTTACTTTAGACAATGATGTCCCACCTCTGAGACCCGCACCTATCTTCTAAACAAGGCCTGATCCTCTCCATTTTGACATGAATGGGAGTTCCAAATACAACTGAACTTAGAACTCTCATTCATTTTTTTGGTCATGCCAGCTCTCGGAATAAACTGGAATAAAAAGTGATATAAAAGTTGTATATACCCCAAATTTGTTCCAATAATAACTACAGCTTGTCTCAAATAAATGAGCCTTGATATGGCTCCAACCACAGAAAGAAAAAAAAGTTATTGGTTTTAAAAAATGGAGATGAAGAGCAAAGTAAAAAAAAGAGTTTATTTAAAAGTAGCAAAACAATGAAAATTACGTAACTTGGTATCATCGGAATCATACTGACCCACGGAATGAAGTTTACATGTCATTTATACCACATAGTGAGTTCTGTAAAAATTAACCCCACCCAAAAGAAATGCACAACTGTGTTTCTTTTCAATTTTATTCCAGAAATAATTTTTCATTTTTCAATACCCTACACAATGTCGCGGTACCCTCCGCTCCTCGGCCCGCGGGCCGCGGGCGCACCCGTGGCCGCCCCCCCCGGGCGCCCACCAGGGTCGGGTGCCGCCGCTGGCCGCGGGACGAGCCGGGGGTCCGCGCCTGCCGGGGACTCACCTGACCTCGCTCCTGTGCTGTCCGCGCCCTCTGCCGGCCGAGGCGCGCGTGCCCGTGTCCTAAGGCGCGCGCGCGCTCGTTCTCGAGGATTTAAAGGGCCAGCGCCCCGATAATTGGCTAATTGCCAGGCGCTTCCCCTACTTAAGGTCACGTCCCACAATCACCCCTTGCTGGATCTATGTTGCCTCGTGCCTTAGCTAAAGCGTTTCCTAAAGTGTATTCTCGCCCTACCGTGTACCAGACCTCTCGCTACGTTTCTCGACTCCGAACCTCTGCCGCCTGCCCTGACCTTCCTGCCTGTCTACGACCACGAACCATTGCCGCCTGCCCTGACCTTCTGCCTGCCCACGACTACGATTCTCGGACTACGACTCTGTACCACGCTGCACCTCGGCCGCCATCGCAAGCAAGTCACGTCAGGGGGGACGACCTGGTAGCCTCACGCCGCAGCAAGTCCATCCCGCTTTGCGGCGGGCTCTGGTGAAAACCGGGGGCTACTTAGATTCCGTTCCCTGGCGTGGCTTAGCTATCATCGCTTGCGGTGGTCCAGAGGGTCCACCACCCAGCCATTACACACAATGCATTAAATATTACCATAAAAATACATCTTGTCCTGCAAAAACGAGCTCACACAGCTATGTCGAGTGGAAAATAAAAAAATTATGGCTATTGCAAGGCGAACATGAAAAAATGCAAAACAAAAAAACAAAATTCGCCGATTCTAAAGGGGTTAGGGTGCATTCACAGGTTGCGTTTTTGGTGTGTTTTTTGGATGCTTTTTTGTGCAGGAAGGCACAGCAATTAATGCTATACATTGTTGCAAAAAAAACGCATTAAAAAAACGCATCAAAAAAGCACCAAAAATGCACCGTATGAAAGCACCCTTAAGCATTTTTAGGTTATATTTGAAAACTGCCGAAACCTGTGCTACCCAGGTGGATCTAATAATGAGGATGTTTTCACATAGTGCTGCTTTTCTGTTGCAGTACTGCACTGCATTGAAACTGCCTTTTTAACCCCTTAACGACCAAGCCTATTTCTTTTTCACGTTAGTTTTTTCCACCTCGTCTTCCCAGAGCCATAACTTTTTTAACTTTTCATCTACATAGACGTATGAGGGCTTTTATTTTGCGGGAGAAGATGTACTTTCTAATGGCTTCATTCATTGTACCACAGAATATACTGGGAAACCGCTAAAATATTCTAGGTTGCACAAAATGTGGAAAAAAACGCACTTGTTTTTATGGCATTCAATCATCGGTATAAATTATGTGTTATCTGTATTTTACAGGTTGATATGAATCCAGAAAGTTCAAAAAAATCTAAACATTTTCTATTTTTCAATTTATTGGTACTAGTTTGGTATACATGCAACTTTTTTGATTACTTTTACTCCAATTTTTAGTTGACGTGAAATGACCGAGAAAATGCAATCTTGGCGTTTGGAACTTTTTTTTCGTCTACGGTGTTCAGGGTACAGGATAAATAATGTTAAATTTTAATATACAAACTACAAAACAAAGAAATTCCCTTTAAAACATTACTTTTATTATATCCATTAAAATTTGACCTTATAATATAGACAAAAAAAAGGATATACAATCTCAAAGATTTTTGTTTTACTCACCACCTCGATACCGTGGTCAGGATTCAAAACATTAAACAGCAAGCATAGGCTTTAAATCTCCAGAACATGAAAAAACTTTTTGTCAGCCTTTTTTGTCTATATTATAAAGTCAAATTTTAATGGATATAATAAAAGTAATGTTTTAAAGGGAATTTCTTTGTTTTGTAGTTTGGATATTTTTTTCTTTCCCTTAGTATAAATTTGTTTTTGTAGTCTTGATAAATTTTAATATATCAGACTTTTTGGATGCCGCAATACCAATTATGTGTAAATTTTTTATTATTTTAATTTTTTTATTTGTAAAATGGCAAAAGGGGGGTGATTTGAACATGACTGTTTTACTATTTCCTGTCTGGGGCAGACAGGGGCAGATAGGAAACATGGCAGCAACGGAAGCTTACACCAGGCTTCTAGCTGCCATGTTAACCGGTCATGACCACGCAATATGTCCATGGAGGTCCCGATCTCATTCATTTAGACACCACAGCCGTTTTTTCCGCTACATTTAATGGGTTAAACAGCGCAGAATAGAACATGCTCCATTCCGCAATCGGACTACAAAGCCCCTTACTGCCATCAGGACGTACTCATATTCAGATGTGGTAAAGGATAGACAACCACCTTTCAAATTCCTAAGTTATTTAGGAAGGTGTTGCAAGTTATCAATTTTGTGCTTGCAATATCTTTCTAAACAATTTAGGAAATTGAAAAGAGCTTGTTGTTAGTAAAAGCCGTTTCACTGCAGTGCTGCAAAAGAAAAAACTCACAAACACGACAGAACTGTGCCTTGCGAAAACACCCTAAGGCACAATGATAGCTTGAATATGTCAACTTATTGGTCACATATGAACCACTTACCGACATTTGGCATAGAGGTATGTTATAATGCCGGTACGAAGGTATGAAACGGGCAGAAGCCCTATGTTAAATACAGCTTACACCTGCCACTAGTGGCAGGGAACAGAGCTGCAACTTTTTTGTTACTAGTTTCAATTTGCTTGATGATTTTCATTCTATTGAAATCAGTAAATAGTTTCCTTTTTTTCCTCTGCTAAGGGTACATCCAAACAACAGGTAAAATTCATTTGCTGGATTTTCAACGGATTCTACCGTTAAAAAACTTTTTCATATGGATTTTAGGTAGCTTTTTCAGTTGAATTCCACGTCACAAAACGAGTCCCATTTATACAAATGATTTGGACTTTTTTTACATGGAATCCGACAGAAGAATGAACATGTTCTAAGTTTCTTTTATTTTGAAAAAAACAACCGACAAAATTTGCCTTATGTGAACTATAATGCATATTTTCTATTGAGGTCAATGGGGATGGTTTTACTTTCGGCTTTAGACAAGTATTTCAAGTAGGAATCCACATGGATTCTGATGTGGAATACTGATCATGTGGACGAGCCCTAAGATCCTTCACAGACTGGGGCAGATTTATTAATTCTGTCTAACTCTTAGATAGTATAAAGTTAAACAAGACAGTCTTACAATGCACCACATTTATTATAGAGTGGATAAATCTGGCTCATGTTAGAACTGACTAGTTTAACTTTACACCTTTTATAAGTTGGCTTACAGTATGCCACTAACTGGGCCAAAATTGTGCAGCATTTTTTGGCACAATGTAATCCACGCCTCCTTTCTGTTAAGCAATGACCCTTTTACCAAGATAACAACCTTATGGCAGAAAAGGTGCAGAAGTGACTGGAAACTGCATAAAATACATTATAAATGTGGTGTAAACCATGTACACCATGATTATTTGGTGAAGACCGCCTTGTTAAACCTGTTTTAAAACCTAAGGATACTCACTATTTTTAGAATTTATTATGAGTTGTACACCAGTTTTTTGGCATACAAAAATCATACATTTGGTGTTTGTGCTAAAGTGTGTAACATTTCAGCAGTATTACAATGCAATGCTCTCACCTTTTAAAACTTGGACAGGTTTAGCAAGATTTACTACACAATACACCAGAAAATAGTGTAAATTACAGAAGAAATCTATGCTAGCTCATAGCTGGCTAAATATGGACGGCCAAAAGACATACCTCTAAATACATTTTGCGCCTCTTATACCTGAATGCAAATCTTAATGAACTCCGGCCATGTGTTTCAAGTTTTTATGTTAAGCTTTTTGGTGGTGTTTTTAAAGTTAATATAAAGAAGCATTTGGAAAAAAAAAACAGTATAATGAGAGAATAATGTGACCCTAAAATTCTACAAAAGAAATCAAAAACCAAAGCTGGGGATGTGAATAATATTTTATATTTATGATAGTCTTTAATATAACAATAGTTTCCAGCAGTCTTCAAACAATACTCTGGTATCTTTACTGCCATTTTTTTACTTAAATTGTTCTAACATACAAGTTTCCATTTTATTTCTTTTACACCTTCATACTCAAAACCTCCCTAAATTTAAGCCTAAATAATTTGTTTGTCCATACATAAGTGAAGGAAATAATTATTTTATCCCTTACTGATTGTGTAATTTTGCTCAATGACAAAGACATGAACAGTCTATAATTTTAAGGGTTAATTAATTTTAACATTGAGAGATAGAATATCAAAAATTAAATCCAGAAAATCACACAGTATAAATTATATACATTTATTTGCATTTTGCTGAGAGACTCTTCTACAACATGGGCAAAACCAAAGAGCTTTCTAAGGATGATAGGGACAAGATCATAGCTGGAATGGGCTACAATACCAGTAAGTAAGTAAGAGACAACTGTTGGTGCAATAGGAAGAGAATGGAAGAAATAAAAAATGACCGATTTGGGGCACCATGCAAAATCTCACCTTGTGGTGTATCCTTGATCATGAGGAAGGTGAAAGATCAGCCTAAAACTACAAGGGGGAACTTGTTAATGATCTCAAGGCAGCTGGAACCACAGTCACCAAGAATACCATTGGTAACACATTGCGCCATAATAGTTTAAAATCCTGCAGTGCCCGCAAGGTCTTCCTGCTCAAGAAGGCACATGTGCAGGCCGTCTGGAGTTTGCCAAAGAACACCTGGATAATTCTGTGAGTGAGTAGGAGAAGGTGCAGTGGTCATTATGAGACAATAATTGAGCTCTTTGTCATTATCTCAACTTGCCGTGTTTGGAGGAAGAGAAATGCTGCCTATGACCCAAAGAACACCGTCCCCACTGTCTAGCATGGAGGTGTAAACATTATGTTTTGGGGGTGTTTCTATGATAAGAGCTCTGTTCTACTTCAACGCATCATTGGGAGAATAGATGGTGCCATGTACCGTTAAATCCTGAGTGCCAACCTCCTTCTCTCCTGAGTGACAAACTCCTTTTAGAAAACTTATGGAGGGAGTTGAAGCTCCGAGTTGTCAAGTAACATCCTCAAAATCTTAATGCGATGATCTGCAAAGAGGAGTGGACCAAAATTCCTCCTGACATGTGTGTATACCTCATCATCAACTACAAAAACGTCTGACTGCTGTGCTTGCCAACAAGGGTTTTGCCACCAAGTATTAAGTCCTATTTGCCAGAGGGATCAAATACTCATTTCTCACTGCAAAATGCAAATAAATTTATATAATTTAAACAATGTGATTTTCTGGATTTTATTTTTCATATTCTATCCTTTTAATATTAAAATTAACCTACCTTTAAAATTATAGAATGTTCATGTCTTTGTCAGTGGGAAAACTTACACGATCAGCAAGGGATCAAATAATTATTTCATTCACTGTATATTTTTTTGAGGTCTAGGACTATAAACAAACTATGTTTATTGGCTACATAACTTCCCTCGGTTGGTTTGGTTAGGAAAGGAAAAGTAAACATGTATTGTGACATAGCAGTGGGATTTTATGGATCAAACCTATAATAAAAAATATATAAATACGGTAATTAAAATATGTTAGTTAATAATTGGATATAATTTCCTGGCAGTATTTAATGAACTATTATAGTGTATTATAATATATACATTTATTTAGGTCAAGAAAATAATACCTGAATCATATTCTTTTAAGTTGACAATCAATGCACAAATTGTCATACATTAATGTCTTAAAGTTTCTTTCTGTTATGTAATTTATATACTTCAGAATCCAGGGATTTTACTACATTTTCAATATATGATCAAGCATATTACTTTTCTTGTACTAGTTATAAGTTTGCTTTAATAATATTTCATTTATGTTGAATTCCTATATTAAATGCTGTAAAAAGTGATATATACAAGTATTTGTATAATAACCCCACACACATAACATATCATACAGTAATTGCAGAAACTGGATTCATAAGAGAGAGACTGTCCTTTACCTCTGACATGTTAATGTCATTGTCCATTCCAGCTGCATGTTAGTTCACGTCACCATTTGGAACAAAACTGATAAGCCACAAAAGAAAAATAAACTGTTGGCAATATTTATAGGTAAATTCACAATACAGTGGATCTAGAAAGCATTGCTTTAGCTAATGTTAAAACACTGAGATACCTAACACATGAGCATGCTGTGCTGGAATAATGTTGAAGCGGTCAAATGATAGTACAATTTAAACTGTCAGTATCAAACAAAGAAAACAAAGGTCACAAAAAGCTGACTGATCATTGTACATGTGCAAAAGAGTTTTTTGTTAGGAAGTTGAATTCTAGAAACAATGTCCTGCCTGTGTTTAGATAGCTAACTTTAGGTGTGGTAATGGGGTATAATGATACAATTATATACTGTGACAGAGATTTAAAAGAAGACTGCTTTGGATATATACTAATATATATATAAGTATAGTTACATAGTTTATAAGGCCAAAGAAAGACAGACATCCACCCAGTTCAGCCTATTGTCCTGAAGTATTAATCCAGAGTAAGGAAAAAAAAACAATGAGGTAGAAGCCAATTGTCCGCATTTTAGGGAAAAACTCCAATCTGGCAATCAGAATAAATCCCTGGATCAACGAGTCCTAGTCACTATAACTTGTTATATTATTGCACTCTAGAAATGCATCCAGACCCTTCTCCAGAATCCCGGTCACTGTAACTTGTTATAATATTACGCTCTAGAAATGTATCCAGACCCTTTTTGAACTCTGTTAGTGAATTTGCCATGACAAATTCATCTGGCAAAGAGCTCCACAGTTTAATTGCTCTTACAGTAAAGAATCCTCTTCTATGTCTAAGTAGAAACCTTCTGTCCTTTAGACATAGATGATGTCGCCTTGTTCTGGATACAGTCCAGGATGTAAATAGATCTTGGGAGACATCTCTATATTGATCTTTAATATATTTATACATATTTATTATGTCACCCTGAAGCCGACTTTTTTCTAAACTAAATAACCCAAATTTTCTTAATTTTTCTGGGTATTGCAGTCCACCCAGTCCTTTTATTACTTTCTTTGCCCACCTTGGAACCTATTCAAGCTCTACTATGTCTTTCTTGTGCACTTGTGCCCAAAACTGTACACAATATTCCATGTGTGGTCTGACCAGGGATTTGTATAATGGTAGAATACTGTTCTCATCTTGTGCATTTATGCCCCTTTTAATGCACCCCATAATCCTATTTGCCTTGGCAGCTGCTGCCTGACTGGCTGCTTCAATTAAGTTTACTGTCCACTAGGATTCCCAAGTCCTTCTCCATGTCAGTTTTACCCAGGGTTTTTCCAGTAAACAAGTAATCATGGAATGGATTTATCCTTCCCATGTGCATACACTTGCATTTATTCATGTTAAGCCTCCTCTGCCACTTCTGTGCACAGGCCTCCAGCCTATTCAGATCCCTTTGTATACAGTTACAAAATTGAGGGTTAGTTTTGCTTTCTTTGGCAATATGCCTTTCTGTCTCCAGCTTTGCTGTCATCATCATTATTTTGCATATTTTATTTTTTCCTTATAGCTTTTTCGTGCCTCCTCACTGCCCTTCTGTTTAATAAGCTTAAACACTTTCTTTTTGCCATGTATTGCCTCCTTTACATCTCGGTGTGATCCACATTGGTTTTTTCATGTTTCAGATCATTTTATTTCCATAAGGTATGTACCTCTAACAGTGAGTGCTTAAGATGCTTTTAAAAATCTCCCATTTATTATCTGTTCTATAATTTATGAAGACCTTGCCCTAGTCAATGCGATTAAGGGCCTCACTAAGCAGATTAAAATTTACCTTCTTGAAATTCAATATTTTTGTGGCTCTTCAACAATAAACTACTTAGGGATAAGAGGAAATTTAGCATATTGTGATCGCTATTTCCTACGTGCCCCCCAACCTCCACATTTGGTACTATGTATGGTTTGTTGGTCAATATGACGTACAAAAGGGTCTTTCCTTTATTGGGCTCCTGCATCAGTTGGGAAAGGTAACTATCTTGAGTTATTGACAAAAACCTATTTACTTTATGGGAGCCACAGGTTTTAGTTTTCTTAATTTATGTCTGAGAAACTGAAAATACAATGGATTCATCATAGAGAAACCTTGTGAAACTTCGACTTATATTTTTATAAAAATACTTCTACAACTGGCTGATTAAAGGGAACCTGTCACATAGATTATGCCCCCCTTGCTGAGGGCAGCACAAGATAGCGTCAGACCTGCTGTTCCTAGCACTGTGCCCCTTATTCTGTAAGATGCAGCAGTTTTAGAGCATTTACCCCTTAAATCTTATTCATGAGCAGGTGTTAGCTCCACCCACCAAAGGCTAGCTCCGCCCACTGACAGTTATTCACATGTTTCTACCTATTCAAAGTAATAGGTTTGTCAGTTGAGGTGGGTGGGGCTAGCCTCAGATGGGCGGGGTTAGAAAAAAACTGTCACTCTGAAGGACTCTTCGAATGACTCTTCTGGCTGAAAACTGCAGATTTGAGCATTAAATACATGAAAATTACAGCATCTTACAGAATAAGGGCCACAGCGCTGGAAACAGCAGGTCTGACACTACCTTGTTCTGTCCTCAGCAAGGGGGGGCATAATCTATGTGACAGGTTCTCTTAAGGCATCAGAATGTTACAGAGGGACCACATACCTCTCATGGCCTCTGCCATTATATTCTCCCTTCTGTTCTGACCTCTGGTGTAAGAGAAATTCTAGTGAACAGTCACCTCTAAGGACCAGCTGCTGTCGGTAATTTCAGGGCCCCATACCACTGAAGCATTTTGGCCCTCACCCATTTCTAGTTTTTATGCTGTAACTTATCAGCGGCTCTGTTAAATTAAAAGGGCCAGCGTACCGGTGATCACCAGACACTGACCCTATTTAACCCTGCCCCTTCCTGATTCCCTTGCTGGAACTTTAGTGCCCTTGATCCTATTAAAAAAAATTCACAGTGAAGAAAAAAACCCAATTAAAAAATAACTTTTACTTGATATGCCTTAAATAAATGCCCTCCAAAATGGAGGACCCACAGCAACAAACACCAAAATTTGTTCTCCTAGAGAGGAAGAAATGCTGGTTCCTCTAAATCTAAATATCCAATATAGTGGTACTGACCCAAGGGGTGAAAATTGCCCCCCTCGGCGGAGTAGTCGCCCCAACAGGAGCGGCCCCACTTATTGAGAGCGGACCCTAGGTCAGACCCCTTAAACAGTTCCTAAAAGGATACCAGCAGGACTCCCATATGTACTATAGACACTCAAGGAGAAACAATTCTATCCACATAAAATCATTTTTAGTCACATGTACAGAACAATAAAAAACAAAACAAAAACAACGTTCTGTTGTACCATTGATTCAGAAACCTGTGTGATTTGTTCAAGACCCACAAACAAAAACAACGTTCCGTTGTATCATTAATTCAAAAACCCGTGTGATTTGTTCAAGACCCGACGCGTTTCCCCCAAAAATTCTATAGGGTTCATCAGGGGTAACAAGAGAACATTTAGCCAACAAGACTAAAATCACAGCATACATAGACTAATAGATAAAGATACTAAGCAATGATATCCTTAATGGTGGTAATGCCGTCAAGATAATCCAATAAGATACAGATTGATGATGTGTCTGATGCCTCAGTGTGGACGATACTGCCATGCATCCATGCTCCCCATGGAGATCTTTAAAGTGGACACCACCGGAAGTGATCTCACAAACCAAAACATCACTTCCTGTCACCCCCCCCCCCCACGGAGACCAATTCAGGCCCACAGAGAGAGTAGAGATCTCTCATTTCCAGATAGTTCACATGGGAAGAGCAGGTCGCCCCCTTTTGGTGGGTAAGTGAGGCGTCTACCGCCACTAACACCACATAACTGCAGAGGTGCGACGGATGTACATGCGCAGACACCGTTCAGAGCAAAACGCTACTCGACGGTGCAACATCCCAGCGCCAATATAAACATAATAACAGCGAACATATATGCATACTTTGCTGTATAAAAATCATCCAATCTATACATATGAGTGTAATAGATAAAGAGGGAAGCATAAAGCATCGCCACCTGAGGATCATAATCAGATAATAAAAGATCAGAATAGATGTGTTGGTGGACAATCCTGTCCCTATAAGCCAACGCACATCACAGGCAACGATCACCCAATAGTGAACCTTCATACCTTTAGGATATTATATAGATATAGAAAATATAGTTAAAACACCTTTGTCATAAACAATAGATATACGGCTATACCCAGTACATAATTGTAAAAATATACTGTAGTGAACTTATTTAGATATATAAAGTAATGAATAATGTTACAAGAAGCAGCCAAAATATAGTAACTCATTCAGGCCGCTCGGTTGCATAGTTTTGAGCCTATACGTCCATTCAGTCTCCTTACAGAGGAGGATTTATCTGTCACCTTTTTCTAGAGAAGTCTGGATTTTTTCAATACAAACAAAAGAAAGACAAGTATAATCACCCTTGTGGTACTCCCACACATGACGGGCCAATGGGGTGTCTCTGCGATGTCTCACATCCCCCAAATGTTCACCTATCCTAGTTTTGATGTATCTAGTTGTTTTTCCTACATACTGTTTTTTACATTGACAGGTGCAGAGATAGACTACCCCTTTAGAGTAACAATTGAAGAATTCTCGGATCTTGAAGATTTGTCCTGTGACCTGACACACAAATTCCTTGTTTTCTTGCACATAGGGGCATGATACACACTTACCACAATTGTACATACCAATAGGTCTGCGTTCTAACCAAGACTGGGGTTTGGGTGGAGGGGTGTAGTGACTATGTATTAATCTATCTTGCAGGGACCTCCCTTTCCGATATGTCACAGAGGGTCTAAATGGAACAACTCCTTCCAAGTCCTTGTCAGCTCGTAATATATCCCAGTATTTCCTCAAGATCTTATATGCTTCATCACTACAATCATCATACGTCCCAATTAGTGTTGAGCGATTTTTATCGACAAAGTTGAAATCGGCAAGGTTTTTATGGTGATCGAAATTTCCAGATCATGCGATAATTAAGGTTAAAATCTGTGCATCATCTATTAAGATCGCGCCTTTTTCGGCGCTTCCTGTAATTTTGGCGGCCAGCAAATGAGATTACAGAATAGAGCAGGGTGAGATGTGTGTGCGACGTCATGACTGGGATGTGTATGGTTGCGATTGGCTGGAAAAAATCACATGACCTCGTTTTTACATAGAACAGCGTTTTCCTGTTTTCAGCCTCAATGTCTCTCACGTCTCATAGGGATAGGACCTGCGCTCTGCCTGTGGCCAAACAGCTCAGCGAAATTAGTCTATTTCTGCACAGAGAAACCTCTACTATTAGTTGTGATCCTTCCAATTTAGTTAGATTAGAGATTTGAACATTTTATGTAGTTAGCTAGAGAATTTTAAAGCAGAATCTACCTCTGTAAATTCACGGCTGTGGAGCGGGGGGGGGGTGGGGCCCCCGTGGGCGAACACAGACAAGCAGTAGCTATAAAAAAAAATTGAAAAAGTTCACCAAGACTTAGTGTAGACATTGTATTGGAAAATCTTTATTTTTAACAGATAGCTAATGAAATTTTCCTGATATTGGCAGCCTGAACTTATATTGGATACACATCATTTCTAGTAACTGCAGGTCTCTTTGTTAGCTGCAAAACTCCACTTTTATTATCAGTATACATTTCAGATAGGTGTTCAATTTTACCCATTACACCTGTGACTGTTGATATATCCACCTTGCACTTAAATTACAATCCAGCAATCTTGTAGTCAGCACAGGTTGTTTGTTGCCAAAAATACCATGTATCGTACGAAAACATCACAGTTACGTGTTTTTTGACTTTTGCGCACCCAGCACTGTTCATTGACGCAGCATCTACGTAAATCTTAAAACAGCAATTCTATATTCACCACAGGTGAATTGAAAGGTGCAAAAAATACCGTTTATTATATCAAAACATAACAGTTACGTGTTTTTTTACTTTTGCGCACCCAGCACTGTTCATTGACGCAGCATCTACGTAAATCTTAAAACAGCAATTCTATATTCACCACAGGTGAATTGAAAGGTGCAAAAAATACCGTTTATTATATCAAAACATAAGTTACGTGTTTTTTGACTTTTGCGCACCCAGCACTGTTCATTGATGCAGCATCTACGTAAATCTTAAAACAGCAATTCTATATTCACCACAGGTGAATTGAAAGGTGCAAAAAATACCGTTTATTATATCAAAACATAACAGATACGTGTTTTTTGGACTTTTGCCCAGTCCAGATTTGTTGATAGACACCTTGCAGTTAAATTTGAATCCAGCAATTGTGTTTTGATTAGAGGGATTTGAGAATAGCTGTGATTTGCCGTCTTTTAATAAGAGACTTTCCAAAACTATTCCATACCTTCTCAAATTTTTATATTTCTGAACATGGAGCGAAATGCAGGTGGTAAGCGAGCAAAGAGGGGGGTAGCACATGGAGGTAGAGGTACGAGAGAAGGTGCTCCTTCCAGTGCTGGCGACAACACGCATGCCAGTGGATCGTCAGTTGCAGGACCGTCAGGCCTGTCATCGCTGGGTCAGGTCCCTGTGAATCTAAGTAACGAACATCGTCGCCAATCTGTCCTTCAGTGGTTAATGCAACCTGCATCTAGCAGTCTTACCTCCTCGTCCTCGCAGTCACGGCCACAAATGTCGTCATCAGCATCATCAGCATCCGTCCAACATGAAGCAGCCCAAATGTCAACTCGTGTACCCACCACTGTGGATAATCCATTGTCTGAAGACCTCTTTGATGACAAAAGGCGGTTGGGGTCAGAAGGCATGTTAAAAGATCAAGAGGATGATTTAGTCTGCTCTGACGCCCAGTTACTGATGCCATCAGAGGAGGTGAAGGAAGCCGGTCAATCGGCAAAAATCCCGGGCGGTCGGCAACGCCTTGCAGTGCCCCTTGCTTGTAGCCCGCAGCTTCTGGATGCAGAAAGTCAGGACGACCAAGTCACCTGTGTTGATGACCATTCCCTCCTGCTACAAATCCTCTCCTCCCTCGGCATCACGGACTTGGCTCTTTCCTGGATCTCCTCACTGATCGGACTTTCAGCGTCTCTCATTCTTGCTCCACCTCCTCCCCCTGGCCACTCTCTGTTGGTGTCCCCCAAGGGTCAGTCCTGGGTCCACTACTCTTCTCTATCTACACCCTTGGCCTCGGTCAGCTCATAGCCTCACATGGCTTTCATTACCACCTGTATGCTGATGATACCCAACTCTACATCTCTGGCCCAGATGTCACTTCTCTACTCTCCCGGATCCCTGACTGTCTGTCCTCCATTTCCTCCTTCTTCTCTCATCACGTCTCCTAAAACTAAATGTGGAGAAAACAGAACTCATCATCTTTCCACCATCCAACTCTACCCCTGCCCCTGATCTCTCTATTACAGTCAACGGCTCTACACTTTCACCGGTCCCACAAGTCCGCTGTCTTGGGGTAATCCTAGACTCTGCTTTATCTTTCAAACCACACATCCAAACCCTCACCTCTGCTGCCGCCTCCACCTGAAAAAAATCTCTCGCATCCGCTCATTCCTCGGCGATGAGACTCCCAAAAATGCTGGTCCATCCCCTTGTCATCTCCCGCCTAGACTACTGCAACATCCTTCTCAGTGGCCTCCCAGCTAGCCCCCTCGCTCCCTCCAAATCCATCCTTAACTCTGCTGCCCTTTTTATCCACTCTCTCCTCGCTACTCCTCTGCCTCTCCTCTGCCAATCCCTTCACTGGCTTCCCATTGCCCAGCGAATTTATTTCAAGCTACTAACCATGACCTACAAGGCTCTCCAGACCTCTCCCTCCATACATCTTGCCCTAATTTCCAAATATCTCCCCCCACGCACTCTCCGCTCCTCAACAGGACCTTCTCCTCTGCTCTCCCCTTATCAGCCCCTCACAAAACCGTCTCCAAGACTTCTCCCGTGCTTCCCCCACACTCTGGAACTAAACTGCCCCAACACATCAGACTCTCCTCCACTTTCCCCAGCTTCAAAAGCAACCTGAAAACCCATTTCTTCAGGCTTGCCTATAACCTTCACTAAACTTGTCACAAACTTCCCCCACAGACATTTCTGCCCTCATCCCCCCCGTCTCTTCCCCCTCCTTGTAGATTGAAAAGCCCTCGCGGGTAGGGTCCTCTCTCCCTCTGTCGTGCCAATTGTCTTTTACCCCTTACCACTGTACCCGTTTGACTTATTTAATTTTTGTAACCCCCTCGAATGTACAGCGCCCTGGAATCAATGGCGCTTTAAAATAAATAATAATAATAATAAAAATAATGATGATGATGATGACGACTTTGCGGATCCATCCTGGTCTTTTCCGCAGAATTTGCTTGCGAGCGCTTCATCAGTGGACGAGGAGGAAGACGATGGGTGAGTGTCAATACGGGGTCCCGCCACAAAAAGGGAGAGGGCGGTCGCAGAAGTCCGCTGATATGATTCCGCCAGCCACGGTCAGCGCAAACCCCGCACCTCGCTTATCGCCGTCAAAAAGGTCCAGGACCTCTCAAGCCTGGGCCTTCTTTGAGCAAGCCTCTGATTCACCCAGCGATGTCATATGCCGCCTTTCCCGGGTAAACGCATAAGTAGAGCAAGAACCTTAAGTGGTTAACCACCCCCAAACATGTCTAGTCACATGCAGCGAATGCATGAGTTGAAATGGAGGGAACACTTGGCCAAAAAAGGCCAGAACCGACGCCGGGCCTCCAACCACTGTCACACCCCTTTGTCTCCCCCTCCTCCGCCACCCAAGCGTTCCTCAGCTGCCCATTTCTCTCAGAGTCATGATCAGGGATCAGCCTCTGCTTCAGCCTCCACCGTCGCCGTAGTACCACCAGCACCACCAGAGACCCATCCTACCCCTTCTCCCTTTCCCCCAGTTTGACGACCTGCACGCCATACAGCGGCCAGTCTAGCAGCCAGGCTTTTTGTCTTCCAGGTTTGGGAGCAAGAGAACACTTTTAACCCCGACCATCCCAAAGCCAAAAGCCTGAATGTCGGCATTGCCAGGCTTTTGGCCTTGGAAATGTTGCCTTTCCGTCTGGTGGACACAGATGGGTTCCGCCACGTCATGGCCCTCGCTGCCCCAATTTCCAGATGCCGAGCAGGCATTTCTTTGCCAGGGAAAAACCGTCCCTGCCCTGGCCAGCCACGTGTCATCTAAAATTTCAAGCGCGTTGTCTGCATCTGTGTCCGGAAAAGTCCATCTCACCACCCACACATGGACTAGTAAGCACGGCCAAGCCCGCTATATAACTGTGACAGCACACTGGGTTTAGCTGGGTGGATGACACTGGGGGAGACGGTCGCTCTCAGGCTCGGCGCACGCTCTTCAAAAAACCCCAGGGATGGTGCAGGGCTCTTTCCCCAAGGTCCTCTGGTGGCATCACGTGCCCAGAGACACCAGGCCGTGTTGAAATTAATCTGCCTTGGAGGGCCGTCCACACACAGGTCAGGAGCTGTGGACGGGGTCTAAGCAACAAGACCGAGCGCTGGTGGGTGACAAGAACCTTGTGCCAGGCAAGGTGGTGTGGGGATAAAAGGGCGAAATCTGCTGGCCGCCCTCAAAGGAGTTGTCTCATTAATAGCTTTCAGCCTCTGTCTGTGAATGGGAGTTGAATTGAGGGGCGTGCTAGCTTCTCTGCCTCTTCCCCCCTCCCTCTTCCCCCCTCCCCTCAGCACACAGGAGCTATCCGCCCCCAACTTCTATACAGCAGGGGGGGGCAGGGGGGTTGCTGCCAGAGTTAACCCTGTGTGTGCCTGCTAGAGAGGTTATGATTGCTAATAGCAGAACAGAGGGGCTGCAAGTGTTCCTATACCCCCTGCTTAGCTTACATATCTCCCATCTCCAGCAACAACAAACAACCCTTCAGAACAGAGGCAGGGAAGCTGCAAAGTGTTACTCAGGATGTGTCCCTAGTACAGCACAGCATGAACTGTTCAAAAGCCTCCTGATCTGTATAGTATTATTATAGTTACAGCTCCACAGAAAATCATGATTATAGTAACAGCAGGGTCACTGCTGTCACATCTATTGTCACCCTAATCTCTGCTCAATCTGTGTAGAGAGCAGGAGGAAGCAGGCACACACAGGGTTAATAAAGGGCAGCACGGACATAAAAAGCCAGGGGTCCTCCCTCCTCCTCCCTCCACTACAGAAGAAATTCTGTGCGGGAGGGGCTCTTTTGCTCCGACCTGTCTTAAAAGGGATGAGTCATTCAGACCTGACAGCCAGTGAGATAGGATCAACAGGTCTGTGCTATAGAGATTTGAGAAGTGATGCCCTCCTATGAACAGGGCTAGCTCAAAATCAGTAGGACATTTGTAAATGAACATATATTGCAAAAGTGCTTGTTTTTTAAAGATCTTTTAATTAAAACCAATCATTGTAGCGAGACAACCCCTTTAAGATCGGTAGGCTGGAGACATCCCTTGCCTGGCACATGTCATGACCTTGTCGTCCAGAAATTTCTAAAAGCTACCGGGTCTGGACTGCTGCTGAAGAAGGTCGAGGTCTGAGTTCGCATTTCCCGCCGTTTCCCCACCCTGCTTCGTCCCGCCGGTGCGTTGCAGCGTCAGCTCGGCCTCCCCGTCAACCGTCTCATTGTTAACTTTGCAACACGCTGGATTCCACCTCCACATGCCCCGCGATTGTGGCAGCAGCGCAATGCCATTACGCGTACGAAGTGACACAGGGCCCTGGACAAGCAGCGGTACGGACCTCGGTGTAGAACCCCCGAGAGTGGAGGCAGGTAAAAAGAACTCTGCACCATCCTTGCTAGTTTTGAAGAAGCCACCAAAATGGTCCAGTGCGGACAATGCCCTTGTCAGCATGAGCATTGTGGTGATTTAGTTCTGGAACGATGTTGGACACTCGGGAAACAACAGGTCCCCCCAGCGACAGAGGAGGAAAACGGAACACAGATGCGGACACGGAGCCTTTCTCCGTCAAATCCAAAAGGCCGACAGTTTCACAATTCATCGGTCTTCATTAGGCAGTGGTTCGGGGTCCAGAGCTGTGCAAGGTGGCGCTTTCAGCTCTCAGGGTGCATTTTCTCAGGCAAGTCAGGGCTGGTTGAAGCTTGTGCCGGAGGCAGCGGAGGGGAGGTGGAGGTATTCTAGACACCGATGTTACCGAGTCCCTGCCTTGGAAAGGGGGTTTGGGCCCGGAATTTGAGGCGGAGGAGGAAGATGAGGAAGATCAGTTTGCTAGTGCCCCTCGACCCAGAGGCTTGGAAATCAAGGCCCATCTCTCACATGAGTGTTGGATGCTCCATTTCTCCAAACATGATCCTCGCATTAAGGCCATCAAAATGAACAACAGTTACTGGGTGGCCACCCTCCTGGATCCCCGGTAAAAAAACAAAAATCAGCACTTTCCTTCCACCCACCCAAATAGAGAGTAAAATGCGGAAAATGCAGACCTTGCTGATTGATCATGGAGCCAAATCTGTTGCGTCTGCTTCACTTTCCCCAAATGTCACGGTGGAAAAACATCAGCGACGTGACAGCAGTAGAGTGCCAAGTAGGCGTAGCGGCAGCAGCAGGCAAGGTGGCAGAAGCCAAATGGGTGACCTCTGGCAATCTTTGTTTACCACCTCACCAACGCATGCAATGCAGGGCACAATCCAACACACAGAGATAGCTTAAGATCATGGTGCAGGGACTATCTGGTCTAAAACCCCGATGTTTTTGCATGTTTTTCCGGACCCAATAGACTTCTGGGTATCCAAAATGGACGAAGGCCCCGAGCTGGCTGTCACGCCATAGAGGTGTTGTCCTGCCCGGGCAGCCAGCGTCATATTGAGCGGACCTTCAGCACAGCTGGAGGAGTCATTACAGACAAACGCATCCGGCTTTCCACAGATAATGTGGATCGTTTGACTTTCATCAAGATGAATCAGGCATGGATCTCTGATGATGTTGTGACCCCAATTGCCGAGGTCACCGATTAGTTGCCAGTCTACTTCACATTCCTTTTCAAACAGTAATGGTCCTCTTGAAAATTTTTTTTAAAATGATCTTTTCTTACTGCATTTTTTTTTCTCTTTTACCAAACGTTCCTTTTTCTGGTTTTGCTGTGAGGAGACTGTAAATGACAGCAAGGTTCATGACAACACGTATTCCATTTACTCACTTTAACTTAAGAAGTTTTCGCATTGTCAATGGTTTTTAGGTCATGTTGCTGTGAGATACAGCAAAAATCATGGTCCTTTGGAACGAAATGTGACTTCTAAGTGGCATTTCTCCCTCACCCAATTTTTAATAGTGGGTGAAAAGTCATATTTATAATTTTTTGGGGTCATGTTTTCTGTGAGATACAGCTATAATTTTTGGTCTTTGGAACAGAAATGTGGCTTCTAAGTGGCATTTCTCCCTCACAATTTTTAATAGTGGTGGAAAGTCATATTTATAATTTTTTGGGGTCATGTAGCTGTGAGATACAGCAATAATCATGGTCCCTTTTTAACAGAAATGTGGCTTCTAAGTGGCATTTCTCCCTCACAATTTTTAACAGTGGCTGAGAAGTCTTTTTATTTAAATTTTTTTTTGGGCAAGCTGCTTTGAAATGCAGCAATACTACAGGTCCTATTATAAAAAAATGTTGTTTCTAACAGACATTTGTTCTTCACAATTGACCAAAGTGGCTCAGGGTCATGCTTTGAATTTTTGGGGGCATTTTGCTGTGACATGCAGCTATACTACAGGTCCTATTCTAAAAAATGTTGTTTCTAACAGACATTTGTTCTTCACAATTGACCAAAGTGGCTCAAGGGTCATGCTTTGAATTTTTGGGGCATTTTTTTTTGTGACATGCGCTATACTACAGGTCCTATTCTAAAAAATGTTGTTTCTAACAGACATTTGTTCTTCACAATTGTCAAGAGTGGCTCAAGGGTGATGGGCTGTCAGAAACAGGAATAGGTAGGACACTGTTAATGGACACATATTGCAAAATGACTTGTTTTTTGCTAGATCTTTAACATATCTATCAATCCCTGTATTTAGACAACCCATTTAATACAATGAAAAAAAGAGAAACAAAGACATGGTGGGATTCCATCCTATTTTAAAAATGTGTTTTCTAGAATTAAAGTACTAAAAAACTTGCATGTACAAAATTTGCTGTTTAAAAAAAACCTCTGAATTGTACAAGGAGGTACAAGGAAAACTTGACCAGATGTAGGTTATTCAGAGGACATGGAGTATGGAGCACGGACAGAGAACAAAATACAGCACGTTAAGTAAAATGAGAAAAAGAATGCCAAGATAAAGGGCACCTGGGTGTAACAGGAGCGTTAACCACCAGTATTCCAAGTGAAGCTCAATTGGTCCACACTCATACGGAGGGGCAAGCGCTACCCAGGTATTGACTGTGTACAGAGGAAGGCTGGAGTTCTCACACTTACCGCTTCCCCTCTGCTCAGCCGCAGTTTTCGTTGCTGCGTCATCAGGGCATTTTAACCTGGTGTTAATAGATGACGGACGTCAGCCTGGGCTTTCACCGCACCCACTGTAACTCCGGCCCCGGGTCATGCTGTGGCCCCCGGACAGGTTATAGTCAAAATGTCCCCCAGTTCAACTAAAATGGTGGTTGAAAGACTCCTTTTTCCGGCACTTTTTAAATGTGGGGGTCATGCAGGTTTGGGGCTCATGCTGTGGCCCAGGACAGGGATAGTCAATGTCCCCGTTCAACTAAAATGGTTTGGGTTTAAAGACTCCTTTTTCCTTGCACTTTTTAAATGTGGTGATCATGCAGGTTTTTGGGGCTCATGCTGCGTTCCAGGACAGGGATATTCAATGTCCAGTTCAAGTAACATGATGGTTCAAATCATTACTGCCTTCTGGCACTTTTTAATTTGTGGGTTTATGCAGGTTTAAGGGGCAGGCTTGGTGGTACAAGACAGGGATAGTAAATGGTCTGTACTTTTTTCTGTGACTTTTATAACCTAAGTGTGTTGCCTAAGATGTAGACGTATCCATTTGACTGTTGTGGATGTTAATTTCAGCTTCTCCAGCCTTGTTGGGTGTAATAATGAAGGTGTTGTTTGCCTCCCCTAGACTTTAATGGTCATCGCCATAATCGATGCTCACTATCGAAAAACCTTATCGATAGCGGCCGACTATCGATCGATCTCGATAGCCAACGCAATCGCTCAACACTAGTCCCAATTACTCTCACTATCGATTTCTCTTGGTCTGTTTTTTGGACTAGGGTTGAGAAGGGACGTTCTATCCTTCTCCAAGGCATATTTTAAAGGCGATTTTAAAATCGGCAAAGGATAACCCCTATCCAAAAAAGCGTTCCTTCAGGTCTTGGATGTGCATAGAATTTTTCAATGTTTGAGCAATTACGCTCATCCTAAGTTTATTGTCCCTTAGGGATACCTCGTTTTAAACTCGGTGGATGGGCTTCCCTTTCGTAGATTATTAGTTGATGTAGTTTTTCCAAAAAGGGTGGTTGTTTGTAGGTTACCTGCTTCATCCTTCCAGATTTTAACACCCAAAAAATGTTTATTTCTCTCTCATGGATTTTGGGGTAAAACTAAGCCCAATTTCATTGATGTTAAGAGTATCAATGAAAGAATGAAAGTGAGCCTCAGTGCCCTGCCACAATATGAAAACATCATCGATGTATCTCACCACAATAAAATACATGAGGTATAGATCTCCAAGGCCTCATATGAACACCAGGGTCTTCTCCCACCAGCCAGGAACAAATTTGCATACGAGGGAGCACATGGGCTCCCCATAGCTGTCCCCCTGAGCTGGGTGGTAGACCTGGGTCCATACAGAAAAAAATTATGGGTGAGTAAAAATTTCCCAAAAATTGGAGTTACCAGTGTATTAGGGATTGGCATGCCTGTTGCTTCTTGTATGCAGAAAAGATTCAACCGCCTTCAGTCCATAGAATGGGGAATACTCTGTAGAGAGCCTCACATCCCCCGAGGCCAATTTTACATCGGCATCCACTGAGATTCCTTCCAATTTTCTAAGCAAATCCGAGGTATCCCTCAAGTAGGAGGGCAAAGTGACCACAAATTCCCTCAAGATTTCTTCTAGGTAAATCCGATGTTTTGTGTGAGAAAATAAATTTCCCGGACACTTTGGGGTCCTTCAGAGGGACTAGTCCCTTATGGATTTTGGGCAAGGCATAGAATGTCGCTATTCTAGGTTTTTTGGTAATAAGAATTGTGATTCTTCTTTAGATAGTGATCCCATCTCCACCCCTTTCAATCACGATGTTTTCTAGTTCCTTCAAGAAAATCTCCGTAGGGTCACCAGGAAGTATAGCATAATTAGAGCGGTCATAAGTATTTTTAAACACATTTTATTATATTTTCATGATCCAAGAAAAACTATATTGCCCCCCTTATCGGAGGGCTTATTTATCAAATTGACATCGACTCAAGAGATAGCAGGCCTGCATTTCTGTCCCTGGGGAATTTATTCTTATTAGTCTATTTCCATATTGTTTTTTTGCTAACATTTCCGCTCTTGTGTGACCAATTTGAGAAAAACATCAATTTCAGGGGTTACCTGTGGTGGGGGGAATCGAGTACTTTTCTTTTTCAGTGTAGTAATACCCCTACCCTTTGACCCCTCATTCTCCTCTATCAATTTTCCAAAATCCTCTTTCCCTGAAAAATTCCTCCCCCAAAATACCATATTCCTCACATCTATTTTGATCTACATTTTTGAAGAATTTATGCCATTTTAGTTTTTCAAAAAATAAATTTAGGTCTTTAATCCATGTAAATTCCTTAAATCTATTAGTTGGAACAAAAAATAGAGGCCCTAGATGAACTTTAATTCCTCCTGACTAAGTTGTCGTTCGTATAAATTAATTATTTGATTTTCTTTGCTTTTGTACTCTCTTGGCTATATTGTTGTCCTCTAGGGGAACCTCCGCCTGCTCTAAAAAAGAGGGAGCCATAGAGGAGGACGATGAGGAAAAGGGAAATTTTTGATGATGAAGAGGACGCCATTTTTGGTGTTGTTGATAATATTGGGGAACTGAGATCTTCTGTCTGATTGTTGGGGATTTTGATTCTGCATCTTTTAAAAGTGTCTCCTATTCGAGTACTGGGAGAATCTACTCTTCCTCGAGAGGGATTACCTCTCGTATTTCTAATGGAAATTTTGCCCGTTTCTATCGATGGATTCTTGGTCAGTTTGGGGAAATGTCTGTTTCTATATTTTTCACCCTCAAACAAATGTGAGAAGACCTTACCCTCTTTAAATTCAGTTAGATCACGACTGAACTGTTTTTTTTTACGTTCCTGTATGTTCTTGTCGATATCTCTCAAAAGCCGTTTTCAACAAGGTTTCTCTCCTTGCAAAATCAGGGTCAGTTTGATGATTTAATGCTTTTTCTTTTAGTTCTTTAATTGTTTTGGGGTTTTCTCTAGTGTAATTTTTCTTCCTCAAGCAAAAATCCCATCATTCACAGAAGAGCTGTGAGTTCTTGCTCCCTTTTTTTATCAATAAAGGGGTCTTGAACGAGGTGATGGAAATCACATTTGACCTAAGACCTCTGGGACAATTTTTATGCTTAATATTTAAATTTTCAAGCAAAAACTTCCCGAAAGGACTTTATCTGTTTTTTTAAAGGGTCTAAATAGATCATTAAAAAAAGTTTTTAAACTAATTATCAGTATTTTCCTTTAGTTACAGTCAGAAAAACCCTTTTAGTTCAATTGCCATTTTTCCGTTGTATAGGGTTTACTTAAAAAGCTTCCATCAGAAAAAACCAAGAATAAAACTAATTTTTCCTATTTGGTTAATTTTAGCAAAAAATTCACAGTGAAGGGAAAAAACCAATTAAAAAATAATTTTAATGATATGCCTTAAAAAAATGCCCCCCAAAATGGAGGACCCACGCACAACACCAAAATTTGTTCCTGGGGGGAAGAAATCCCGGTTCCCCAATCTAAATACCAATATATGGTACTGACCCAAGGGTGAAAATTGCCCCCTGGCGAGTAGTCGCCCCAACAGGAGCGGCCCACCTTTTAGAACGCACCCTGGTCGACCCTTAAACAGTTCTAAAAGGATACCCGCAGGGCTCCCATATGTACTATAGACACTCCAGGAGAAACCCAAATTTTACCACATAAAATCATTCTTTTTAGTCCCCAAAGTACAAAAAAAAAAAAAAAAAACAATTTTTGTTGTATCTGATTCAAAAACTGTGTTGATTTGTTCAAGACCCACAAACAAAAACAAAAACAACGTTCCCTTGTATCATTAATTCAAAAACCGTTGAAATTTTTTCAAGACCCGACGTTTCCCCCAAAAATTCTATAGGGTTCATTTAGGGGGATCAAGAGAACATTTAGCCAACAAGACTAAATCAACATCAAGACTAATAGGGTAAAGATACTTTTGCAATGAATCCTTAATGTTGGGAATCGTCAAGAAAAACAAAAGATACAGATTTATGATGTTTTCGTGCCCCCTGTGACGTACGCCATGCACCATGCTCCCATGGAGATCTTTAAGTGGACACCACCCGGAATGATCTCACAAACCAAACATCACTCCTGTCACCCCCCCCCCCCCCCCCCCGCCGGGGCCCCCCCCCCCCCCGCCCCGGACCCCCCCCGCCCCCCCCCCCCCCCCCCACCCCCCCCCCCCCCCCCCCCCCCCCCCCCCCCCCCCCCCCCCCCCCCCCCCCCCCCCCCCCCCCCCCCCCCCCCCACGAACCAATTCAGGCCCGCAGAGAGGTAGATCTCCTCCCAGATAGTTCACATGGAAGAGCAGTCGCCCTTTGTGGGTAAGTGAGGCGTTTTCCGCCACTAACACCACATAACGCAGAGGTGCGACGGATGTACATGCGCAGACAAAACCTTCGAGCAAAACGCTACTCGCGGTGCAACATCCCCACGCCAATATAAACATAAACAGCGAACATATGCATACTTGCTGTAAAAATCATCCAATCTATACCTATGATGTAAAATAAGGGAAGCAAAGCATCGCCACCTGAGGATCATATCATTAATAAAAGATCAAATAGATTGTTGGTGGACATCCTGCCCTATAAACCAACACGGCACGATCACCAAAGTGAACCTTTAACCTTTAGGTATTTTTAGATAAGAAAATTATTAAAACACCTTTGTCATAAACAATTAATGCTTACCCAGTCATAATTGTAAAATATACTGAGGACTCATTTAGTATAAGTAAGAATATGTTCAAGAACAGCCAAAATATAGTAACTCATCAGGCCGCTCGGTTGCATTTGCCCCATACGCCATTCATCTCCTTCAGAGGAGGATTATCTTGTCACCTTTTCTAGAGATCTGGTTTTTTCATACAAACAAAGAAAGACAAGTATAATCACCCTTGTGGGTTACTACAACACATGAAGGCCAATGGGGTGTCTCTGCGATGTCTCAAACATCCCCCAAAATGTTCCTATCCTATGGGTGGGGTTGCAGTTACATTGTGTTTTTTCAGAAATGTTTTTTTGTGCAGAAACTATGTTGTATTTGGCATATATTCACTTTTACTCTATATAGGGAGGACGAGATGCCTCCATTTTGGTTCCTGCACCCACCTCATTTTCACAGGCTGTTATATGAGTGCAGCTTGACAAGGTTGGTTGTTGTTTTTTATTTCTTTCTCTCTGGATAATGGAGGTCGGTTGACCCAATGAGAATGAGAGGCCTGATTTGGCTCTATTGAAAGGTAAAAGATAGCGTATGCCACCCGACCTGAGGCACGTTGTAAGTTCGTGGGTGGCTTAAGCATTTTTTGATCAAAAACATGTGAACTAAGAATCTCAAAGTTTTTTTATGTACTTAGATTCCATCCCCTGGCGTGGCTTATACCACCACTTGTGGCAGTCCAGAGGATCCAATACTCCTAATCGTTACAGTCCCGAGCATTCAGAGGCATGATGCCCATGTCTGTGCAATCTATTTAATGGTTTGTCGTCCTCAGGACATGCAAACAGTTAAAACACTTGGTGGAGCAGAGAGCCACCGCCTACCAGATGTCGGACATGCGTCCTGCAGCCTATCAACCTAGCTAGGGCCTACCAACTTATGGGAGACTACCTACCTACCTGGTGCCTTGCCTCCCTACTCACCTACTTAGGGTCCTTACCTACCTACTTCTGGCCCTGTCTAGCTACCTACCTTCTTACCTCGGGCCTTGCCTTCCTATCTACCTGAGGCCTTGCTGCCTTCTTGTCTACCTACCTACCTGGGGTCTTTACAACATACCTGAGGCCTTTTCTATGTACGTATCTGTTGCCTTACCTACCTAGGGCCTTACCTACTGTTGCCCTACCTACCGGGGTTTTACCACATAATGGGCAGTTTATCTACATAGGTATCAAGTTGGGGGCTATCTATCTAATAGCATGGATTTGGCTAACTAATTTGGGGGGCTACCTGCCAAAAGAGGGGTCCACCTATAGAACATAGAGCAATAGAGCCATATTTAGTATTCATATTGCCCTAGGCACTTAAGATACTTGTCAGTAAAATGCTTATTAGTGTTTTTGTATTTTACAGGTCTCTCCTCTGGACTTCTGGACCACATCAGATTCGTTGGACTTTGTCAGACAAGTGTTGGATCCATTTCTTTAATAAAATGGTCAATGATGGATGTTGTGAAGGAGTGTTAATTTAAACAAAGTGCTTATGTGTTATTTCTGTGTATCTTTTTGTGTTTTGTCAGTGTGTTTATTTTACACTTTTATTCCAGCCACTGGTGTATTTTTGGCACTCCAAGACTTTCTAAATAGGCTATCCAGCATCTAAAAAAGCTGGATGACAACCCATCCCCCACAGCAGCCTATGATAGGAAAGCAAGTTGTTGTGGGGGATTGGTTGTTCAGCCTATTATTGTATATGTTTGTATAGTGTTTATGTTTCTTTTTACAGGTTTCCCTTTGTACTATGGCAGATTTGTTGGACTACAGTGGGTCAGAGTTCGATTTTGTATGCGAAAGAGGGACGCGCAGCACCCCAAAAAATTGCACAGACCACCCTCTCTTTATATCAAGCCACACTCTTTCCCAAAAAGGTTACGCCCACTACACCCAATTGTGTAACAGCTCTAAAAGAAAGCTAATTGAGGGGTTTGGCATCACCTAGATTGGATAGCCTATTCAGCATCCAGGAGAGCTGGGAGATACCACCAAAACCTTGTCTGCAACATAATAACCTTTACATTACATCCAATATAATCTCTATACAGTGACCATATAGTGGTAGATATCAGTGTGTACAGGCTCTATGGACATTTAAGTGATTAGAGTGCAGTTACATCTAGAGTCTCATCAGAGATGTCTTCTATGATTAGAGTTGTTCTCTTTCCCTGTTTTTCTCCATCCGGTCCAGACCACATTGATGATTTCTCCCAGTCACAAATCGTCCCTGCAAAATTTACCAAACAAACATTTTATAATTCTAGTTTTACGGCACTTCCCTACCTGTGCTCATAGCTGTACAATCTCCACATGGAGTGATAGGTGGGGAGATTATGGGGTGATAGATGGAAGTGGTAGGGAGTGATAGGTAGAAGTGAAATGGCTATGAGGTAATAGGTTGGGTGGTTATGGCGTGATAAGTGGAGGTGGTAGAGGTGATAAGGTAAAATGAGGGGCTATGGGGTGATAGTTGGAGTTGGTGGGGAGTTTATGAAGTGATAGGCAGGGGTTGTATTTTGTGTTAGCACTAGGCTGCAAAGTACAGCTTTCAGGCACAATCTCCTTAAAATTGCAGGGGATCATCCCCCTGGAGATTATTCTGGGGCTATGACCAGTACACCCCAGAATTATACTGTGCAGGTTAAACTCCGTGCCCTTCAATCCCTGAAGATTAGCCACAGGTATGACCTTCAAGGGGTGCGGAAATTATATTCATATTTTTTGTAATGTTTTAATTTTTATACAGGTTTCACTTTAGACTATATCAGACTCATTGGACTATGTCACAGCAGTTGCATATATTTTGTTAATAAATTGGTCAATGAGGACTGATGTCAGAGTATTTATTTAAACAAGAAGTTTTTTTGTGCATTTTGTGGGGGCTTTTTTCCCCATTTAATTCCAGTGTTAGTAATGGAGGATCTGACAGACGCCACTCCATTACTATCGCTCGAGCTTGACGTCAGTAGCTACCACACCAGGGGTACTGGGAAGAGCCGAGTTACCAAAAGAAGTGGATCTTCTAATGTGACTGTCCCCTTCAGGGGTGGCTGCAGGCTGGTGTTTTTAGAGTGGGAAGGGAGCAGTATCCATGAACCTTTCCATTCTGACAGTACCAGGCTGTAGCTGTCGGTTTTACCCTGACTAGTTATGAAAAATGAGGAGGACCCCATGTCTTTTATTTTGTTCCAAAAATCATTTATTTATTGAGAAACCAAAAATGGGCAACTCCTGTAATCATTACAGTGAATGCCTATGTTTAGATTCTCAATAAATAAATAATTCTAGGGGAAAAAATGGCATGGGGTCCACCCCAGCCAAGGTAAAACTGACAGCTGCAGCCTGATACTATCAGAATGGGAAGGTCCATAGATACTGGTCTCTTACCACTCTAAAAATGCCCCAAAAGTGTACAATCCCATTAGAGGGTCCACTTCTGATGGTAACCCGGCTCTTCCCAGTACCCCTGAAACTTTGGGTACTGGGGTAACAGTTACACAGTGTTCAGGTCAGCTTTGGCGTGACAAAAAACACTGCTGGCTGACCCCAAGAACAAGCAATAGTAATGGAGAGGCATCTGTCAGATGCATCCACTACTAATTGTCATGGGGGCTGGCGCAGGTGCCGTCGACCCCCGCGACCATCCCCCTGCTGCCCATGCTCCTGCGCCAGGTTACTTACCAGTCCACGCTCCTGTGCTTCCTGCTTCTGCCTCCGCGCGCGTCCCCGCTGCTTAGGGTGAGCGCGCGACGGCTGATCTGGATTTAAAGGGCCAGCGCACCGCTAATTTGCTAATTGCCGGCCACTAGTCCTATATATTGTGCACGCCCCCTGCAGTCTCTGCCAGTTTGTTGGTGTGCGTTCAGTGTCTTTAGAGAGTGTTGGAGTCCGTATTTATTACCCGTGTACCAGTCCGTTCCGCTACGTTTCCTGACCTTGCTTGTTTGCCCTGACCTTCTGCCTGTGCCCGACTACGCCTCCGGATTATGATTCTATTGCATGCATTACCCCGGCCGCCATTGTCAGGATTAGCGATCTGGTAGCCTCATGCCACAGCAAGTCTATCCTGCTTTGTGGCGGGCTCTGGTGAAAACCGGGGGCTACTTAGACTCCGCTCCCTGGCGTGGCTTACACCATCGCTTGCGGTGGTCCAGCGAATCCACCAAATCCGTTACACTAATACTGGAATTCAATGGAAAAAAACACAAAATAAATGAAAAACAATTTATTTAAATAAACACTCCCCGACTACAACCTTCTATAACCATTTATTAAATAAATAGATTTACGGTTGATCAAACATAGTCCACCAAAGTAGTTCAAAAAGGAAACCTATGAATAAACAGAAACATTCCACACATACATAGGCAGGATACTCTATCTAGCATCCAGGAGAGCTGAGTGAAAGATGGTGTGTCACCCAGATTTCCTGGACACTGGAAATTCTATTCTGAATGCAGGAAAACTGGGTGATTCCCTAATTCAAGTATTAGTTAGCTGCTACTAGTCAATAAAGACCACATTTAGACTGATCTTTATACGTGTTTTATTATTCACTTAGTTTAGCAGACTACATTAGTATACAAAAGAAACAACTCCTATACAGGTATCTCTTTTTTAAATACTTGGCAGTAGTTGCTCTATTTCATGTATGGTTCATTTGCGTGTTCTCTCTGAGCACATGGGGCAACATGTATGAAAACTGTTTAAGTCTAAAATTTGTTTTGTTGCTCATAGCAACCAATCAGAGTGCCTCTTTCATTTTTTCCAGAGCACTATATGAAAATAAAGGGGCGCTATGATTGGCTGACAACAAAGTGAGTTTTAGACCTAGACAGTTTTCATACATGTGGCCCATAGTGTCTAACTCGCTATGGTTCAAGGAAGACACACCCCCTTTGTCAAACATTCAAACTACATATCCATACTCCATACTCATGGAAAAGAGCTACTGCCAAGTATGTAAAAAAGCATATCTATATACTCTGATATAGCTAAATGCATGAGTTGGGGACCCACAAGCTGCTTATAACCTGTGGACCGAGAAGTGTATCTAAGTTGTAATAAATTGAATACTTTGATTCCCTAATCCCCCACTGCTGGGGTGGGGCACATCCAGCTGTTCTGGTAGCTCAATTAGTCTATACAGCGTCCAGGAAAGTTGGGTGATGTTCCATCCCCTACTGGTGGCAGACAATTTGTCTACCTTAGAACAGCTGGGTGCCAACTATGGGAGGTGATGATCATTCAGCTTTATGGAGATAGGAAAACTGTGTGCCAATTTCTCCACCACCACCTCTACCACCCTCTCTCTACCTATTATACAGTCACTATGTGGTGGTGATATGTGGTCATGGTGTGGAGGTATTATTCAGTTACTGCAGTCATGAGGTGACAGTATTACAGTGTGTACACAATTATTATGCAAGTTGTATTTGACAGGATTCTTTTTATTACTAAACATAAACTATGTACTCAATCAACCCAAAAGACTAATAATTATCAAAGCTTAATATTTTTGGAACTTGTAGTGTTTTTTTTTTTTTTAGATTTGGAGGATATCTGTTTGTGCAGGTAACTATTACTGTGCAGAATTATTAGGCAACTTAATAAAAACCAAATATATACCCATCTCACTTGTTTATTTTCATCAGGTAAATCAATATAACGACCGGAAATTTAGAAATAAACATTTGACATTCAAAAACAAAAGCAAAAACAAATCAGTGTGCAATATAGCCAACCTTTCTTTACGATGACCCTCAAAAGCCTTCCATCCATAGATTCTGTCAGTTGCTTGATCTGTTTACGATCAACATTGTGTGCAGCAGTTACCACAGCCTCCCAGACACTGTTCAGAGAGGTGTACTGTTTTCCCTCCAAGTAGATCTCACATTTTATGAGGGATCACAGGTCCTCTATGGGGTTCAGATCAGGTGAACAAAGGGGCCATGTCATTATTCTTTCTTCTTTTAGACCTTTACTGGCCAGCCACGCTGTGGAGTATTTGGATGCATGTGATGGAGCATTGTCCTGCATGAAAATCATGTTTTTCTTGAACGATACCGACTTCTTCCTGTACCACTGCTTGAAGGTGTCTTCCAGAAACTGGCAGTAGGCCTGGGAATTGAGTTTTACTCCATCCTCAACCCGAAAAGGTCCCACAAGTTCATCTTTGACACAACCCCATATCAGTACCCCACCTCCACCTTGCTGGCGTCTGAGTCGGAGTAGAGCTCTCTGCCCTTTACTGATCCAGCGTCGGGGTCATCCATCTGGCCCATCAAGAGTCACTCTCATTTCATCAGTGCATAAAACCTTAGAAAAATCAGTCTTAAGATATTTCTTGTCCCAGTCTTGACGTTTTATCTTATGTTTCTTGTATAAAGGTGGTCATTTTTCAGCCTTTATTACCTTGGCCATTTCCCTGAGTATTGCACACCTTGTGCTTTTTGATACTCCAGTAACTTTGCAGCTCTGAAATATGGCAAAACTGGAGGCTAATTGAATCTTCACGCTTGATTTTCCTCAATTCATGGGCAGTTATTAAAGTTTGGCAAATTCAAGACTGCTGCATCCCTCTGCAAGACATCTCACAATCCTTGACTTTTCAGAGTCCGTCAAATCTCTGTTCTGACCCACTTTGTCAAAGGAAAGGAAGTTGCCTAATAATTAATCACACCTTATATAGGGTTTGGATGTCATTAGACCACACCCCACCTCCGTACCGAGACGCACATCACCTGATGTACTTAAATGGTAGTTGGCTTTCAAGCCTATACAGCTTGGAGTAGGACAACATATATAAAAAGAATGATGTGATCAAAATACTCTTTTGCCTAATAATTCTGCACACAGTGTATTACCTCCACACACTGACCATATAGTGGTAGACCAGTGTACACAGACTCTGCAGGCTATATATTATCTCCATACAGTGACCATATGGGATTAGAAACCAGTGTACAAAGATTGTGCAGACCATATGTTACTGCCATACAGTGACCATATGGGGGTAGATACCAGTTGTACACAGGTGCTCTGCAGACATAAGTAATTACAGTGCAGTATCATTTAGTGACTCACAAGTGACATCTTCTCTGATGGGAGTTGTTTTCTTTCCCCATTCTAATCTAAAAAAAACAAATTATTTAAAAACAAAATGATGTGGGGTCCCCCCATTTTTTCAAAACCAGCCAAGGGAAACCCAACAGCTGCAGCCTGATAATATCAGAATGGAAAGGTTCATCAATACTGGTCCCTTCCCATTCTGAAAATACCAGCCTGCAGCTGCCCCAGAAGTGGACCTTTGCATTAGAGCAGGGGTGTCAAACTCGTTTTCACCGGGGGCCACATCAGCCTTACGGCGTACCTTAACCCTTTACCGCCGGAGCCAGTTTTGGCCTCTCTGACAGAGCCCCATTTTTTAAATCTGGCATCTGTCACTTTATGTCAGAATAACTTTTTGACACTTTAACCTATCCATGTGATTCAGAGACTGTTTTCTCGTGACACATTGTGCTTTAAGATAGAAAGAAATTTTGGTCCAAAAAATGCTTGTTTATTTGTGAAAAATATCAAAGTATCGTGAAAAATTTGAAAAATCTACCAATTTCAAACTTCAAAAATTTCTGCATGTAGTTATTCCACTAAAAATAGTTTATAACTAGCATCTACCATATGTCTGCTGTAGTTAGGCATAATTTTTTTAAATGACTTTTTTTACGACATTAGGGGGCTTAGAAATTTAGTAGTAATTTTCAAATTTTCAAGAAAATTTGCAATATACATTTTTTTAGGGACCAGTCCAGTTCTAACGTGACTTTGATTGGCCTGTATGTTAGGTACCCACATAAAGGACTTCATCTAAGAAACTACACCCCTTAAAGTATTCAAAACAGCATTTAGGAAGTTTATTAAACCATTAGGTGTTTCACAGGAATTAAAGCAAAGTGGAAGTGGAATTTCAAAATGTCACTTTTTTTTGCAGATTTTCAATTTTTATACAGTATTCACAAGAATACAGTAAATGTGATCAGGGAAATACAACTAAATATTGATTTCCCAGATTCTGCCGTTTTCAGAGATACCCCATATGTGGCCCTAGTGCGCTATTTGGCTCATTCACAAGCCCCAGAATAGGAGGAGCACCTACTGGACTCTGGGGTCTCATTTTCATTACGATTTTATTTAGGGGCCATTTCAGGTTTGCAGACACCCTAAGGTGCTAAAACGTAATAAACGCCCCTAAAAAGACCCCATATTGGAAACTACACCCTTTAAGGAATATATCCAGGGGTGTAGTGAGCATATCGACCCCACAGGTGTGTCACAAAAATTGTTAGCATTGGGCTGTGAAAAGAAAAGAAAAGAAATTTTTTTTTACAACAATATGCAATTTTAGCTGAATATGTTTAATTTTTACAAGGCATCCTGGTAAAAAAAAGGACCCAAAATTTTGATAGGCAATTTCTTCCAAGTTCAGCAATACCCTACATGTGGGTGTAAACTGCTGTTTGGGCGTATGGCAGGGCGTATAAGGGAGGGAGTGTTATTTGGCTTTTGGAACGCAGATTTTGGTGGGGCCATGTCGCATTTACAAAGCCCCCAAAGTACCAGAACAGGTGAAACCTTCCAGAAGTCACCCCATTTTGGATTCAGCCTCCCTCAAGGATCTCATCTAGGGGTGTATTGTGCATTTTGGGCGCACAGGTGTTCCATAGTTTTTTTTTGCATTGGGCTATGAAAATGAGGGGGAAAAACGCAGTTCCGCCATTGTTTTTTGGGCTTCAATTCTACAGCGTTCGCCGTGCAGTGTAAATGACATGATAACTTTACTATGGGGGTCGGTACAATTGCAATGACATATATTTTATATAGTTTTTTATGTTTTATTACTTTTACACAATAGAAATGGGTCTATAAAAATTGCGTTTTATGTTGTCCTGTTCTGATAGCCATATCTTTTTCAGTTGTCTGTATACAGAGCTGATTATGGGCTTGTTTTTGTGGGATGAGTTGAAGTTTTTATTAGTACTATTATGGGGGGCATATGCCGCTTTGATCACTTTTTATTAAGGTTTTCGAGGCATTTTGTACAAAATACAGCATTCCTGGTAGTGTTTTTTTATTTTTTACAGCGGTCCCCATGCAGCATAACTGACATACTAGTACTACTCAGCAGGTCGATACGGTTACAGCGATATCCAATTTGTATATTTTTTTTTATGTTTTACTGCTTTTACACAATAAAAACACTTTTATTCAAAAAGGAAAACACATTTTGCATCGCCATAGTCTTTTTTATTTTTCTGTGTACGGAGCTGTGTAGGGGCTTGTTTTTGCGGGATGAGTTGACGTTTTTATTGGTATCATTTTTGGGGGGACAAGACTTTTTGATCAGTTTTAAATCCGTTTTTTGGAAGGCAGGGTGAAGAAAATACTGCAATCCTAGTAGTGTTTTTTTATTTTTAACAGCGCTCACCGTGCAGTATCCATGACCAGTTAGCTTTACTATCTGAGTCGATACGATTACGGTGATACCCAATTTATACAGATTTTTTTAAATTTTGAAGCACTTTAAAAAAAAAAAAAAAAGTGTTTTTATTGTGTTAAATAATATTTATGCATCGCTGTCTTCTGAGAGCCATAACTTTTTTATTTTTCCGTATACAGAGACATGTAAGGACTTTTTTTTGCGTAATGAACTGATGTTTTAATTGATACAACTTTGGCGTTTATATGAGTTTTTGATCGCTTTTTATTCCATTTTATGTGCTGGAGGATGTACAAAAATTGAAATTTTGTGACTGTTTTTGTTTTTTACGGCGTTCACCGTACTGGTTAATTAATGTGACAGATTTATAGGGTGGGTCGTTACGCACGCAGCGATACCAAATATGGGTACTTTATTTATTTTTGATCTTTTTTGGGGCGATTGGCGTTTGTAAAGGGGAAAAGGGCGGTGTATGTTTTTTAATTTTATTTTTTGTGTTTTACTTTTTTTTTTACTTTTTCAAATTTTTTTACTTTTCCCCAGTGGGGATTTGTAACAGCAAATCCCCACTGGGGAAAAGCAATCGTTAGATTGCTGTTTGAATAGGAGACCTGTGCACAGCGTTACTGCTGTGTACAGGTCGCCATGGCAACTAGTGACACCATGCCCACAATGCATTGCGGGCATGGTGACGTCACCAGACTACCCGGATGCTTCCAGAAAGCATCCGGGGAGTCGGGTAAAAGAAGCGTTTTTCACCCGCGGCCGGAGCTGGTTCAATGTCGCGATCGTGCGCGGCTTGCTCGCAAGCCCCCGCGATCGCCAGGACGTATGCACACGTCAAATTGCGAGAAGTCCCTTCCCGCTAGGGCATATGCATATGTCCAATGTCGGGAAGGGGTTAAAGGGCCAACATCATTTTAGAACTGTGTAAATGGAACTTCTCCTTAAATGTTACATTTGTACAGTATTGCTATTATAATTAGCCCTTTGAGGGGAACCAGGAAGAATATATTAGCCCCCCATAGGTAGATAGGTACATATGACCCTTGTAGGTAGATAAGTGGGTATAAAGTCCCCTGAAGATGACAGTTATATCTGCCCATGTAGATAGATAGGTATTTTGCCCCCCTGTAGCCAGGCAGTAATATGCCTCCTGCAGCCAGGTAATATGCCCCATGTAGTCAGGTAATATGCCCTCTGCAGCCAGGTAATATGCCCCATATAGCCCCTCTGTAGCCAGGGAGATGCTCCACATAGCCCCCCTGTAGCAAGGGAGATGCCCCACATAGCACCCCTGTAGCAAGTGAGATGCCCCACATAGCCCACTGTAGCAAGGGAGATGCCCCATATAGTCCCCTGTAGCCAGGTAGATGCCCCATACAGTCCCCTGTAGCCAGGTACATGCCCCATAACCCCTAATAGCCATGTAGATGCCCCATATGGCCCCCCCAATAGCCAGGCAGATGCCCCATAGCCCCCAGTAGCCAGGCAGATGCCCCATATAGCCAGGCAGATGCCCCATAGTCCCCCCAGTAGCTATGTAGATGCCCCATATGCCCCCCCGTAGCCATGTAGATGCCCCATAGCCCCCCAATTAGCCATGTAGATGCCCCATAGCCCCCCAAGTAGCCATGTAGATGCTTCATATAGCCCCCTAATGATTGTAAAATAAAAAAAAAACTACTCACCTCCTGGTGGTCCGTTCAGCGAGGCCCAGTCCTGGAGCTGGTGTACGGTGTAAGCAGCGTGAAGTCACGGCACTTACGCCGTCATGCATCTCCCAGGGATTTCTTCGGCAGTAGAGGCTGCCGAACGAGGAGACCCAGCGTTGCGTCACCTCAGGGGGCGTGAGTAAAGTGATGCATCACGCCTCCTGCGACGCCGTATGTATGTACAGTGCTCACCGAGCACAGTACATACAAAGGAAGAAGGTAGGAGGGAAACGATCCCTCCTGCCTTCCTCCTACTGTACCAGCAGCTGCACCAAGCGTGTAGCTGCTGACTGACTCTGCGCGGCTGTGGTAAAAAAAAAGGCTGCGGGCCGGATTTGGCCCGCGGGCCTTGTGTTTGACACCCGTGCATTAGAGGGTCCGCTTCTGATGGTTACCCAGCTCTTCCCAGTATGTGTATTGGTAACTGGGGTAATAGTGACAAGGGTTTAGTGTCATCCCTGAGGTGCCAAAAAACACCGAGAGACACCAATCCCCAACAATAGTAATGGAGAGGTGTTTGTCAGACACCTCCATCACTAATACTAGAAGAAAATGAAAAAAAAAAAAAAACACACAGAAAAGAACAGTTTATTTAAATAAGCACTCCTCGACACCAGCCCAAATTATCCATTTTATTGAAGAGGCATTGCTGTCCGACATAGTCTAAAAGGGAAACCTGTTAAAAAAAAACAAAAAAAACCAGAAACCCTACAGATGGAACATTACCCAAATTTCCCGGACGCTGAATAGCCTATCCAACATCTGAGAAAGCTGGGTGACATCCCACACAGCAGGCATACAGAATTCTAATAATAATTTCTTAACTATTACATGGCAGAGTGCCTTAACAGCATCACTAGAAATGTCTAGCATAATTGGAATGCTATTACATTGGCAAAATGAGCCAAACAGTTCTAGAGGGTTATACAACTGATGTTCTTCACAAACAACATAAGGCCTTATTTGGCTCACTATTACTTATACTCCAGATGACTCATGTAAGGGCCCGAGCAATCTGAACAGGGACTGACAGACAATGAGCCCAACCCTATGTGGTCATCAACAGTCCCCACCTAACTAAGGTAATGCACAAAACAAAGACCAGATGGACAAAGGCAATATAAAATAATCAGGAGGCAAGGGGTCTCAACCAGAGAGTAGCAATGCTAGCTCCAATACAAAGTCTATCAACAACTCTGGACAAGAGGAAATGTGGTTTTAATGAGGGATGTCAGAGTTCGGTTTCCGGATGAAGATTGGACCAGCCCTCTGACATCCAGACCACACAAAACACACACATACACACAGGGCAGAAATGTGAGTGGTGAAGGCAGCTGTCACTCACCCCTCAAGCAGAATTATATGCAGCCCTGCCCTAACAGATGGGGATATCAATCACACCCAAGACAGTACAGAATCAGACCGTGTTGAGACAATGCCCAAAACCTATAGCATACTGAAACAAATCATGGCCAAAGCGTAGTTTCTGCCATATCACAGACAGAGAGCTGCACCGTGGCCTGAACCGACACAGTCATGACAACCCAAAATTAAGAGCCATATGTGATCTCATGAATATTTTTTAACTAAATTTCTATCCTGCTGAAGTAGTGAAGTGTAAGTTCAGAGGCCCCTTGGCATCTCATATGACTACTGAGACCCCGACAGTCACCTCAAGTGGTATAGCAGATCTGTGTGGAAGGCAGAATCACCAGTGTGGGCTAGCTACGTGATTTGGTACACCGGCACTTGGAATCAGACACAGAGACTCTCAGCTTCCTGGATCTTACAGGCTTTACTCTCGGAAGGCCTGCTTCACAGTGTGCACAGGACAATTTCCCGTTCTGTCCTGGTCTCACTGTGACCCTCTCCGTGCTTTATTCTTACTTGCACTCTCTCTAGGTTCTGTGAGTCTAAGAGCTGCTGTCATTGCTCCAGCCTGCCCTACACCATCGTCAGCAAGTGGGTAGAAGATCCCCTTCTTCTTAATGGCAACTACCCTCACTACAGTTCTGATGGAACTCAACAGAACTCTGAACTGAAATGCTCTCCCATATGTCAGACTTCTCATTATAACTGTGTAACACTGCAGCGCCTCCCTTGCACCTCACATTGATTGACTGCAGGCCCAACTATCCAGTCTCCCTTACAAGTTAACCCTTTCGTTACCTATACCACAAACGTACATCCCATTCCTACAGAAGTATTAAACATGATCAGAAATATTTTTTTCAGAAACTGACTAAATACCAGACCAACCAAGAAGAACGTAGATATTTCCATTTCTCCATCTCCATTTCTTCCATCTCTTCTGATTTTTATGGCAAGTCAACTCGTGTTCTTGACATAGTGACCCCATGTGGTGGTCAGAGAGGAAATGTAAAAAGAAAACCTACAGGTCCTTACTAGAGATGGGCGAATTTCTCAAAAATTCGGTTCACCGACTTTGCCGAATTTTCCGCCAAAATTCTTTCTGAATTACTTTGGGACGAATTGCGTTTAAAAAAAGCTATTTTCTCCCTGCACAGAGCCTGTAGGGTGCTGTAGAACGTTGTGCCATGCTTAAATATGCAGAGGGAGCTTGGTTTAGTCTTCATACAATGCTGTGTTTCAGTATGACACGCAAATGACTGCCGCCGCTCTTAGAATCACTTTACTATAAAATTCCTTGGGCACTTACGGGGGCAAAACTGACCAAAAAACTGAAGCAGGAATGCAGCCTGATAAAGTCATGGCAGCAAAAAAACAAGCTGAGGGCTAAGATCCTACCATAGTGTCAAAGATCACAGTAGTAGGTTACTGGAGCCGCCACAGATCGCAGCACAGTAAGGGGACGTCACAGCAGGGGTCACTCCATGAGGCCAGAGCTTTAAACCATCACAAAATATGACAGAACCTGTTCTGTTAAACGCTGATACATGTAGAGGCCCCCAAATGAGTGGAGAGGGTGTCGGCAGTAATTTTGCGTTGACGTCTCTGATCATTTTGCCCTTCCTTTCATCCGTCAGTGTCTGCTTTCAATTGGTCAATAATCCATCAGTATTGCTAAGGCCAAAAACAAACAGGAGTTGATCCAAAACAGAGATGACCAGTAAATGGGATATTTGCATGTCTTTTATGTTCTGTTTCCACTCCCGCTTTTGGCTAGACAATCCTGATCCTTCCCATTCCTTCTGACAGGTGAAAAGAAGGGGAAAACTAAACATAGTGGTAACCGTCAGAGTGGTGAGGGTTGAAACAGCATTAGGAATCCACATGGTGTTCCAGTGAGACAGCGGTCAGTTGGCAGCAGCATGAGTAGGCCACAGAGTGGCACAATGACAAATTCTGGAGGTGACAGCAACATCAGGAGCCCACAAGGTGGCACAATGACACAGTGTGGAGATGACGTCATCAACAGCAGCATCATGAGGTCAGACAGTGGCACAATTACAGAGTGTGGAGGTGGCACCAACAGGAGTAGGCCACAGAGTGGCACAATGACAGAGTGTGTAGGTCACGGCAGCAGCCTGAGGTCAGACAGTGGCACAATGACATTCTGGAGGTGGCAAAAACAGTAGTAGGCCACAGAGTGGCACAATGACAGAGTGGAGGTGACGGCAAGAGCAACAGCATGATGTAAGAGAGTGCCACAATGACACAGTATGGAGGTCATGGCAGCAGCATCAGCAGCAGCATGAGGTCATAGAGTGGCACAATGACAAGGTGTGGAGGTGAACACAGCAGCATGAGGTCAGAGAGTGGCACAATGACACAGTGTGGAGGTCACGGCACCAGCAACAGCATGAGGTCATAGAGTGGCACAATGACAGAGTGTGGAGGTGGGTGGTAATACCAGTCCCTGGTAAAGATGGTGGTAGGCAGATGGAGAAACTGGCAGCAGATGTGTGGCATCAGGCGGGTGGTGGCATCAGAATAGAGGCAGGTAGTTTGAACCCAGACTCATTTCTCAAAGTTTTGCTGAGGCGTCATGGCTGATGTAATCTGATGCCTAAGGCATTGGTGTGTGGAAATCCTGGCCAATCCACGCCTGATTCATCTTGACAAAGGTCAGTCGTTCCACATTTCCCGTGGACAAGCGGGTTCTCCTTGGGGTAACGATGGCCCCCGCCGCACTGAACACCCACTCTGATGCCACACTACTGGCCGGGCAAGACAGCTTCTCCACTACAAACTCGGCAAGTTGCGGCCACACATCCAGTTTGGCTGCCCAGTAGTCCAGCGGATCTTCTAACTGGGGTGGCAGAGTGCTGTCCAAGTAGGCCACCACCTGTTGGTTCAGGGTCTGCTCCAGGTCCTGCTGCTGGCGAGTGCCCTCACTAGGCGGGTGAAGGAAGCTGCTCATCTGCTGATGGAGCTGGTACTGCTCCAACCCCCCCCCAGCAGCCGCGGCAGTGGTACGTGAGCAGTGAGCGCTGAGGAACCCCCGATCAGATCTGTCAGAGGATGGACGATGCCACACATAGGCAGCGGCAAACTGACTACGGAGGATTTCTCTATAGTATTTGAATTTGTCCTCCCTCTCAGCAGCTGGGAAAAAGTCTCCCTTTTTGGACTGGTAGCGAGGGTCCAACAGGGTGGAGAGCCAAAAGTCCTCCCTCTGCCGGATGGTGACTATTCGGCTGTCACTAGCCAGGCAAATCAGCATGCTGCGGGCTATCTGCACAAGTGACTCTGAGGGACTCCCTGCCTCCATCTCCACTGTATACTGCCACGGTGCTTGGGGGTCATCTGCCTCGTCTTCCTCATCTCCATCTACCTCCTATAACTGCTCCTGCTCCTCCTCTCCTGTCACCTGGGTAGAAAAACCACTAATTTCACCAGACAATGGTTCTGCTCCAATGTCCTCCTCCTCCAGTTCCATCCCCACCGGACTCATGTGGCCGCGAGATGTAGTCGCCACGTCTTCAGTCCCCTGCCCAGACAGATTTTTCAGCATCTGTTCCAGGACATGAAGCAGTGGAATGACGTTATTCATCCCGTAGTCCTGGCGACTGACAAATAACGTGGCCTCCTCAAACGGCAGGTGTCACGCATGAGCTGCCACTGGCTGACATCAAAGTTACACAGGGGAGTACTCCTGTCCGCCTGGATCATCAAAAAATCGTTAATGGCATTTCTCTGTTCATACAGTCAGTCCAACATGTGCAGGCTGGAATTCCAATGGGTGGAAACATCGTATATCAGTGTGTGTTGGGGGAGGCCATTCTGCCACTGCAACTCGAGGAGGGTGTGCCTGGCTTTGTAGGAATGAAGTGCATGCACAGTTTACTGTACATTTTCAGAATATACAGAAGATCGGTGGAAGACTTCAGGAACCTTTTCACAACCAGATTGAACACATGCGCCATGCAGGGCACATGGACCATCCCTCCTTGGTGCAGCGCGGACACCATGTTCATCCCAATGTCCGTCACCATGGTTCCGATTTGCAGTTGGTTCCGAAAGCCACGCATCAATTTCTTGCTGCATGACGCGGAGCAGTTCCTCCCTTGTGTGACTTCGTTCACCAAGGCAAGCCAGGTGTAGAACTGTGTGACACAGCTATGCCCTACACATGTGGTATGATAGAGCAGTACTTGTGCAGGCTCAGATGGTGGTGGTGGAGGCGGACATTGGCGCAGGAGCAGCAGTTTGACAACGTGTAGGAGAAAGCGACGTCTCCTGTCCAAGTTGTTGGTGTGGCTGGGCAGGAAGCACATTCACCCATTGGGCCGTAAAGGACATGTACTGGCCCTGACCGTAGTTACAGCTCCACACGTCCGCGCTGCCGTGCACATTGGAACAAACCGATAAGCTCAAGGACTGGCCCACCTTCTGTTCTACATATTTGTGAAGGGCTGCTACTGCCTTTTTGGAAAAGAAATTACAGCTTGGAACTCTCCACCTCGGCACAGGCCATTAATTCTCTGAACCGTGCAGAGTCCACCATTTGGAAAGAGAGGGACTGCAGTACCAACAACTTGGACAGGAGCACGGTCAGCTTCTGCGCCTTAGGATGGTTGGACACATACTGTTGTCTCTTTGCAATCGCCTCGTTGAACGAATGCTGGCGCCATGAATAGCGAGGAGCAGGAGCGTCTGGATCGGGAGATGATGGCAAAGAGAAAAAGCTCCCTTTTGCAGAGGTGGTGGAGCCTTGACTGGCTGCAATGGCATGCGTGCCACTGGGTGCTGCTGCAACGGCAGGATGGACCACCACATCTGAGCCACATTTCTCCCAGCCAACCAGATGGTGACGCTGCATGTGTTGACGCAGGGCCGTGTGCCGTTAGCTCCCTGGCCACGCTTCACTTTCTGCCCACAGATTCTACATATACCCATATTCGGCTCCTCCGGTTTCTTAGCATAGTACTGCCACACCGCCGTGTAGCTGATTTTACCGCCAACACTCCGCACTGAGTGACTACTACCGCCGCTGCCTCATTGAGCCCCTGTGCGGCTACTTTCTTGGACCTGCAAAGCAGGTTTTCTACCCCGTGGCCGTTTGGCTCCTAACCTCGCACTGCTGCTACCCTGCTGACTCACGGCCACACTACCCACTTGCTGGCTGCACCGCTGCCTGAAGCGCAAGCTGACGCCCTCTTCTCCTGATGATGATGAAGCCCTAGCTTCACCCGGCTCCCAAGTGCGGTCAGCTACATCATCATCGAATATTGTTTGATCTTCACTGCTGTCCTCCTCAATGGTCTTGGTATGCAGAGGCTGACCCCTCACAACATGACCTCCCATGCCACTCTCCACATCTATACTTTGCCGCCTACTGCAAGAAGCAGTAGCTGCTGACTGTCCTCCTCAAATTGTTCATCCTCGCTGTATAATGGCGCTGAACCCAGACCACATAGTAGATCTCTGGCTGAGGGAACCGGATGGGACAGAGGGGGGTTGAGGACAGGTGAGGGCCGCTGACCCGCTCCCGGGCCAAGCCAACTAAGGGTTGTGTCTGACGTTTCCACGACTCTTGGCTGGGTTGTCAGATGTCATCTGGGAGGAAGTGAATGACCTTGTAAACCAATCAAGAACCCTTGGGTTGCTGGTCAACACACGGACGCTAGATGACACCGGCAGTTCTGGCCTCACCGAGTGACCCCTGCCGCAACGTCCCCTTACTGTGCTGCGACCTGTGCCTGCTCTAGGAATGTTTGTGCCACTGCCACTCGCATGTGAAGAGCCTGCCACCTCTTTGTCTGACATACTGTTTGTTCAAAAATTTACTGAATCTTTTTAATTAAGATATCTATATATGATAAATACACACCCTGTATTTGATTCCAAATGAACCCACTAACAGGCTTGGGTAACCCTTGGATATAAATTGTGCAAAAGAAATGAGCAGCAAAAAATTAACAGCTATGTGGCGTGTTAAAATGACATGTATTTTACTGACTACAACAGCAGAAAAATGCTTAATTAACACTTGGATATAAATTGCGTAAAAGAAATGAGCTGCCAAAAATTAACAGGTATGTGGATTTTAAAAACGCTGTTTCTTTAACTGAATAAAACAGCAAAAACAGGCTTAGATAACTCTTGGATATTCAATGTGCTCCAGAACTGAGCAGATAGCATTAAAATGTATATGCAGCTGAATTGGACACACACTGGACTTCAATTCCAATACCTCACAAAATCAAAATTAGAACGTAAGAGAAGCAGTCTCTGAGAAAAGCTGTGACACCCCCCCAAAAAATCGCTGTATAAAAGTTCTTTCTTTTGTGTGAGATCTCAGCTACTGGAACTGCAGCAGCTACAACACAGCAAAGAGAGAGGAGTGTGAACTGCCAGCGTCGCATCCGGACTTTTATAGTGTGGTGACTCCCGCCGGTCTCTGATTAGCTTCATCTCTGCCCATGTCATTTAGGGTACTCATTTCTTCCTCCCAGAGTTCTTTGCCCCATGTAATGCCATGAGCTTGCAGCCAATTTATCAATTTAAAACACGCTTCGTTCCTGCGAATCACCCCAAACTTCGACTTCGTTCAGAAACGAAGTTTTCCTGAAAGTTATTTGTACAAGATTACTAACTCAGGGATCTTCTTTTATTTAAGAGATTACTCATTACAAGACGTAATAGTAAATATTTCTGACCAAACATTATCTACATGGTAGCTTTAACTTTATACAGACTAGTCACCTAAATGGATTGCTTTTTCAGAAACCCAATATTTAAGACATTAGTCTCTTGACAATCCTGATAAAGGCTGAAAATCTAACAATGTAAGTTCAAGAAACAAACCAACAACTGCAAACCAACTGGGTTCTTCATTTCTCCAAGGACATCCCTGGTGGTAGAGGTGTATATATGTATTTGCAACTAGAATAATCTCTACAGACAGGTAAGACAAAGACATAAACACACACTACAACTTAACTGAATCAACTGGTTGTTTAAACGTATAGAACAATTAACATATAATAACTGGCAGACGAAGGGTTGATGACTGGAGATACATTTACTAGTAAATTGGAAGTCTGCAAAAAAAGCAGTAAAACACTGGATAAGATCATAACAAAAGCTACAATGAACAATATTATCACAGAAAAACAATACAAATATCTTTTATCAACATACCCCTCAATCCCAGTAATCTATACTCAAATATACGCAAGGACTTAGGACACCCACTTGAAAGACCAATTATCTCTAGATGTGGATCTTAATAAAATGAATGACCTGGTCCCATGGAGGTCTGTTTATCACAATGAATGTATCCAGCTTGTTAACTAATGTTCCAACTGAAGCTGGGATACAGGTTGTGAAAGAAATCTTGGAAACAAAGCAGAACTTCTCCTCACAGGGAAATGCCTTCATACTCTAGATATTAAGCATTTTACTTAAAAATAATTGCTTTCAATACAAAAGCTAGTTTTAAATGCAATGGCCATTCCACCAGACCATTAATGGTTGTACCAGCTTGCTCTCTTCTTTAAATATAGCAGCAGTAAAATCTTACATCTGGATGCACTTATCAAAGTAATTAATAATTAGCCAACTACATTTTGACTTTGCTCTAAACTAGTGGACAAAAAGTTTGTTACAGTATGATAGTTGTCACCCACCAAGCCTAATTACATAATTACCTTTGTCACAAATAATGTATGTTTTAATGCATTGTATCTGACTCAGGAACAAGCAAAACTAGACTAGATGAAATGGCCAAAAATTGTGTCTTTCCAATATCCTCACTTGATGTACAATTATCTAAGCTCCAACAAATTACATATGAAACTTAATTCCCAAAAACAGAAATAACAATAAACAATCAAAATCAATTCCCTGTATAACAACATACGATCCTGAAAGTTCATCAATCAGAAAAATTATTCTCACACATTCTTACATATTCTTGAAACTAAATATCTCTCCACAGTAAAAAGAAAATGGCATATAAATGCACATTAATCTTGCATAACACACTTAAGAGAACAGATATTGGTCCAAATAAATATACCATAACAACAATCAACTCTAGCAGCTTTAATCCTGATATGTATGTATACCTACGATGTGTGAAGTTTGGCAACATCATTCAAAGGACATCTTCACCATCTGTGGCCACTTTTTATGCTATAGCTATTTTGTTGTTTATCTAAGGGTGCGTTCACACGGTAAGGTACAAATACCGGTCAGTTTATTCGACCAGTATTTGTCCTGTTTTGCGGCCGTCCCCACGGCTGCGGGGGGAGGTGGGGTGACTTTTCTCTGCGATGAGCCGAAAACCCGTGCCATGGAGACATGCCCTAAGTGTACTTGGTTAAATGGGTGAGACTGTCCAAAAGGTGAGCAACAGAATCTTAAAACATAAAGGTAGTCTCCAAATAAACTCTGATAGTGATGGTAAATCATTTCACAGGTTACAACCATCCTACCAGTCAATTAAACTTTCAAGTCATTGATTGAGTACTAAAAACCCAGAGAGGAAGTAAGAAAGAAAATGTGCCAAACAGCCTGAAGATAAAAATATATTACAAATAAGCACATCTGGAAGTAACTTTATGTCCAACCATAACAAAGGGACTATGGAGCAGGCTCACTCACTGAAACAAAATATGTCCCAATATCTTTGCAATATCAAAAGAGCTGCAGCCCTCTGAAAGATTTTTAACAATTTTTTTTACTTTTCAGTCATTTAAGTCCCCTTTTTGGCCCATTTTGCTCGAGGAAAGCAAGCTACCTAATAATTATGCACACCTTGATGTAGGCTGTTGATTTCCTATGCCACACTCTATCTAATTATACAAATACATCACCTGATATGCTTTAATGCAATAAGCATTCACGTTTTTACAGCTTGGGGTTGAAAACATGCAAAAAAGCATGATATGTTCAAAATACTCAAAATACTCCCTTGCCTAATAATTGTGCTTTGCTGCAGAAAACTGCCAGATCGCTACTCCCAATGGGCTCACTTGTAGTAACAGGTGATGTGCAAGCAAAGTACCAAAGGAACAGGAGGTATAGTCAGGTCAAAAACAGAAGGCCAGGGCAGGTGGAGTACTTTCATCATCAGGTCACAGTCAGACACTCAGAGTAAGCAGCAGAAAATGGAATGGTCAGGAACAAGATGAGGTCAGATACGAAAAATACACAATGGAACTAGAAAACCAATGTTATGCACATCGACAAACTGGCAACAAAGAAAGGGAGAGGTGCCCTTTAAGAAGGATCAGGTGGAAAGTCATTGGACTGGGAAAGCTGGGTGGTTTATGCTGGCCCTTTTAAATCAGTGGGAAAGAGCATGTACATGGACTGCAGCAGGAGGGAGAGGGAGACCACGGATTGGAAGCCAGGTGCTCCACACAGCTTCCAGCTGATCACTGGGGCATGTGTGCGCAACCAAGAAAGGCCCAAGAGGGTGGAACAGGTAAACAGAAAGATTTTTTCTCCCAATTAAAGGCCCAAATGCATGGGCTTGGAACATTACTTAACAGAAACTGCTAAAAGAAAAAATCTCATCTCCATTAATCAAGGAGATAAGCAGTGGCTTTCATAAATGGGTTACGGGTAGATGATACTTTGTCACAAGGAAGAAACAGATGAAGCTTTCTGTAAAGCCAGAATCCACAAATCCAGGAACTTGAGGACATGTACCAAATAGCAGAACCAGAGAGACTGGCATTGTTAAATGCTGAGAGGAGTCATCTTTGCCTATGGTCGGTTCTCCCATGCATCCTAGTCGCTGGAGTTTCCCAGCTAAATGGGACAATTCTTCAGGTAATGTTCCCTGCTTCTGCAGACAAAACTTATTGTTGGTTCTTTGTGCTTTATCTCTTCTATGGGTCAGAACCTCTCCACTGTACAGTTCAGGTATTCCAGATGAATAGATTCTAATGCTTATTTCTCCTGGATCTATCTTCTAGGTCCAAAACTTTGGCCAAAAGCCTATGGACCTCCTCCTCAAGCATGTTTTTTGCATCTATTAAGCTGTTATAGGAAGTGGCAAACTCTGCCATCTTAGATTCAATATGGTCAGTGCAGAAGGAAAGAGATTGGAAGTCCTGTTTGAGGTCTGAGGCCATCTGTTTAACGTCAGATTCTCAAAGGAGGACCAGAAGGACAATAATTGCTGTAGCAAGGATGCTGTTAGAGGTTGGACTTCCAGAGTGTTGTGGTTATCGAGATCAACCCTAAATTATAGGTTTGGTGAAGGAGGTGGAAACTGGAGACCTCCCAACTGAATCGCTGGATTCACGTTTGGATTGTTTTTGGTGGTTCCTTCCATTATAATATATGGAAAGGTCATCAATGCTGTATTTAAATTTAAACCATCTGTAACCATTTACAGTACATCAGCGTGGTCTGTGTGCTAAGCTACCAGCATGGATACCTGACCTGTTTGATGCATAGCGTTCTCCTTGGCGTCATTGACGGACATCATTTCTGCTCAGAGTGAATCGACTTTCATCGGCAATGAAGACCACTGGTCCCTCATCCAGCGTAGATGCTCCCTGGCCCATGCAAGACGGTGATGTCTGTGCCTGGTGCTGTGGTCAGGTCATCTAGTATGCAGACCATGCTGATATGAACAGTTCTGAAAGGTCTAACGTGGCACTTGGTTGCTTCTCCCCTCCTTTAAATGTGCTTTGAGTTGTGTGGCATTCATCATCCAGTTCCACAAGGTATTGTTTACAATGAAGCGGTTTTCAACCTGCTGATGACATTCTAAGCTCAGTGGCCACTTTTGTTTGAGAGCATCCTGCTTGAAGTCTCGCAATGGAGAGGTACTGTTGATCAATTGTAAGGTATTGTCTTGATCTTATGATGTCAAAATGTGAACAGTATGATGAGAACTGTTTCAATTCAAATTGATCCCATTAAATTTATTGGGCAAGGATCAAAGGTTAAAACACCTGTTGTGAATTTTGCCATTATGCTCCTTGCTAGAGGTCAGCAAGTTGTGCAAAACATACTGAAACATTAAAAAGTTAGACACATGCATTCTAAAGTTAAGGGATGGTCTCATTTAGATCATTTAAAAAAAAATTCAAGACATCTTGGGCGACATGTATGAACGGACCTGCACCAGTTATCTAGCATAAAAAAGCTGTAGTAGACCTGTTCTATAGATGTATGAACAGTCGCACTCCAAAGTTTGGCTTTTTAAAGCGCCAAATAATTGGGGCATTCTGGGGACGTTGTAGAATTCGACACATTTATAAACAGGTTAATACATTCTGGTGCATTCAACACTACCTTAAAGCTATTTAGAACTGACCTGTGAGCACCAATGTTCATACATGTCGCCCTTTATATTCACCCTAAAATTTCAACCAAAAGTCTAAGTTTTGTGAGTAGTGTATGTTGGTTTTTTCTCTCCTCATCCCCTATTTCACCTTTCCTTTTCTTTAAGGCAGGGAGAGCACTATGGTGACCACTGGAGCCAAAGGATTTGAGGGGGCCTTGGAAACAAATCAATCACACGGCTTCTACTAAATTAGTAGGCCTCAGAACCTGGCTGGGCTTAAATAGCTAAACGCTACTATGATTATGTCTGGAGAATAAGCGAGGGTGTCCGGAATGCACAGCAGGTAAAGAATCCCAGGGGCATAGACGTGGCTTCAGCAGCCGAAAGTAGGCTTCAACTGGAAGTGTGAAGTACTTCCTGCCTGTCCGGTCTGTGATATTTGGACTGTCTGCGGTTTGTACTAGTTCTCTCGCTAAGACAGTGTACTTCTCCAGAACAAGCTCCATCCTGAAATCTTCACTCACCAGATGTCTGGGAGGATCAGGATTCCGGGTAATGGTGCCAGAGGGTGTCTAGTAATAGTCTAAATATTGCCGTCGGCAATCTTTAACCTGTTTCAATCAATTATTACTCCCAAAATATATATATTCATTTATGTGCTAAAAAAAAATCTTGCAGATAGCCCCAAAAATAAAAAATATCCTAAACACTGTCTCACTTCTCTAACTAATGAATATCCATCTACCTCAACTGTACTGCCTAGACTAATATCTAGAGAATAATATCATTGAAATTCTTGACTATTGCAGAGACAGCTGCCGCATACCACCACAGTGAGAAAAGATGCTATGAGATTTAAAACATTTCTATTTACACCCTACCTTGAAATACACCCTTTCATTTATTCAAGTTGGTCCGTTGTTGGTTGTTTCTAGGACCCGATAGTGCAGTAGTGGAGTGCTAATTTTAGCTAACTGGGGGTTTATTTGGGGCGGTATAAAAAGACGCGGGAGAGCACATATCACATGTGACCATTCACATGAGGCTCCACACCATTCCACACAAACGCATTGACTTCTAAAGGAGAGTTTTCCAGGCATGCTATGTGACCTAGGAAGAAGTAGGGGTCAGCTGTAACTACAGGAAGTGTCAGTCTGCTTTAACGCCTAGGGGCCAAAGTGAAAAAAGAAGGATTTCAGCTTTTTTTTTTAGTAAATATTGATAGTGATATAGAAAACAATAGGTCATTTTCTGAAGTCACATTCCCTTTAATGACAATTTCTTAAAAAACCCCATCTGTCAGGGAGCTGTTTGATTAGTGATTTCTGATTTCCTAACTGATCACTTCAAATTGTACCCCTCCTCCCCACAAATGGAAAAAACATAAAATTATCCTCAGAAGAGTCTTTATTTCTCATGGCACTTTGAAGAAACAAAGATCAACTGAAATCTCCTCTATTAAACGTCGGTTGGAATTGCTGCAGATGATTCAGGAAAGATTACTTTTAGAATCTCTTCATATTTAACGGATAATAAGCATAAACTTATATGATTACAAGACTAAAAATGGCAAATGGCCCTCCCAAGCTCTTCATTTCCAGATCTATTTGGGCCATATAATGCAGCTCTCTTCCTCTTCCCTTGGTAAAGTCCATAGGATCCTTTAAAGATATATTAGCAACTAAAAAAAATTATTTCTTACGCTACTCTAACAAGTTTAGGGACCTTCTTCCTTCAACTATAAAAACCAAGATGGATGAATACTCAAGGAGGTCTAACACTTCCTTAGACTTAAGGGCTATTGTTGAATTAAACTGTTATATAGATGAACTTTAAGTGGCTGTCCAAGCCTTGAAGGATGGCAAGAGCCCAGGCCCTGATAGCTTAACTTCCTGGTTTTGAAATCCTTAACCTATTCACGCATTTGGAAGTACCTGTACTTTCAAATAGCATGAATGATGCGTGGAGTGACCTCACATGCCAAGCCAGCTTTATACATGGTGATTGGCAGCTGTTACAGCTGGCAACCACCGCTAACAGTAGGGAATGCAGCCGGCTCCAGTCCCTGCTTTTAACTTTAGATGCCGTAACATCCCCTGATCGTACCTCCTGGTAGTCAAGTACCCTCGGGGGACTAATTATAATGTTTAAAAAAAAGATAAATTATAAGTTTAAATCCCCCCCCCTTTTGCCATTTTATAAATAAAAAAGTCACACATAATTGATATCATAGCATGCGGTAGTCAAAGTTACACATAATTGGTATCGTCGTGTTCATAAGTAAGATCTATTCAAGCTATAACATCATTTATCCCTTAAATTTTCAGGTCATTTCACATTCCCAAAAATTTTTTATAAAAAGTGATCAAAAGTTGAATGTATCCCAAAATAGTACCAATAAAAAGTATACTAAAGCCTCGCTCAGATCCATAGACTAAAAACAAAAAAGTTACTGGTTGCAGAAAATGGCATTTTGGCAAAAAATAGAACTTTTTTTTTTGGAAAACTAAAACATAACAAAATCACTACATTTTTGGTATCTGCTGAATCCTATTGATCTGCATAAAACAGATAACATATCATTTATATGAAAAGTGGACTTCATAAAAAGTAAACATCCACAAAAAAGCGCAATTGTGTTTTTTCATGTTCCACCCACCATAGAATTTTTTGGGGATAGTTGTTTGGGGGGTTTCCTACTACATTATATGCTATGGTCAATGGCACCATTGAAAAGGACATCCTATCCCACAAAAGACAAGCCCTCATATGTCTATTGTGAGGCGGTTAGCTCAGTGGTATAGCAAAGTCCCAGGGCAATAGACACACAGACAGCCTTTTAGATCCAAACTCGGTTTTCTTCCGGCATTTATTCAGGTACAGCAGAAAAAAAGACGTGTCAAACAAAACCATAACAAAATAAAGACCTGCTCGTCCAAGCACTAACTATATAGCACTTTCCCTTCTATGATATTGTAGCTGTAGACCAATACACTGGTTATTATCCGGGTTAGGCTCTCAGGCCCCAACTCCTTGGCCTGTTACAGCAGAAATCTATAGTCAGCCAACTAGCTGACTTAAATAGGCCAGCTAAACCCTGGCCTGGACACAGGGAGCAGTCACCCACCAACACTTTGACTGCTCCCAGTAAAAGCCGTCCTGGACTAAGTTGTACTCACACAGCTAAACTAACTGATCAACATGTGCCAACTATCTACCACCTAATTTTACTATTTTGCCATAGGCAAACTTAAACTCTATCAGTTCTCAATCTATATGGCAAAATAGTCAAAATAGGTATTAAAAGTCACTCTTTGCTCTTAGTAGATTCCCATATTTTTGAGACTATTTAACTATCTACCACAGCTGACAAAGAGTAAAGCGACGGTTCCTACCTCACCGAGACCAGGTTTCTCGGTGACCTGCATCTGTCCTCACCATATATATGTGAGAACTCTGGGTGCAATGTACACACCGTTCACTGACTTACCAGTCAGGGCCTTACACTATGTAGACAGAAAAATAAAAAAAGCTATGGCTTTTGGAAGGCAGAGGGAAAAAACGAAAACCAAAAATCTTAACATAGCTGCAACCTGAATGGGTTAATACATTATATTGTACTGGTACCATTAAAAAAATAACTCTTCTCGCAAAAAACGATCATATAGCTATTTCAGTGGAAAAATTTAAAAAGTTATAGGCCCCTGAAAGACCAATGTAAGAAAAAAAAAAAAAAAACACTAGAAAATCAAAACCAAAAATGGTGTAGACATTTAGGTAAAAGGAGTTGTCCAGGTTAGTTTTGTAATGGGAACTGTCACTGTTGCTGCAAACATGTCTAACTTACATTTCCATTTACCTCCGTTCCAGCCTTTGCTGTTTACTTCCGGTTCCTAGCAGTCAGCTCTAGTGTTCTGCAGCTGTTGATTGGCTGCATCAGTCATGTGTCTTTTCCATTCATCACGGTTCAGAAGTGAATGCTCCAAATGGTGATGTCAGGCAATGACACATAACCACTAAAGCCAAACAGCAACTACAGAGAGCACGGGCCAACCACTGGGAGCTAGCAGTAAAAAGAAGATTCGGAGCAGTATTCCATAAAGATGATGGCATTACAGAATGTGTTTCAACGCCAATAATGTCCATTATTTATTGCTGAACAACAGAATAAGCTCTCCAAAATACAGGCGTCATGAAGCATGTATTGTAAGAAAATCCAGATTTAGAAAATGTTTTGGCAAAAAATATGTTTTCATTAATTCATATCTGGAGGGTGAGAAAGAAATGATCTGACGCCAAATCAAGCGCATTAGCAGCGTGGGGAGGTTAATTTTTTTAATTTTTGTTTTTTGGAACTTATTTTATTGATTTTCCAAAATCTTAAAATTACAGCAGAGTTGCAGTACAGCGATATAAAAATTTGTTGAGCAACAGACTCATTGCATAAGTTACATACATATATATTTTTGTACAGGATAGAGGTCTGGAAAAAATTATATTATACAATGTGCCAAAATCGTAAATCTGACTAATAAAGGAACATTTCCCAAAATGAGTTACCTCCCCCAAACCTCCTCCCGAAAACACAGCAATCTGCAGTAGCCCAAGAGGCTTTCGGGCCGGTAAGCGCTGGTCTAAAATCATTGCAGATGCAGAGGAAGCATGGGAATGTCCCGTCACATGTTTCTATTTCTTCTTCCTTTTATGACCATATTTCATTGAATTTTCAGAAAATAAAAGTATATAACAAATTTACGTTATAGCACTGTAACATTCATCTTTCAACCCTGAATGAGTTTGTTTCCTGAAAGAGAGATTTGCAGCAGCACTGCAAAACAGCATTGGATAAAAGGTTTAAAAACAAAGTAAAAGAGCGAGTGAACGAGCTTGAGAGCGTGTCTTCTGTCTGAAGTGTGTCTTTGGCTGAAGTGTAGGACTTGAGATTGAGGGACTCTAGATTTGGGTATTTTAGAAAGGACAGTAAGGTACTGATTTTTATATTTGTATCTGTGTATCTCTCTTTTTGTAGTATCCCCATGAGTTCCATGATTGACAATGCCAACCAGTGCACTTCCTGTGCAATGTATGCAATCCTTGAACAGCTGTTTGAGGGTGCATTCTGCTGTGCGAGATGTGTGCACACTGCACATGTAGGAGCCAGGATCCTGCATCTAAATGAGCAAGTAGCAACACTGAGATCCATTGCCAACTTGGAAGCGAGTTAGCTGCTCATTGAGCAACCACTCGCAGGTGTAGATGCTGGGGAGGATGGCAGCATGGAGGTGCAGGGACATGAGGCAGCTACCTGGGTAACACTCAGAAATAAGGGTAGAGGGAAAAGTGTCAGGGAGGCTAGTCCTGATCTGGTACACCCCAACAAATTTGCATGACTGGCAGATGAGGGGGATGTCAGCTCAGAAATAGCACTGCTGCAGCAAGACACTACCCCTGTCTGCTCCAGTAAGGTGGGGAATAGGAATGCAGGTCAGGCTAGACAGGTGCTCATAGTTGGTCACTCCATTAACAGGGGAACAGACGGCAATCTGCCACAAAGACCGGGATCGTCAAACAGTATGTTGTTTACCTGGGGCCTGAGTTTGACATATCGCAGATCAGATTGACAGATTGCCGGGTGGGGCTGGTGAGAATCCAGCTGTTATGATGCACATTGGCACCCATGACAAAGTTAGTGGTAGGTGGAGTGTCCTTGAAAACGATTTCAGGGAATTAGGACAAAATCTCAAGGCAAGGACCTCCAAGGTAATATTTTCAGAAATACTACCTTTACCATGGGCAACACCAGAGGCAGCGGGAGATTAGAGAGGTGAATAAGTGGCTCAAAAATTGGTGTAGGAAAGAGGGATTTGGGTTTTTGGAGAACTGGGCTGACTTCTGTCTTGGCTATAGACTCTATGCTAGGAATGGGTTGCACCTAGATGAGGAGGGTGCAGCTGTATTGGGGAACAAAATGGCCAGGAAGTTGGAGGAGTATTTAAACTAGGGACTGGGGGGAGGGGCAACTCTATAAGATAGCATGCAAAACAGTGAAGATAGAGAGCTGGGAATTAGGAGTAAAACAGGTGGTGGAGTGGAGGGAGGGGGTAGCAATAGTTTTTTGTTTTTTTTTTTCAAATTGTTTTTATTAACATCTGTCCTTGACACATACAAAATGGAAGCAGCAGTTACAAATAGTATCATAAAATCTTTCCAGTACAAATATTATATCAAAAATACAATACGATCATTTAGCCAAGGACAATGCTATTTTCTTCTTTTTCTATTATTGCCAATTTCTAACAAACAAAAACACATAGTAAACATTACACAGTCTTTTGCATATAAAATTGCCAGTATCATTACAGCTCAGTTACGACTGTGTAAAAACAACAATAAATCAGATCCTATAAACTTCTAAGTCTGTGGTGTGTCTCATCTCCCCCTTTTTTTTTTTTTATAACGTTAGCTCAGGTGCGCGGCTCCCCCCCTCCCCGCCAGTACATGTAACGGGCGCGTTTGTTCCCGCAGGCCACTATATTACCATCCCAGTATCTATGACTTTTGTATCTTCTACGAGCAGATTCCAGTGAAGCCTATAATTCTCGCTTAAGAACCATCTTCTTTCGGCAAATCTATTGGATCAGCACCCGCCAGTTGCCTACCCTGGTACCATAAAGTTGGCTCAAAACAGCGCTTTATATTACCCTTAATATCCGTCGGCAGAGTGTTTATGTATCCTTCCCATAACTCAAAAAACTTCCTCACCCTTTTTTCTTTCTGCAATGCGGCCTCTACCCAGTCCATGCGCATTAGGAAATCAAGTTTACGTTTAAATAAGTCCAGAGTGGGACTCACGGGCTGAAGCCATACCTGCAAGATAGCTTTGCGCGCTGCCGCTGCCACGACGTGTAGTATCCTTTTTACCCGCCGGGTTGTTTCTTGTCCCTCTCGTTTCACAATTCCAAACAGCGCCCATGAAGAACTAGCAACAAATGACACGTTTAGGGATTGGTTCATATACTCCGTTATATAGAGCCAAAACTCCCGTATCAAGGGGCAATCCCATAGGCAATGATACAGGTCCGCAGCTGGCGATCCACACTTGAAGCAATTGTCATTTTGGAACCTGCCCATACGATGCCCCCTAATCGGTGTAAGATAGGCATTGTGCGCCACCTTCATAAACATCTCAACATACCTAGCAGCCGGCAGAAATTTATAAGTGTCAGCTAGTGCTTCTAGTATCGTAGCTGGGGAGATGTCAGCGTCTCTTTCCTGCCATCTAGCTAGGCCAAAGCGTGTTCCGTCATAATCCAAGTCCTCTAAAAGATACTTATAAGCGACCGACAGTTGTGCTCGTCTTGTGGGAGGGTGCAAGAACACACGGTCAAAAATCGTGTCCCAGTCATCAGGTTGTAGGTGTCGCTTCACCCCTGATATATAGCTAGACACCTGTAGGTAATTAAAGAACGGAATCGGGGGTATAGGGTAGAGGCTTTGCAGTTCTGGGATAGAATACATCTGTTTAGTGTCGGGGTGTACTAAATGTTTTACTTGGTGTACGCCTAGTCTGTGCCATAGTCTAAAAGTGTTTTGTGCCTTCCCTCCCTGGAAGTTGGGGTTACATATGAGAGACAAAAATGGAGAGTAATCAGGGTTCAAATTTTTAAGTTGCCTAATCTTTCGCCATGCCCTCCATATCGGCATGAGCAGCTGATCCTCTTTTACCATCTGAGGGAGCTCTCCATAGGGTAAATGTAGAAAATTAATGAGCAATATGCCGTGTAACCCTTCCTGATCTAGTGAACTATCTGTGAAGACTGCTGTAGATTGCATCCAGTCTGTCAGAAAACGGCCTAAGGCTGCCAAGTTATAAAGGCGAATGTTGGGAAATCCTAGGCCCCCATGTAGTCGGCGCTGTTGTAGCACTATGAGAGGGATACGGGCTTTCCTAGAGTTCCATATGAATTGTCTGTACTGCGCATTGATGTGCTTTTCATCCCTCGGCCGCAAATATATCGGAAGCATGTGAAAAATGTACAGGAGGCGCGGGAATTCTACCATTTTTAATTAAGTTACATCTCCTGAGAAGGACAGCGGGAGGTCGGCCCATTTTTTCATAGTTTGCACCAATTCCCCAGAATATCTGGACATGTTTGCAGCGTATAGGTTATTTGGAATTTTAGTCAGCCATACCCCTAGGTATTTTATAGCCGATCTGCACCATCTGATCTGATGAGCCCTCGACCAGAGTGGCTCAGCAGGGCCTTTCAGGAGCATACCCTCGCTTTTGTCCACATTGATTGTGTAACCAGACAGGGATCCAGTTGCCACCATATCAGTCAGAATAGGAGTTAAATTCTGCCTGGGGTTCCTGATCATTAGAAGAAGGTCATCAGCATAGGCTGTGACTCTGAGCTCCCTGTCTGGAGACAAAACACCCATGTACAGTGGTGATTGAGTTATATGGTAAAGGAGGGGGTCTATGGACAGATTAAATAGCAGTGGTGAGAGTGGACATCCCTGTTTAGCTCCTCTATAGCGGTCTATAACTGGGGAAAGCTGGTTGTTAATAAACAAGGTTGTCGTGGAATTGGAGCGCATATGGGCGAGGAAGCCGACGAAGAGGTTCCCAAATCCGCGCCGTGAAAGAGTAGCATCCAGAAATGGCCAGGAGACCTTGTCAAAGGCCTTTTCGGCATCCAGGCTAAGAAGCATAGACACCGCGTGCATCTCTGACCGCGCCTGCGCTATGGCCGCTATAGCTGTCCTAACATTTTTTGTAGAGTGCCTATTAGCTATAAAGCCATTCTGTGCAGGATGTATTATGGTCGGCAAAAAAATTTGCATCCTAGCAGCCATAATTTTTGCTAAAACCTTATAGTCCTGATTCAGCAGAGAAATTGGTCTATATGATGTTAGCAAAGTGGGGTCTTTCTTGGGCTTTAGCAGTAGTATAGTGTGCGAGTCGTAAAAGGCATCTACCTCCTTAGATTGGAGATAAATGTCATTATAAAGTCCTGCCAGTAGGGGGGAGATTTCTGCGCTTAGCATCTTATAAAATTCCGCTGGGAAACCGTCCGGCCCTGGGGTTTTCCCATTCGCCGGGTAGCAATAGTTAAAAAGATCAGGGAGAAAGGAAAAAAAACTGAACAATCTCTAAATTGCCTGCTGACCAATGCCAGGAGTCTGACCAACAAAATAAATAAACTAGAATTACTAATTGCTGAAGAAAAATATGACATAGTGGGGATAATTGAGACATGGCTGGACGAGAGCTACGACAGGGTTACAGTTTATTTAGAAGAGATCATAAACACCAGAAGAGGGGAGGTGTCTGTCTCTATGTAAAATCCTGTCTGAAGCCAACAATGCAGGAAGATATAGATACAAGAAATGAACATGTGGAATCATTATGGGTAGATATACATGGGGGTAATAACAATAATATAACTCTACTAGTGGTCTGCTCTAGGCCTCCAAATATAACAGAACCCATGGAAGATGTACTCCTCAGACAAATAGATGAGGTGGCTAATTAGAATGAGGTTGTTATTATGGGTGACTGTAACTACCCAGACATAAATTGGGAAACTGAAACCTGTAGCTCTCATAAAGGAAACATGTTTTGTCAATAACTAAAGATAATTACCTTTCCCAAATGGTGCAGGAACCGACTAGAGGAAAGGCCCTTCTAGACTTAATATTCACTAATAGAACTGACAGAGTAACAAAGGTTCAGGTTGGGGGACACCTATGAAATAGTGACCATAATATAATACATTTCCATTTATCTTTCAATACAGTTTTTTGTCAAGTAGCCACAAAAACACTGAATTTTAGGAAGGCTAATTTTATTCTGCTTAGGGAGGCCCTAAACCGTATTGACAAGGTGTTTAAAAATAGCAGAACAAATAATAAATGGGAGATCTTTAAAAACATCTTAAGCACCCAGTGTGAGAGGTACATACCTTATGGTATTAAAAGAATTAGAAACAGGAAAAACCCAATGTGGATCAACAGACATGGAAAGGAGGCAATAAATTCCGAAGTGTTTCAGCTACTAAAACAGGAGGGCAGTGAAGAGGCACTAAAAAGCTATAAGGAAAAAAATAAAATATGTAAAATAATGATAAAGGCAGCAAAGCTGGAGACAGAAATACATAATGCCATAGAAAGTAAAACTAACCATAAAAATATTTTTTAACTATATAAATAGTAAAAAGATGAAAACAAAATATTTTGGCCCTTTGAAAAGTAGTGAGGGAGATATTGTGGAGGGCGATGAGAAAAAAGCAGAACCTATTAACCCCTTAAGGACCCAGCCAGTTTTGGCCTTACTGACACAGCCCTATTTTTGAAATCTGACATGTGTCACTTTATGTGAGAATAACTTTTTGACACTTTTACCTATCCATGTGATTCAGATAGTGTTTTCTCGTGACACATTGTGCTTTAAGTTAGTAAGAAAATTTTATCCATACAATCCTTGTTTGTTTGTGAAAGATATCAATGTTTCATGAAAATTTGTGATTTTGAAAGTTCCAAAATTTCTGCGTGCAAGACAGATAATTATTCACCACAAAATAGTTTATAACTAGCATCTACCATATTTCCACTATAGATTGGCATCATTTTTAAATGTCTTTTTTTATGACATTAGAGGGCTTAGAAATTTAGTAGTAATTTCTCACATTTTCAAGAAAATTTACAATATACATTTTTTAGGGACCACTCCAGTTTTAACGTGGCTTTGAGGGGCCTGTATGTTAGATACCCCCATAAATGACTCCATCTAAGAAACTAGACCCCTTAAAGTATTTACAACAGTGTTTAGGAAGTTTGATAACCCTTTAGGTATTTCACAGAAATTAAAAGCATGTGGGAGGTGAAATTTCAAAATTTTACTATTTTTGCAGATTTTCAATATTTATCCATTATTCACTGGAATACGGTAAATGTGACTAGGTAAATGCAACTTAATATCATTTTCCCCAGGTCTGCCGTTTTTAGAGATATCCCATATGTGGCCCTAGTGCATAATTTTTCTCAACCATAAGCTCCAGAATAGGAGGAGCATCTACTGGACTCTGGGGTCTCATTTTCAATGCAATTTTATTTAGGCGCCATTTCAGGTTTGAGGACGCCCTAAGGTGCTAAAACTTATTACACACCCCTAAAAAGACCCCATACTGGAAACTACACCCCTTAAGGTATATATACAGGGGTGGATTGAGTATATCGACCCCACAGGTGATTCACAAATGTTTTTTTCGCATTAGGCTGTGAAAATGTAAAAAAAATGTTTTTTAATAGTCTGCAATTTTAGCTTAAAATGTTTCATATTTACAAGGAATCCTGGAAAAAAGAACCCCAAAACTTTGTTAAGCAATTTCTTTCAAGCTCGGCAATACGCTACATGTGGGTGTAAACTGCTGTTTGGGTGTATGGCAGGGTGTACAAGGGAGGGAGCGCTATTTGGCTTTTGGAGCACAGATTTTGGTGGGGCCATGTCGCATTTGCAAAGCCACCAAAGAACCAGAACAGGTGAAATCTTCCAGAAGTCGCCCCATTTTAGATTCAACACCCCTCATGGATCTCATATAGGGGTGTATTGTGCATTTTGGGCACACAGGTGTTCCATCGTTTTTTTTTAGCATTGGGCCATGAAAATGAGGGGGAAAATGCAGTTCCACCATTGTTTTTTGGGCTTCAATTTTACAGCGTTCGCCGTGCAGTGTAAATGATGTGATAACTTTACTATGGGGGTCGGTACAATTGCAATGGTATAAATTTTATATAGTTTTTTATGTTTTATTACTTTTACACAATAGAAATAGGTCTATAAAAAATTGCGTTTTTATGTTGTCCTATTCTGACAGTCATAACTTTTTTATTTTGCTGTGTGCAGAGCTGTGTAGGGCCTTGTTTTTTGCAGGGTGAATTGATGCTTTTATTGGTACCATTATGGGGTGCATTCAACACTGTTCACTTTTTATTAAGGTTTTTGTGAGGCGTTTTGAACAAAATACAGCAATCCTGGTAGTGTTTTTTATTTTTATTTTTTATAGCGGTCACTCTGCGTTAGATATGACATGCTAGCTTTACTCAGCAGGTCGATACGATTACAGCAATACCCAATTTGTATTTTTTTAAATTTTTTACTGCTTTTATACAATAAAAACACTTTTATTCAAACAGGAAAACACATTTTTGCATCGCCATAGTCTGAGAGCCATAACTTTTTTATTTTTCTGTGTATGGAGCTGTGTACAGGCTTGTTTTTTGCGGGATGAGTTGACGTTTTTATTGGTATCATTTTTGGGGGGACAAGACTTTTTGATCAGTTTTAAATCCGTTTTTTGGAAGGCAGAGTGAAGAAAATACTGCAATCCTAGTAGTGTTTTTTATTTTTATTTTTAACAGCGCTCACTGTGCAGTATCCATAATAAGTTAGCTTTACTCTGTGGGTCGATACGATTATGGCGATACCCAATTTATATATTTTTTTTTATGTTGAAGCACTTTAAAAAAAAAAAATTGTTTTTTAGTGTGTAAAAGAATATTTATGCATCGCTATCTTCTGAGAGCCATAACTTTTTTTTTTTCCTTATACAGAGCTGTGTGAGGGGTTTTTTTTGCGGGATGAACTGACATTTTAATTGGTACAACATCGGCGTTTATAGGAGTTTTTGATCACTTTTATTCCATTTTATGTGCTGCGGGATGAACAAATCTTAATTCTGTGATTTTTTTTTTGTTTTTTTGTTTACGGCATTCACCGTACGGGTAAATTAACATGACAGATTTATAGGGCAGGTCGTTACGCACACGGCGATACCAAATACGGGTACTTTATTTATTTTTGATCTTTTTTGGGGGCGAGTGGCGTTTGTAAAGGGGAAAAGGGCGGTGTACGTGTTTTGTTATTTTATTTTTCGTGTTTGTGTTTTTTCTTGTTTTTCACATTTTTTTTTACTTTTTCACATTTTTTTTTACTTTTCCCTATAGGGGATTTGAATGAGAGATCTTCAGATCCCTCATTCAATAGGAATCAGTACATAGCCTGTGGCTGTGTACTGGTTCCTATGACAACTGTCAGTCACGATGCCGGACCATGCCCAAAGGGCACGGCCGGGCATCGTGACGTTACAGACAACCCGGAAGGCATTCTATGCCTTCCGTGCTGTCTGTCAGCACACAGCAGCCGCACAATCGTGCGCTGCTGTCGCCGACAGAGACGCAGGAGGAACGATCGCCTCCTGTGTCTTCCTTAGTTATTGCGACCCGATGGTCGCGATAATTAAGGGGTTAACCGCCCCCCCAGAGTGATCTCGGGTCGGGGCCGACGCTGCGGGATGTCAGCTGTAATATACAGCTGACACCCGCGACGATCGCGCAAAATCTGCTTTAGAGTTCGTGCGATCCTCAGGAAGTATGCGTACGTCCAGGGTCGTGAACCCACAAACGACCTGGACGTATGCATATGTGCTAGGTCGTTAAGGGGTTAAAAAAAAATTCTCCACTGTATTTACTGAGGAAAATGACCTTCCTGTTGATGAGCAGAGGGATGAGGTAAACTCCAACTTAAATGTTTCTGGTCTTACCAAGGAAGAATTGCAGCTCCGTCTTAAGAAGGTTAAAATAGACAAATCACCAGGTCCTGATGGTGTACACCCCCGTGTCCTAAGGGAGTGAAGTAATGTCATAGATAGGCCTCTATTCTTAATATTTATGGACTGTATAATAACGAGGTATGCCCCAAAGGACTGGTGCATAGCAAATGTGGTGGCAATATTCAAAAAGGGGTCAAAAAGTGATCCTGGAAACTATAGGCTGGTAAGTTTAACCTCTCTTGTAGGTAAAATGTTTCAAGGTTTTCTAAGAGATGCTATCCTGGAGTATCTCACTGAAACTAAAAAATGTATAACGCAGTTCAAGCATGGGTTTATGAAGGATTGATCCTGTCAAACTAATCTCATCAGCTTCTATAAGAAAGTTAGTTCCAGACTGGGGGTTTTTGCCTTCCTCTGGATCAACACTTTAGCAAAATAGGCTGAACTGGATGGACGTCTTTTTTTGGCCTTACAAACTATCTATGTTACATAAACACTGCGTCGGTTGCATTTTCATCTGTGCAATAGAGAGCTAGTAAAAACAAATGCATCTGTCAATGCGTTCATAACAAAAACTTGACTGTGGTCACTACAGGGATCTTCCCCGAGGCAGGCTGTTCCTCCTGATCCCCTCCCTGAACACAACAACCCGACATCATCGGGGGGAGCGTATAAGCCAGTATAATTTTTTTTTATTTTCTTACAAAAACAGAAACCTCTTTAAACCGTAACCTATTAAGCAAAGTTTCAGCTGGCACCTCTGCTACTATCATGTCCGGCACCTCCCAATTCATTTTCACACACACCTTGGAGGCATAGAAAACAATCTTAAATCAGGCTAGATACATACCACATTTCTGGCTTCAACAACAAAACATATACATTAACCCCTTACCGCCGGAGCCAGTTTTGGCCTCTCTGACAGAGCCCCATTTTTTAAATCTGTCATGTGTCACTTTATGTGAGAATAACTTTTTGACACTTTAACCTATCCGTGTGATTCAGAGATTGTTTTCTCGTGACACATTGTGCTTTAAGATAGTAAGAAATTTTGGTCCAAAAATGCTTGTTTATTTGTGAAAAATATCAAATTATCGTGAAAAATGTGAAAAATTTACCAATTTCAAACTTCAAAAATTTCTGCATGTAAGACAGATAGTTATTCCACTCAAAATAGTTTATAACTAGCATCTACCATATGTCTGCTGTAGTTTGGCATCATTTTTTTAAATGTCTTTTTTTTTTTTTTACGACATTAGGGGGCTTATAAATTTAGTAGTAATTTTAACATTTTCAAGAAAATTTGCAATATACATTTTTTAGGGACCAGTCCAGTTCTAACGTGACTTTGATTGACCTGTATGTTAGATACCCCCATAAATGACCTCATCTAAGAAACTACACCCCTTAAAGTATTCAAAACCACATTTAGGAAGTTTATTAACCCATTAGGTGTTTCACAGGAATTAAAGCAAAATGGAAGTGAAATTTCAAAATTTCACTTTTTTTGCAGATTTTCAATTTTTATACATTATTGACAAGAATACGGTAAATGTGATCAGGGAAATGCAAATTAATATTGATTCCCCAGATTCTGCCGTTTTCAGAGATATTCCATATATGGCCCTAGTGCATTATTTGGCTCAACCATAAGCCCCAGAATAGGAGGAGCACCTACTGGACTCTGGGGCCTCATTTTCATTACGATTTTATCTAGGGGCCATTTCAGGTTTGCGGACACCCTAAGGTTGCAAAACTTAATAAATACCCTAAAAGCCCCCTATTGGAAAACACCCCCCTTAGGTTTTATTCCAGGGTGTAATGGTATATCGACCCCAGGCGTTTCAAAAATTTTTTTTTCGCGTTCGGCTCTGAAAATAAAAAAATAATATTTTTTCCAATAATCTGCAATTTTAGCTAAAAATTTTAATTTTTCCCAAGGGAAATCTTGGAAAAAAACCCCCAAAAATTTGTGCTACGAAATTTTCTTCCCAAGTTCGGCAATCCCCCTACATGGGGTGTAAATTCTTTTTGGGGCATGGCAGGGGGTACAAGGGAGGGAGGCTATTTGGTTTTTTTGCCGCCGATATTGGGGGGGCCCCAGTCCCCATCTGCAAAGCCCCCAAAGTACTAAAGGGGTAAAACCCTTCCCCAAAATTTCTCCTTTTTTTGGTTTTTCAAAAACCCCCCCCCAGGGATCTCATCTAAGGGTGTATTTTGCTTTTGGGGCACAGGTGTTCCGTAGTTTTTTTTTTTAGCTTGGGGGCCATGGAAATGGAGGGGGAAACGCGCCCCGCCATTTTTTTTGGGGGTTTTTTTTTTCAGTATTCCCCTTTTAAGGGGATAAATGACGGGATAACTTTCTATGGGGGTCGGTAAATTAAAGATTAAATTTTTATAGTTTTTTTTTGTGTTTTTTTTTTTTGGGGGGGGGGGGGTTTTTGTTGGTTTTTATGTTTTTATTTTTGAAATGAAGGGTTTTAATTTTTTTGAGGAGGTTGGGGGGGGATTGGTAAAAATTATGGAGGGAAGTTAATGGGTGGGTTAGGAAGGAAGTGGATTGAGGGGGGGGGGAAGTGAGGGGGTAGGAGGTAAAAAAAGGGGATGTGGTAAAATGAAGGTAGATAGGTGCCAGAATTTTTTTAGCAGCGGTCAGCGGGAGTCCGGGGAAACAAGCGGGCACAAATAACTGAGACAGCAGCAGTACCCCCAAAAGGGGGGTCAGCTCTAGGCAGAAGACAACAACGAATGACACAGGACAGGGGGAAGTTCGTTATATACCAGGGTCATTTAAAACAGGAAAGGAACGTGTCAATAAATGCGGTGCAGTGACGCTGCTTTTCCCCCTAGAGTGAGCAGGGGGCGCAAGGACGCCAGGACTGGAGGAAGCAGAGATTGGGGCTCCACAGGGGAAAGGGGCCAAGCAGGTGCGGGCAGAAAACCCGGGGGACCCCCAAGGGATGTCGCAGCAGCGGCCGGGACAGAGAGACACGGGACGCCGAGGGTCAGTGGCGTGAACCGTGCAGTACCCCCCCCTTTAAGCCCTCCCCTCCGGGCTAGCCGGGTACCCACAAAACAGTTTGGGGGTAACCACCCCCCTCCTCGATCCCAGGACCGTTTTAAGGGGAGGGTCCAGCGAACCCCGGGTAACTTTTGGACCTGAGGAGAAGAAGCGAAATAGGGGGGCAGGGGTGGGGGTGGGGGGAGTCGAGGTGTCTTTGCACCCCAGAGGCTTTTCCCTGACACAGGGTTTTTCCATTGGCACAGCAAACTAGGGGCAAGAGAAAGGGGGGGGCAGAGTGCCCCAATGGGGGGGCTTGAACGCTAAGGGGCAATGCTTCCCCCATTGGACAACTTCGCCCGTTTTCCCAAATCCAGGGTGGGGGGGGTAAAGCGGAACACGGGGGCCCGGGAGGACGGGAGCAGAAATTGGCAGCACTAAAAGGACAGTTTTTTCCTGGGGGGAATGCCAAACCCTTCAAGGACACAGGGGGGGTAGGAACTTGACTGCCCTTCGGATCTCCCCCGTTGATGGAAGGAAACGTAGGGGGCTTCTTAGGGGAGACAGGCAGGCAGAACTTTCCGCAGAGACGGGTGGATAAAGTTCTCAGAGGGCCCGGGAAACCCAGCAAGGAGGAACTTTAGGCGGCCCCAAAAGAAAATTTTAGAGTGACTGGAGTGGTAGAGGGGGGAACAAAGGCATCTTGATTCAGGTTTCACTTCACCCACAACACCAGGCACTTGGGTTTCCGGGCGCAGCTGGCGGACGGGGGCAGTTCTTGAGGTAATGCGGGTACCACCGCAGTCAGACACGGGTTTTAAAGTTCGTCGACGGGCCCGCGTTCCTCTGTGGTGAGTTGAGTGGGGTTGACCCCCATAGGCTTTTTTTGGAAAAACGCAGGTGTCAGGCGAGGTGGAACTCGTGGTTTAGGTACAAGAAGGCGGAAGCTTGCGAGGACAGAGGACACAGGCTGTTGGCGGGAAGTTCTAATCCCTCTCCGCAAAAGGGATGTCATCCGGGTACTAAGCAATGAGGGCGTCCAGGGTGGTAGGTAATCACGACCAGCCAATCGCCTTGTGTTCCATCGAGACCTCCCCAGAAGGCAGCAACAAGGGCCCCTCGTTGTTCCAGGCAAACTCAAGGGGAGGTACGGAACGAAGGCATATGGCCACGGGGGAGTCGCCTTGACGGGGAACGGAGCAGAGGTGCAGTTTGGGGGGTTGCGCCCAGGGGTTTAACTCGAAGACCTTTCTGAAAGCACTCAGGAACTCCTGGAGGTCCCCTGTCAGGGATTTCCTTTCTCCAAAGAGGTGCGGCCAGGCCAAGGCTTTACCCGACAGCAGGCAATGATGAAAGCGACCCTTGGCAGGTCCCGAATGGGAACTGTAAAACCGGGCCTCAAAAGGGGTTTCATGGTTTAGGAAGCCCACACGTAGAGGGTCTCCAGGAAAACGGGGAGGGAGAGCAAGTGCAGGGTTAGGATGGACAGGCAGCAGGAGGCGGAGCCCCGCAGGTGGTGGAGCAGGTTAGAGCCAGGCAGACAGGACTTCGTCCAAAGGGTGGTGTTGGTCGCAGCTTAGGAACAATTGCTCCCGGTGGAGCCGTGGTTCACCACAGTACAGGTCACAGGGTCACTCCGGGGGGATCCATATTTGATGGCATTCGTACGTAACGGATTGCGCTGACAAAATATGCCCAAGCGAACCCCTTTTATATCCCGGGTGTGGATCCTCAGGGCCCCCCGCAGGCACGATGGCAGATGCAGGCGGTGGGTAGCCGAAGTGCAGGGCGGGTCTGGGGGCTGATAAAAAGGGTGCTGAGATAACATAAGACAGGCCCAGATAGGGGCCAATATATTTAGCAGCAGGGACAGCGGCGTTACGCAGGATAACAAGCAGAAGGACAAATAACTGAGGACCTCATAAGCAGCTAAGGGGTCACGCTCTAGGCAGAAACAACAACGAACTGACACAGAAGACGGGAGGAAGTTCGTTATATAGCCAGGGTCGGGGGCACTTAAAAAGAAACGGAACACTGGTCAATAAATGCGGTGAGTACGCCGCGCGGCCCCTAGAGGGAGCAGGTGTGCGCACGGACGCCAAGGAGCTGGGGAAGCAGAGAGTGAGGGTCCCGCAGTGGAAGGGGGCCAAGAAGGTGCTGCGAGAACCCGGGACAACCCAAGGGTGCGCAGCAGCGGCCGGGGCAGAGAGACACGGGCACGCCGGGGCGGGCAGTGGCGGAACCGTGACAGTGGGTTGTTTTTTTTCGAGATGGTTATGTTTTTATTGGTACCATAAGGGGGGGATGTGTGGGTTGATCACTTTTTATTTTAAATTTTTGTGAGGGTTTTGTACAAAATTCAGAATCCGGTAGTGTTTTTATTTTTATTTTTTTAACGCGGTCCCCTGTGTGGTATAAAGGGGCATGCTGTTTTTCTCCAGGTTGATACGATTGCAGCGATACCACTTTGAAATTTTTTTTTTGTTTTACTGCTTTTTCACAATAAAAAAACTTTTTTTGAAAAGTAAAACTCGTTTTTGCATCGCCGCTGTCTGAGAGCTATAACTTTTTTTTTTTTTCTGTTTTTGGACTGTACAGGGACTTTTTTTTGGGGGTTGAGTTGCCGTTTTTATTGGTAACTTTTTTGTGGGGACAAGTCTTTATGATCTCTTTTAAATCCGTTTTTTGGGAACGGGTGAAGAAATACTTTCAATCCTAGCAGGGTTTTTTTATTTTTTTTTTTAATAGCGTTCACCGTTCAGATCCGTGACACGTTAGTTTTACTTTGTGGGTTTAACAAAAATTTCGGTGTACCCCCTTTTTGTTTTTTTTTATTTGAAGCCAATTTTTTTTTTTTAAAAAAAATGTTTTTTTTTGTGTAAAAAATAAATTTTTGCATCGTATTTCAAAAGCCAGAAATTTTTAATTTTCGTATAAAGAGCTGTGGAAGGACTTTTTTTTTCGGGATGAACTACGTTTAATTTTCATACTTTGTTTGTAGGAGTTTTTGATGTTTTTACTCCATTTTTTTGCTGCGGGGGGTGAAAAAAATCGCAATTTCTGTGGACGTTTTTTGGGGGGTTTTTTTTTCGGGGGTTCACCGAGGGTTAATTAACATGACAGATTTATAGGGTGGGTCGCTAGCACCGGGGATACCAAATTGGGTACTTTTTTTTTTTTTATCATTTTTGGGGGCGTTTTGGGGGTTTTTGAAAAAGGGGAAAAGGGGGGTGTTTCGTGTTTTTTTTTTTATTTTTTTTATTTGTGTTTTACTTTTTTATACTTTTTTTTTTTTTTTTCACACTTTTTCCCCAGGGGGGGAATTGCATGAACGATCGTCAAATTGTTCATGCTAGGATCGCACACACTTATGCTGTATCTGGTCTCCAGGGAACTGCGTCACGCTGCCACAATGTTGTGGGCATCGTGACGTAAACCCGAAACCGGTGCTTCCCTTCAGCATCCGGGCGTTGGAAAGGGATCAGTAGCGGCGCGAAGCGCCGTTACTGCGCCGGGATGGGGCAGCGGAGTCCTCCTGCCGCCGCAGCTGCGATTCGCGACCACGATTGCGACATCGAGGGGTTAAAAACCCCCGCGGGCCCGGGCCACTCCAGCGTGGGGATGCGGCATGATGCCAGCGGTAATATACCGCCTCTGATAGATGCCAAGTAGTGGCTTCTATCACCCATAAGTTCCTATTCTAAAAAATGTGTATGTATGACCAACATATGCAGTTTTTACTAGATGCAGTTGTATGGCATTGTCTCCTGCACTGTTCTATATTATTTTATTGTAGATGGGTCCAGTTGGGTCATTCAATTCTTTGGATAATTTAAGTTTGTATGCTGGGAGCTTTCCCAATGTACACACTAAAAATACATTAAAAATGTAATTACCTAGCTTTATTATACTACTATTCCAGTATTTTCACCAAAGTATGCAGCACAAATATGGCAAAAACATTGTACAATTCCAGCATCACTGAGTGTTGTCACTTCTTTCAGTTGCTTATGTGCAGAAAAACAGCGCATACTTTTAACGGTGTTAATGAATGCGTTTTGTGGCGTGTACTGCAATACGCCTTATGAACATACCGTAAAATCTTATGTCATCTATATATAAACGTCCGTGATGGAAAAGTGAAATAATTATAAAACTTACTTTAGCTCCATTTTTGCTATTAAATATGAAAGGTTTTTTTTTTTTACTATTTTCCCTTAATAAAAACAAAAAACAATCTAATATAAAAATAACATTAAAAAAAGCCAAACATATCACAGGAAAAAGGCGAAGCAGAATAACCAAGAAAGTGTTAGGGTATGTTCACACAGCGTTTTTTGAAGCATAAATTTACTTCAAGATCAGCTTCCAAATCTGGTTCGAAAAATGCTCAATTAGATGCATATTTTGAAAAATCCTATCCCCACGGTTTCCTATAAGGGTTTTACAAGAAAAAAACGCCTCTAGAATTGACATCACTTATTTTTAGAGCCGTAATTACGTCCAAAAAACGGCTCGCAATCATGCTTATGAAATACGCTTTGTGTGAACAACCAGGTGGATTTTACATTATAGTCAATTAAGGAATATTTGAATCTTGTCTGAGGCTGATTTTGGACCGTTTTTCAGCGTGTTAAACAGCATATTGCTGACACAGTCCCCAGTGAACACTTCTATAACCTGCTTTCCCACTGTCAGTCACGATAACTTTTCCTCTCTAGTATCCAAATCCAACCTCACTAACTGTAACCTTGACCACTGCCATCCTACCTCATCCCAGACCTCAGCACTGTTATCTTCCCAGCCCTCACCCACCTTTTCAATCTATCACTAACCTCTGGCATCTTCCCTTCCTCATTTAAACATGCGACCATCACCCCCATCCTTAAGAAACCATCTGTCGACCCCTCCTCACTCTCCAACTATCGCCCCATCTCACTGCGTCCCTTTGCATCCAAACTCCTGGAACAGCATGTCTATCTTCAACTGTCCTCCCATCTGTCCTCCAACTCTCTCCTTGACCCACTCCAATCAGGCTTCAGACCCAACCACTCCACTGAAACCGCCCTCACCAAGGTCACCAACGACCTAGTGACTGCTAAAGTCTCACGCCACTATTCTGTGCTTCTCCTCTTAGACCTGTCCTCTGTCTTTGACACTGTCGACCACTCCATCCTGCTACAAATCCTCTCCTACCTCAGCATCACTGACTTGGCCCTCTCCTGGATCTCCTCATACCTCTCTGAATGGACATTCAGTGTCTCTCACTCTTGCACCACCTCCTCCTCTCGCCCGCTCTCTGTTGGTGTCCCCCAGGGGTCAGTCCTGGGCCCACTTCTCTTCTCTATCTACACTCTTGGCCTGGGTCAGCTCATAGCCTCACACGGCTTTCAATACCACCTGTATGCGGACGACAACCAGCTTTATATCTCCGATCCTGATATTACCTCTCTTCTCTCCCGGATCCCAGACTGCCTATCGTCCATATCCTCCTTCTTCTCCTCCCGTCTCTTAAAACTAGATGTAGATAAAAACGAACTCATCATCTTTCCTCCGTCAAACTCCACCCCTCCACCTGATCTCTCTATCACTGTTAATGGCTGCACTCTCTCACCGGCTCCACAAGTCCGCTGCCTTGGGATAACCTTTGACTCCTCCTTATCCTTCAGACCGCATATCCAAACCCTCACCTCTGCCTGCTGCCTCCACCTGAAATATATTTCACGCCTCCGCCCATTCCTCAACCCTGACACTACAAAAACGCTAGTCCACGCCCTCGTCATCTCCCGCCTAGACTACTGCAACATCCTTCTCTGTGGCCTCCCATCCAGCACTCTCGCTCCCCTTCAAACCATCCTTAACTCTGCTGCCCATCTTATCCATCTCTCTCCCCGCTACTCCTCTGCCTCTCCCCTCTGTCAATCCCTTCACTGGCTCCCTATTGCCCAGCGAATCCAGTTCAAGTTACTGTCCCTGACCTACAAGGCTCTCCATAACCTCTCCCCTCCCTACATCTCTGCTCTAATCTCCAGATACCTCCCCTCACGCAATCTACGCTCCTCACAGGACCTTCTCCTCTGCTCCCCTCTCATCAGCTCCTCGCACAACCGTCTCCAAGAATTCACTCGTGCTTCACCCATTCTCTGGAACTCCTTAACACAAAACATCAGACTCTCCCCAACTTTCACCAGTTTCAAAAGCAACCTGAAAACCCATCTCTTCAGGATAGCCTATAACCTACACTAACCCCACCACCAGTACACTGGCCCACCAACATGTCCGCCCCACACCTTCTGTCTCTCCCCTCCTCCTTTCTAGATTGTAAGCCCTCACGGGCAGGGCCCTCTGTCCTTTCTGTATCAGTTACTAGTCATTTTTCGTCACCATTGTATTTGTTCAACAATTGTTATGTATGTAACCCTCCTGAATGTACAGCGCCCTGGAATCAATGGCGCTCTAAAATAAATAATAATAATATTGCGACGCATACTTTCAACATCGCTACTGCCTGTCCTTCTATTTACTTTCATTTTACCCGGCACATAAGCACCCAAAAGAAGTGATGGCACATTTTTTTACGGTCGCGTACTGTGCGCCGAGGAATACGCCAGCTTATCAAAGCACTCAATTGCAGCGCAGTTACGTGCCGAAGTACACCCCGCAAACAAGTCATGTGAACAGACCTTAAGGTGCGTTCCCATGGCAAAGACAAAATACCAGTCAGATTTTCCAACCGGTATTTAGTCTTTTTTTGGCACGTAGGGGGGCGGCTTTTGTCTGTGGTTTGCGGATTCAAGCTGTCCCCCTTCACACCCACATATTCATGTTCTGCCCGATAACCGGGCGGAATAATTAACATGTTCTAAATTTTTCGTTACACCAGCAGTGTAAAGAAAACATCCAACGGAAAATGTGTCATCATGCCGCCTGTGCAGAAAGAAGATGGAGAACAGCAGGAACTTCAGAGAACAGAGGAAAGGTGAGTACTGTAAAGCCATGTCTACACGGCACCGGACAAAAACCGTCCGAAAGTTGATCGGTTTTTGTCCGATGCATGACCGCGGTTTTTGTGATGTTTTGCGCAAAAATTGCGGTCAGTTAACCAAAAAACGAGCGAAGAAAAAACTACCCGTGTAGATTACAGGTCATTTTTTCTATCAGTGTATGGGCTGCCTGAATGATGGTAATTTCAGTCATTTTGGAATTCTAAGACCGCCGAAAATATGATTGTATTTCTATTCCGGGGAGACATAGCCTTAGTTTTTATATTTAATTAGCCCTCTCTACCCGCTGTGGGACATATAACCTGCCTATATACCTGCTGAGGGACCTATATACCTGCTGGGGGACATATAACCTGCCTATATATCAACTGGAGGACATATAACCTACCTATATACCTGCTGGGGGGCATATAACGTGCCTATATATCAACTGGGGGACCTATAACCTACCTATATACCTGCTGTGGGACCTATATACCTGCTGGGGGACATATAACCTGCCTATATATCAACTGGGGGACATATAACCTACCTATATACCTGCTGGGGGACATATAACGTGCCTATATATCAACTGGGGGACATATAACCTACCTATATTCCTGCTGTGGGACTTATAATCTGCCTATATACCAACTGGGGGACATATATCCTACCTATATACCTGCTGGGGGACCTATAACCTGCCTATATACCAACTAGGGGACATATAACCTACCTATATATCAACTGGCTGGCTTATTTCCTACATATATACCTGCTTCATATATACTGGGGGACATATAACCTATATACCTACCTACTTGAGGACATGTATCTTACTGGGTGACTATTCCCTACACTGGGGGTCATTTAACTGTGTTGTGAAGTTGCTAACAGTGGTTCAACCGGTTGTTAAGGCCTCAAGTTGATTGATATTTTAGCAACGGATTTCGGGTTCTAGAATCTATAGTATATAGGTAGTTGGTAGAACTGAATCTATCAGGCTGGCCCTCTAACACCATTCCAATTTCCCAATGTGGCCTTATGGGAAAATGAATGACCCACCCTGGATCAGAGACAATACAACACATTATGTTCAGCCCCTCGCTCCTGGAGCGGATTCTATAGAAAGCCATTATAACAAGCTCGTGCTATGGAAACCAGTAAGTCACCCACTGCGACCAATCAGCTTTCCGGAACTGCCATGGAAACATGTCAGCCGCGCTGTGATTGGCTCATCCCTCGCCTCAGCTCGTTCCCAGACACTGGTCCGGGAGGACGCCCGTTCTCACAATGCGGCGCGTGCTACTATAGAGAACCGCCTTTTTCTGGTCAAGAGCCCGAGCGTTAACCCTTCCGCCACCGGCGCGAGCCCCAGGAGCGCCCCTCCCCCACACGCCGTGGGTTCTTTGATTGTTCAACCGGTTCGCACCGGCTTTTAGCGGCTTGACGTCAATGAGGCACGTCTCCCGCCGGAACACCCCTTTCCTGGCAGTGAGCTGCGCAGTGATTGGTCGGCCGGCCGGACACGTCACATTCGCTATATAGAGCAGGCTTTGTGACGCAGGCAGCCCGGCGTAAGTGTGAGTCGTACGTGAGCCGCGTCCCATGCTGGTTACTGCTCACGGAGGAGAAGTCAGTGAGCGGAGGACGGGGCCGTATCCAGCCCGTCGCAGTAGCCTGCCACACCGCGCCCTAGCTCCGGGATACAGCAGTCTGCTGTATGCGCCATCACCGCCCGCCCCACGGCTCCAGCACCGATTCTTCCTAGGGACCGGCTGTATGATTAAGATACAATCTTCAATGAGTAAGCATAGCCCTGTAAGTACCGCTCACACAGACGCGCCGGCTGTTCTGGTGGCGCGGCTCTCCTGTACATGGAGGGCCGCCATGTCTGCTTCAGCCATCTTTAGCCTCTTTGTGCCGTCGTTGTAGCGGGTGTAATCTGCGGGTGCTGCCGTGCTCCCCGTCTGCTGGATTAGTGCTGCTATGGGAGCAGCGCTGTGGACATGTCAGGTCTTGTCCGTGTAATCTGGACGCAGCGGATTAGAGGCTGCTGTCAGCACGGGGATTAGACGGCAGGATTCTGTGTTCCTTATTAGTCACTTACTAGACAAAGTGAAATAAAATCTGTAGCACTGATCTCTATGGGGAGCTCTGCACAATTCAGAGGGGCAGTGCGAGGCGCCCGGCACGGCTGCCACTATGCGCTACCACGGATCCAACCTGCAGGGCTTTCAGCAGATGTTATGCAGGGGGTTTTAACCGCTTCCCAACTGGGTGGTTTCCCACTTCCTCGCCAGGCACCTTAGCACATTTCAGTGCTGTAATTTATTGTGGGTTTTTTCTGTTCTCAGTTACTGTACACATTTATCTGTGTCATTTTGGTGCATGTATTTTTATGTATAAGGGAAAACTATTAGTCTGCATTTCAGTTATATTTAAAAAGAAAAACAAAAACTGAAGTTTTGCAATTCACTTTTCTGTTCCGAATGTTAATACATAAGTGATGGTAAGTTCAAGGCATATGTAAAATGCCGGTCGGATTGTGTTTAAGAATCCGCCCGGTATCTTAGTCAGTGCTGTCTGGTTTGCAGTTTCACCCGTCCCCCATAACCATTTAACTGCACGCATTGTGCCCGAAAACCGGGCAGAAGATTGTCTGGCGGATAATCCTTTCAGTGTAGGCTACTGAATGGATTTTTTTATTAGTCTATGGAGATGGTGTCTTGTTTTTTCAGACAGTTTCCAAATCCGCAAACTGTCCAGACAATAAACCATGCCGTGTGAATGGACCCTTAAGGGGTGTTCACACAACGTTTTTGGATCCCAAAATCGCATCCAAGACACATTGATGATCGGATCCAACAAGCTGCTGCGCTCCTGCTGCGTTTTTCGGACCAAGAATTCACATGTCAATTCTTGGAACGGATCCGAAAGACTGAGACGCATCTGAACACCGATGCGTGCTTCGCGTTAAAAGCAATGTAAAATCACATTACTATTAGATACGTGTTTGGGTCTGTTCAGGGTCCAACAGAAGGATCCAAGCACGTATCTAAAAGCATATGTTACACGGGCTCAACACGCTGTGTAAACATACCCTTATGGTTGTTGTGTTGAGGACTAAATATTGTGGCTTGGGAGATGGATATATTTATATATTATAACTTTTTTTTTTTTGTTAAGTTCAGCTGCGGGTGGTGTTCACATGATGGGTTTGGTGTCGGATTCTGGGCATGGGTTCTGCGTTCTGAATCAACATTCAGACCAGCTGTTAAGTGTAACACTGTACACGATGTAAAATTGGGGTCACTGTTCAGGTGACACTGATTTTACACAAGTAAATAAAATATAGAAGCAGAAATCCACCTTGTTTAATCGCTGGCACACAGATTTTTCTATGAGGAAATGTCGCTTTTCTGGCGCTGACAGTGTCCGTGTCAAAAAAAGCCATCTTCTGAACTCGCCCAAAGTGGGGCTTGTATTGGCTCTCGCCAACAGCTAGCTCTTCACTTGTACAACTGCACAATTACTGTACAGCTGCCCTGTCTGCACAGGTAAGGGCCATTCACACAGCTTATTTCTGGGACGGATTGCAGCTGTATTGCGCGCCGTACTGCGCTGCAATACGGCTGGAATCCGTCCCAGCCATTACAGTAATCCACAGTTCTCATAGAGAACTATGGATTCCGTTTCTCGGGGAGAAAGTAACTTGTTCATTATCCCGGCAGGATATGCGCCGTGGGTAATGAAAGTCTATGGGGCCAGCGGGCAGCGCCCCTGCCCCTTACGCAAGCCGTAATTGCAGGTGAAATCCGTCCCGCAATTACGGCTTGAATAAGCAGTGTGAACCGGGGCTCCGGGTACGTTCACACAATGTACTGCGGCGTGTACAGTACGTGCTGCAATACATTGTGTGTTTTGGGAGCTCGCGCTGATGAGCGCATGCTCCCGAGGTGCAGGGGGCGCTGGTAGCCCGCCGGCCACAGACATGCATTACTTGCTGCGCGAATAAATGAATTGTCACATCTCCCAGTGTGTACAATATGATTGTATTGTACTAGCGGGTAGATGGGGCATAATTCATGTTTCTCTGAGAGCTATGGAGTACCGTTATTATGAGGTGCACTTCCCCACATATTAAGCACAGTACGCCGTGAAATACGTGGAGAAATGCGCTCCAAAATAAGCTGTGTGAACATAGCCTAAGTCCGTGTAACGTTTGTTAATGGATGGGAGCCATCTAACTTCTCTATAGTTTGCTGCATACTGTAACGACTGTATTTGTAGAACTTTAGAAGAGCAGCAACCTGTGCAAGGTCATCAAGCGGTATGATGTGGTGGCATGTCCAGCCATAGGTTAATGCATACATTAATGCACGTTTGGATACATCTTTGTTTGAAAAAAAAAACCTTTACGTTGGGCAGGGAGATTTACTAACAATGTAATTGGACAATAGAGGAACAAACTAATAAACGCTTCAGACAAAAGGGGTGATGGCACTGAGGACAAGAGCTTGCATTCTGACATGAATTAGGGTGATTTAAGGTGAAGGTGTTGGGTTTGTACAATGGTTCAGCCATCAAGTATAAAACTAGTTTGTACACAAGTGGATGAACCAGTTGCTAAGTAAGCATTTGTGCGCTTGTGAAATGCATATGAATGCAGAGGTGTGGGGGAGGCTTATCAGCAAAGCAAGGAGAGTTGAAAGGGCTACTGATTAGTTAGGTTATATAGCATTGTTAGGCTGTCTTCACAGCTCGTATTTTTTCTGGGCGGATTTTCAAACCTGTTGCATCTTCAGAGGATTGGTTGACTCCTGTACATTCGTTGTAAGGAACCAACCGCGTAACTGTAATAACCATGTATGGTCTAAGTTGTGTGGTTACTTCAGGTTAAGATAATAAATATAACCTTATAGCCCGTGGCATGCACACTAGTGTATCACTTTGAGATGTATTATCAGATGTGGCCAGAATTCCTATAGGAATTCTGGCCACATCTGATGAATAGTACAACAGGTTTGGCCAGTCTGACTGGCCACCACTGGTTGTCATATGCAGTGATGTGCGGGCTAAATTCGGGACCCCTTATGTTGGGGAAGAACCCAAAACAGAAGCACACTGCTAATGCCCACCCCTGAAAGCTGTCACAGTATGTACATGGAATAAACCTATAAAAGAAGTTTCAAGTAACTTTGTCAATTCCTTGCACTATTGATGGAACGTTGTATCCTAGTTCAGAGATGCATTCATACCCTGCTAGCTCCCTTCATGTACGGAGTTTTTACTTTTGCTCTAGAAGTTGTCATCCTAATGCAGGCCACGCCACCAAAAAGCTTGGTTCACATCTGTGTTGGAGGTTTCTTTTGAAGCCTCTATTGCAGAGGTGACGTGGGCTCCCAATGCTGGCAGTGCCTGCTGGACCCCATTCACCACAATTGGCTTTATAATGGTGTCCATTCTAATTGGAAAATAGTACTGCACTTTTTTTTTTGTTTTTGACAATTTTCAACAGTCTCTGAATTGAACCTCTGACACAGATGTGAGCTTAGCCTGCTGGCACAATTTAATGGTTTCTGAGCCATTATAACCATAATTTGTCTTTGTAGATGCCTGCAAAGAAAGTGGTAGTTGACTAGTGACACAATCTAAATGCTGCTTTGTCTCATTCACACTTTGCAGTTTGATCCGTATGATATCTGTAATTATAAGCAAAAACTAGGAGTGTATTCTAGGAGTATAACAAATATATCTCCAACCCTTGGCTACACAATACCAATCAAAACCGCAAATGTGAATGAGGCCATAGGAGTTGCTCCTACAAGATTTGTTGATGGTTGGCTGATGGATCCTTGGTTACAACCAGCAATTAAAGGAAACTTGACAAATCGTGCTGTACAAAAGACCACGGTGGTTCTAAATAATTGCTGGCACACTGTTCATTGTTTGAATGATCTTCTCCCCTGATCTCAGTAAAAACCTGTCTAGTGAAAGAGATGGGTGACAAGTTTTTGCCAGATGCAGAACTCTGGTAATGGCCCTACCTACAGAACAAATGACTTGACATAAAGTCCAACATGTCTGATCAGTTTCCCATGTATGTCTGCTGTAACCAGGGCTGTGGAGTCGGCAAGCCAAAGCCCCGACTCCTCAATTTCCCAAACCTCTGACTCCTGACTCTCTTACACGGTGCATGTTTAAGTGATAACTTTAGTGTAGTAAAATGGTAACATCTGGCTGTTTATCACCTTATGATACAATAATCAAGCTATTTAGGTAGAACAGACACTGACAAGCAAAATGTTAATGTTGTGTTCTTTTGAACTCTTGTGGGTAGAGTTGAAGAAAAAGCTGTATTTATATCCAAGTCCAGTCTGCACCAACATTGGGAATATGTAAGAAGAGACCTAGGATCAGATTTTGGTCAAGACATGCTTGAATCTGATCCAGAGCCAAGAAGGATTTAGGCAGTGCTGAAAGCCAAAAGGTGGATTTCCCAAATACTAACAAAATAATAAAAATTAACATTTTGATTTTTAGGAGTAAAACAGTAACAATGCAGTTACAGGAAATCTGCGGAACTAAGCAGATGCTAAATACTTGCAAGTCACATTTATAGACAAGATAGGTAAGATGACTGCATATAAAATTACAGTAGCCTCATGTACAAAGCTTTAGTGAATGGTGAGATATGGAGCCTGGAAGTCACAAGTTCAAAACAATGTTACCATTTTGCTTGTCAGTGTACAATATATTTATTGGATATGACTTTAGAACACAAATTGTAAATATGCAAAACACTGCAGGAACATTTGTGGAGTCTCTGAATTTGTTGTGAGAAATAGTATTGCTTCCACCAGATCCTATACATGACCTCACATCTGATCTCATGATTTCCAGGCTACAGAACGGCCTCTACACTAACTTGGGTTGGTGGCAAAGCGGTGACCACAGGGGCAATATCTCTAACAATGTCAGGGTATAAAGGAATTGCCTCAGCCACAGTCAGTATTGATGAATGGTTGAACTCTTCTACTTCTTCAAAAGCAGGTGAAACATTTTGCTGAAATCTGTTTGCCATGGAGCGGAATCTTTTCCCCTGGGGCAGCGCTTTGCCTGCTCCATGTCATCAATTACACTCATGTGATGAGGATGAAGATATGGGAGCAGTAGCACTGGCCGGACCCAATTCCTCTTGCTCTTTGCACTGCATCGAATTAACTGGACCAACTTATTATATATTTTGGGAGTCGGTCCCTTTTATGACGACTCCACAGCCCTGGCTGTAACAATCACAAGGATTGCGGTGTTTTTTGTTTTTTTTTTTCATCCCGCTTCCCTTATCTTTTGGCACCTTAGAGTGTTCTCAAACTTGTAATGGTGCCTAATGAAAATGAGACCCCAAAGTCCAGTAGGTGCTCCTGCTATTCTGAGGCTTGTGGTTTAGCCAAATAATGCACTAGGGCCACATATGGGATATCTAATAGTAGTAGGATCAATGGAACTGTTTCCCTGGTACCATCTGTAATGTTCCAGTGAATTATGGATATGAAGTTTTGCTTTAATTTCTGTAAAACACAGGGCTAATAAACTTCCTATATGTTGTTTGGAATACTTTAATGCTACGTCTACACGGCACCAGATTAGTTGTATTTTTAAGCAGAATCCGTATTTAGAATCCTGAAAAATCAGACGGGAACCCAGTGCCCCTAGACCACAATAGAAAATCTGTGCTGTTTGCACAGCACGGATTTTCTACTGTGGGATTTTTAAACCACTTGAACTCTGACGGAAGATAGCACATGTTCTTTCCAGATACTGCACTCACCCCAAAACCTATGTTGCCTCCACACTCTAAAAATCTTGAAGGGTCTGTAGCACTTGCATATTTCAATGCCATTCACAGGGTTAAACACTAAGGCTATGGATTCTTAGAGCATACAAGGACCAAACTTATTAAAGTTTTACACTTCAAATGACAAAGGGTACAGTGTTTCAAAAAATGCAAAAATAAGATAAAATGAGATGACATGCGTGATATAAATGATAAAATAACGGAGAAATCTCAGAAAACACCTTACAATGTAGAGTACTTTCTGGTCCTTGAGGCAAGGGAGAAATTGAAACGCAGTGCATGTGATGGCGGAACCCCACTTCATGCATGCACATTCAGGTTTCAAAGCTGTTAGAGTAACTTGTCCCTAACTGGACGGTCAGTTGATAAGGGGGAAGGGCCCGAAATGCTTAATTGTATGTGTTCTTTGACCTATTTTGGTGGTTGGGGGATGTCCAGATTGGATGGACAGACCCTTATCTGTTCCTCCTTTGAAGTAAATAGAATTCCAGGCTCCATGTCAAGATAACCATGGAGATACCCTGTTACCCTCGCCCTCAATAAACCAGGTCTAGTTATTTCTGACTAGAATCTGATATTTATTGTTGGTGAAATAAACACGGCAAACTTTTCTGTTACAGTAATACGTTTCTAGAAGAAATGACTTTAAAGGGGATTTGCCAAGAGACCATTTAGGTACCTCCGGTCAGCATGAGAGCAGGATGTAAACAAATCACGCTGAGTCATGAAGCTGCAGGGGAGAGAGGGTGGGGGCGAGTGAGGAGTGAGGAATCCAAGGGAGCGTCTCAAAACTTAAGTGAAATAAACGGTACAAGAGTGGATTCTCAATACAGCAAGACACAGCCTCAGACTGCACTGTCAGGAGGAGCCTTATCTGCTAAGGCTATGTTCACGCAGCTTATTTCGGGGCGTATTTACGGACGTATTTACGTCCGCAAATACGTCCTGAACTAAGTTTCAAATACGTGTCACAAAGTGTGGCACGTATTTCATGTCATAAATACATTCCCCATTCTTTACTATGGGGATTTACGTTGTAAAATACGCCTCAATAAGTGACAGGGGACTTAATTTTACGATCGTATTTACGTCCGCAAATACGTCGCGAAAATACGCCTCGTGTGAATAACGAGGCGTATTTTACATTGGAATCAATGCTAATCTAATTGTTCATTATTTGAAACGTATTTCGGGACGTATTTGCGGACGTAAATATGTCCCGAAATAAGCTGTGTGAACATAGCCTAAGAAGCTAATGTAAACAAACCACGGAGCTGAAAGAGACGCACACAGCCAGAGCACAAAGCTGCATAAGGGATCGTGTCATGTTCACTGAAATAATCAAACCATAACTTGTGGATTCTATATACAAAAGAGGAACACCTATTCTACACAGCAGCTTGAAAGCTTCATGTTCCCTGTCACCAGATAAAGCAGGTATCTAATCACACTACAACTAGTTTATTCTGTATACAAAAGAAAACCTATTGCTACCCGGTGCCTTAAAAACTTCTGCAGCTCAGTCTTGGATAAGAAGCTCTCTGCGTAAGCCCTGCCAGCAGACAGCAGCTCTTGTCAGGTCGTATCTAATAGACTCTTTGACGTAACCAAGGGCATGTAAGGAATGATGTAGATCTCTGACTGCAATTTTTGTAATCGCATATATTTCGAAAAGTGATTAAAACCCCATTTTGGAGGATCCCACGTCAACATTACATCGTGGCAAAACCCCTTTAATAGCACGACAGTTATGAGAGTATGTTCCAAAAGTTTCACATGGAAAAAGGTTCTGTTTAAACGGACAAGCGCGACCGCGGGTCCTTGTTAATGGTAGCCTTTACATTCAGGGCTTTGGAGTCTAAGCCAAAGCTTGCTCCAAATCCTCAATTTCCCAAACTCTACTCCCGCTCCCTCCTACATGTGTTTAGTTGATACTTTACTGTAGTAAAATGATAAAATCAGGCTTTTATCACCTTCATGATGTAGTAATCAAGCTATTTAGGTAGAACAAACACTGACAAGCAAAAATATATAATTGGAACAGTTCAATGCAATGCTAAGAACAAGATGAATTGGGTCCCGCCAGTGCTACTTTTCCCATAGCTTCAGCCTAATCAGATGAGGAGTTTAATTTTGAAAAGTATTTGGATTACATGGAGCAAGCGTTGCAGCAGGGAAAAGATTCTGCTCCCATAGCAAACTGACTAGATTTCAGCAACATTTTTCACTTGCTTTCACAGAAGTACAAGGCTTCAACCATTCATCAGAACTGTCTGTACATGAGGTGATGCATCTATACCCTGTGATTGTTAGGGATGTTGCCAATGTTGTCACCTCTTTGCTACCAAACCAAGTTAGGGTAGAGAGGCTGTTCTCTAGCCTGGAAATGAGCTGATTTGAGGTAATCTATGAAGGAGAATCTGATGGAGGCGATGCTATTTCTCAGAACAAATTCATTGTCTTGCTGTTCAGGATGTTTGTTAAACTTTTTCCCACCTACTACAGCGTTTTGCATATTTACTTTACACTGATGAGCAAAAGGGTAACAATGTTTTGGACTTTTGACTTCAAAGTTGTAGTGGATGGTGAGATATGGAGCCTTAAACACTACTTTTAGACTACAGTCATTTTATAGACATAAGTCATTTTGGCTATCTCATACATAACTTTGACCTGCATCATGTGAGGCCTTTACAGCTAGAAGAATATGAAATTAAGTCTGTCCATTCAAAAGCCAAGAGTGGGAAGACCAAGCACAATATTAGTCAAGTTGGCTCATCACAAAGTCTTATCAGTTCTAACGTGACAGACATGGCAGTGGAGGTGGCTCATATGCTTTGTAAGAGTGAGATCGGACGTCCATGCGGCGCACCTTACACAGGTCTGGAATGATGACTTGGAAAAAAAGGTGAAGAAGCCTCCATGCTGATGGATGCAAATGGGTTTGGAAGAATCAAATGAAAAAACGGGGGGGGGTAATGGATAAAGAAATTGAAGGAACTGTGAGGTTCAGTGGGGGAAAGCTGATACGGTGTTTCACAGCGAAAGATGTTGGATAGTTGACCAGGATTGATGTTGATCTCAATTCTGAGCTATATGTGAGTATCCTACAAGATTAGTTACTTCATACACTCGAGTACTATGGGTTTGAAAAGGATGACCGTGTTCCAGCAGGACAACGACTTGGAAGCATACATCAAGGTAGGAGAAGGAATAGTTCAATGAAAATGAAGTAAAGTTGCTGTGTCTGCCTCCACAGTCCCCAGACCTTAACCCAATCCAACTTGTGGGTAGAGTTGAAGAAAAAGCTGTATTCACACAAGTCCAGTATGGATCAAAATTGGCACTGTCGAAGAGACCGGGGATCAAATTTTGGTCAAGACATTCTTGAATCTGAACCAGAGACCAGAAGGATTCAGGTAGTGCTGGAAGCCAAAAGTGGATTTACAAAGTACTAACAAACTAGCATCTTACAAAACAGTAAAAATGCAGTTATATGACAAGAATCTGCAGAACTAAGTAGATGTCAAACTGATGTATGAGATGGCAAAGATCTATAAAATGATGGTCGTTTCATGTTCCAAGCTGTAGTGAATGGTGAGATATGGAGCCTGAAAGTCAAAGTTGAAAACATTGTTACCATTTTGCTTTTCAGTGTATGTTCTACCTAAATAGCTTGATTATTGTATCGTAATGGGAGCATACCCTAACTCGTTTTGTAGGATCCTCGCATATGGCTCAACATTGAGATCACTATCCTATTTAACTTTGGCTGTGAAACCAAACTTGACAGTTCTCTCAAACTCTCAATCCGTTAGTCCTATTCTTCCAAACCCATTTGCACCCATCAGAGCCCGGTCTACAGGGGCAACATTAACAATTTCAGGGTTATAAAGGCATTGCCTCATGCACAGTCAGGTCTGAATGGTTGAAGCCTTCTACATTTTCTGAAATCTGGCCAATCTGTTATGGGAGTGGAATCTTTTCCTTTGCAGTAACGCTTTGCAGGCTCAATGTCATCCAAATACTTATTAAAATTGAGGCTGAAGATATGGTAGCAGCAGCACTGTCCAGACTCAATTCCTCTTGCTCTTGGCACTCCATAGAACTGTACCATAGAACTGTACCAATCAATTTTTTGGGCGTCAGTCGACTTCATTCCAACGTCCCCGCCCTGTTTACACTGGCCACTTGCTAGGGCTTAGGCACATGGGCCGGAGTCCTATTAGACGCCTGTGTGAAGTGCCCAATCGTAATCCTGCTCACATTTAAAGAGTTATACACTTTGCTTGGCCAGTCTGACACTGAAGGGTGCACTGACTGGTTGTCCAGAACCAAATTGACCAGAATGATTATTTTTTACTGCAGTCAACCAACAAATGAGCAATTTTCGGCTTATTGCAAGGTTCTATAACATGGCGCTGTAATTGGGATGGAGGGTGGTTTTTAGGTTGCTTGACACTTGTAAATGCCTTTTAGTTGGTTTAACTTTATTAGTATAATGGCCAATTTTGTATGCCTCTAATCTTATATCCTTTTCTCCCAATAGCCAGGATTTTTGTTATATACTGCCTCAACCTAGGCCAATAGGATTGTGCCAGCAGCTTTTCTGGTGTACATGTTTAGCACACATTACAAATGTGATGTTGATGCCCCTTTAATGCCAATTAAGATGTTACTGTGCTAGTTATTCTATACACTGAGAGCTATGACTTATTGCTTTCTTTTCTTTCTTTAACAGCAGTTCTGTGGTGTTCTTGGTCACACATTTATGGAGTTTCTGAAGGGCAGTGGAGATTACTGCCAGGCACAGCACGACCTCTATGCAGACAAGTGAACTGTAGAAATTCATTACTACTCCACCAAGAAACCCCCTTAAGAGCAGTCACCCTGGACAAGCAGTGTTGGATTGAATTTGGCAGTGCACTTTAAGTAAGGGGCTGATACCTGGATGGGGTAAACGTCAGTGCACTACATGTCTTTTGTCTCAGTATTACTGGATTGAAGATTTGCTACTTTGCGTAAAGAGGCTCATTTCACTCATTGCTTCCATCCAAGCGCTGAGAAGTTTATGTGGAGTAGAGTGAAGCTGACTTCAGTTTATAAAAATAATTTCCTTTTTGATTAACTTTTAAGTTTTACAACCGCTTTTCCCCCTCTGCCCAAAATATCGCTTGTTCTCTAAATTGAAAAATGGCCCGAATGAACCGCCCTGCTCCAGTGGAGATAACCTACAAGAACATGCGATTTCTCATCACCCACAACCCCACTAATGCAACCTTAAATAAATTCATAGAGGTAAGTAAGCAATCATACCTACAACAAAACTGACAAGTTGTGGTGTTTTTTGTTTTTTTTTTTTTACTAAACTGTGCTCCTAATCACTATCATCCGCTTGCAATAAGATGCCTACCTCTGGTATGACACAATTTATGCACTTTAAGGAGGTATTAAGTTTGCCATTTAAACCATGTATATATATATATATATATATATAATATATATATATATATATATATATATTATATATATATATTAGTATATATATATTATATATATATATATATATAAATTATGACATCATCCACATGTTTATTAGTACAGTTCTATAAAGGTAATTTCATATTTGGATCTCTGCTGTTCTACTTTGTCTGTGTACATGGTCAGTTTTCCACCAATTTACATTTTATTTGCGGACAAAAGCAAGAAAGTTCACTACACTTGTCTTCCAAAATAAAATACAGTAGTGTATGACCATAACTAACTAGTTAAAACTTTTCAGTATGGTCAATAAAATGGAAAAAAAAATTATATATATATTTATTTATTTCATTTTATTGACCATACTGAAAAGTTTTAACTAGGTTAGTTATGGTCATACACTACTGTGTTTTATTTTGGAAGACAAGTGTAGTGAACTTTTTTGCTTTTGTCCGCAAATAAAATGTAAATTGGTGGAAAACGGACCATGTACACAGACTAAAAGTAGAATAACAGCAGAGATCCAAATATGAAATGACCTTTATAGAACTGTACTAATAAACATGTGGATGATTTCATAGTTTATCTAAAGAGGTAATGTAGCCAATACTATGATGGCATTCAAAAAATGGCTTGATGCTTAACTTCACATTTACAGGTTGAACTTTAACAGCCTGTCATCTTTAAAGGGTTTTCTCTCCCCATGTTTCAGTCGCAGGTAGCTTCAGCCTTGCACAGCTTGGCCATGCTGTGGGTGGTTCTATAGCACTGATTACCATATTTAGCTCTTCTGTAAGTAGTGGTTACACGGATATGTGTACAAAATTGAATCTCCAGTAAACAAAGTACAGAGCTATGAGTTCTTTCCCCTAATTAATCTAAGCTTGTTTTAGATGAGGACTGCTTCATCTGACGACATGCCATGCTCTGTCTAATCAGGAAGGGAGATATGGTCGGTAACCATAGAAACCTGTGCCCAACATGTTGAAAGCTAATATTTGTAAGGAGAAAATGCTTTTAATAGGTCACGCTTTAGTTTGCTGTGCATTTTTAGGGAAAATTAAATGTAATCTTTCCTCTCCACCACCCTCACTTTTTTTTTTTTTTTTTTTTATCCAGGAACTTAAAAAATATGGAGTTACCACAGTTGTAAGAGTGTGCGAAGCCACCTATGACACTGCCCTAGTGGAAAAAGAAGGGATTCAAGTCTTGGTAAGTAAAAATTATGAAACTACTTGTTGAAGTCTTATTAAAAAATCAATTTAGAAGTCAGTAGATCTAATCTAAAAGCATATAACCACAGCAGTTATTTTTAATAACTGCTGTGCTTTATATGCTTTTGAATTAGATCTTCTGACATCTAAATTTATCTTTTAATAAGGCTGTATCGAGCACACTATAGATGACTCAGTCTACACATTTTTTTTTTTTTTTTTTTTCCTCTTCTCAATTCAGGACTGGCCTTTTGATGATGGTGCCCCACCATCCAACCAGATTGTTGATGACTGGTTAAACCTTTTGAAGGCTAAATTCCGTGAAGAACCCGGTTGCTGTATTGCAGTACATTGTGTTGCTGGGCTTGGAAGGTATGTTACCGCAAACTAGTATGGTAGTGTTTGCATTTATTAGAGGGGTCGTCCGGTTGTTGTGTTTTTTTTCTTCCGCATATTGCTGCCTTTTAAAGAAAAAGAGAATAAAAACTCCCCTCAGATCCAGCATTGCTCTGTCCCCACTCTTCCAGCCTTCTGACCTGGGAAAAGTTATAACTTATTTAAAGAGCAGTGGAATGCCACAGAAAAATGAGCCAGACAACCACACAATCTAAAGTTCTTGACAGACTTGCTGTACAATTGTATCATGGTAGGTTAAGAGCTGTCTTGACCACGTGCAGTGGGCTGTAACAGTGGACACCTTGCTCAAACATTTAGGATTCATGTGATTTGTGATCCCAGTTGTCTAACACTGTAGATGATTCAACAGATGGGTAGCTAAGGAGTGGAAGAGGGAGGGCTTTTTATGTGGCGTGAGGGTTTGAGGAACAAATAAATTCAACCTGTATAGCATAAGGCATGTAAGGTCTTTGTAAACGGATCAAAGCTGAAAAGTTCATTCGGTTTTAGCCAGGAAAAATAGTTGCTTGGCAGGGTAGACAATGACTTGCGATTTATCGTGGCACTGTTTTGTCTGAACTTCTGCAGCTGCTTTTAAACCTCTAGGGGGGTAGTTGAGGGAAACACCTGAACATCATGGCTACTATGTCAATTCCAGGAGTATATAACAATCTTGAGGATTGTGGAACTTTTTGTTTTAGGCTATTTTCACACGGCTCAAAATGGGACGCATCTCACCCTGTGTTTTGCGCCATACTGCGCAAAATGCGGGGCGAGATACATCCCAGTCATTACAGTAATCCACAGTTCTCATATTGTGCGAGCGGGGAGAGAAGTGACATGTCAATTATTCACGACGTATACGCGCCGTGAATGAATGTCTATTGGGCCGGTGGGCTGCTGGCATCCCTCGACCCTCCCCTTACTCCCGAGCACACAGCGTAATTGCAGGCATAATACGTCCCCGCAATTACACAGTGTGAACATAGCTTTAGAGCAGGATTTCTAAACAAAAACCAGGGGGGAGGGTAAACCACAAGAGAAACTGTTAAATCCACCCACATACTGTGATTAACAGCTTGCTCTGTACACACTAATGAAGAGAAGGCTGTCAATCACAGCATGTGGGCAGGGTAACCAGGACTCCCATTGTCTCAAGGATTGGTCAGTTGTGGTGGGGTTTTTCCCCCTAAACACTGGTTTAATCGGGTTTTAGCCAACAGCTCAGATTTTCTATTGCGGTCTATGGGGATGGTCTACGCTTTTCAATGTGTAAAAACGATTCAAGAATTGACATGTCAATTCTTTGAATGCATCTGTTTTACGGCGTGCAAAATGTATGTAAAATATGCATCTTCTGGACGACAATAAGTATTCTGCATTTAAATCAACATAATCAAACATTGTTAAATACGTTTTGGGGTTCTTTTTTGGTATGCAGAACGTACCAAAAATGTATTTAACGCTGTGAACATACCCATAAGAGGGGGAGGGATGATGTTTCTACAGATGACTCCACTTGTGATTTCTTAGCAGTAATTGTGCATCATTGTTTAACATAACATACATTTTGTTCCAGAGCTCCAGTACTTGTTGCCCTTGCATTAATTGAATGTGGGATGAAGTATGAAGATGCAGTTCAGTTTATACGGCAGTAAGTATGCAGCGCACTAGCTACACACATATATAGATATTTCCCATCTAAAAGCCCTAAACTATGAATGGTAGTTTTCAGCTGTCATATTATAAATGTGTTCAGTCCATTCCTTCGAGTGCATAATTTTTATATATCTCTATTAGGGGCAACATGTCAAGGGGGTTTATGCTGCTCTGAGAGCAGGACACGATAGAGGGAAATAAGCTGAGCTGTGTTGTATATGTTTATATTACTTGGAGCAGGATATCAAACCAAAAGTGAAACTTCTAACCTGCCCACATATGGTGATTGACAGGTTGCTCTGTACAAACATTGACAGGTTTCCCTTCATTAATCTGTATGTGGGTGGGGTGTGCAGGACTTTCACATGGAGTCCGGTTAATGTTTTCTCTGTGCTTTACTCAGAAATCCTGCTCCAAATCATATAGACCAGGCATCCTCAAACTGCGGCCCTCCAGCTGTTGGGAAACTACAACTCCCATCATCCCCACTGTTATAGATTATATAAATGCATGATGGGAGTTGTAGTTTCCCAACAGCTGGAGGGCCGCAGTTTGAGGATGCCTGATATAGACTTATATATCGCACAGCTCAGATTCGTTACCTCTTTTTAATTTCCTGCTTTAAGATGGGGCAGCATAAAACCTGACAGGTTCCCTTTAAATGTTTAACCAAACTGTAAGCAGTTGGACTTGGGCACTTTAGTCCTGTGCTTTTGACTTCTGTTCATTAGTTTTGCGGAGTGTACTTCCTTTGTAAAACCACATGCATACTTTGGTTTAGCCTTTAGAGCTGCAGATTATTATGCTGTGATGCTTAAATAAGCACATTAAGCGAACAATTGATGTAGTAATGATCATTTGCCATCTTAAAGGAAATGTGTATGTAGAAGAAGAAAAAAATGGCAGCATTCTGCAGTTAAACATCCAAAACTGCATGAATTATAAGTTACTCAACACTTACCCCATCCTTTGTGGGAAAAAATGTTTAAGGGCTTCTCAGGTGTATATAGCAAATTTGTGGGCAATTTATTAGCATGATATATTAGCCAACACATACACCAGTCAAGATGTGGTGGCATAAAACACTACAATTTTTGGGCCATATTCACAACTCAATGGCCGGACTACACTGAACCCAGTAGCAGGCAACTCTGGCCTATATGCTACCTGGGAAAAATTAACAGGTGTAGCTAATTGCTGAGCAGCAGTTCACATACCCCACTGCTAGGGGAACAATTAGATGACAAAAAACTGCCCATTAACTAACTTAATACCTGTTCACACCAGCATGCAGAAAAGCCACCGTATAATTCATGGGGGTTATTGCACAAATGCAAACATACCAAAAAAATAACCACTCACATACCCTCAGTGCTTGAGGGGGGTGGTTGCTGGTACTACAGTTGCATATAAGGCAATACAGTAGGGTGCCATAAATACAGGTGTGTGGTACACCATGCTGGTTTACAACCTATTAGTGACACCCATACTATTAGATTAGGCAGGCACTTCCTGGGTGTCAACACAAAACACAGGCACCCTCTGCTCTCCAGCATTCTTGGTCAGATAAAAAATGACCACCTGGAAAAATGTTAAATATGAGGTATTAGTTGCTACAGGGGCCCCGGTACACAAGCTTACAACTAGCGTCAACAGTGCTCATGTCTTGCGAGTCCCTACACTAACAATTTACAGAAAAAAAACACATACAAAAATGGGACATTACTTGCTTTGATGCTTGCTTTTTATTGATAACTCCACTTCCTTTTTGTGTTTAACAGGAAACGCCGTGGGGCTTTTAATAGCAAACAGCTGCTTTACCTGGAGAAGTATCGTCCTAAAATGCGGCTGCGTTTCAAAGATTCCAACGGTCATAGAAACAACTGTTGCATTCAGTAGAGGCTTCCCTTCTAGCTTCAGAAAAAGATTAAACCTCAACAAAATCATTGCTAAAAGCCTGGTTAATGTTTTATAGGTCAAATGATGCTTTGGAAAATGTGTAGGTCACAGCCCTGCCAGTTAGGAAACTGCTAATGTCACGTAGATAATGTAATTGAGCTTGAGTTATTTGCTTATTTGTTGTGTTTTTTATTTGAAAGTCCCTCCTTACTATTAAACTCATTTAATCATGCAGTAAAATGAACTTCCATCTCCGATTCCCAAAGCTTATATCAATGAAATGACTACACAATGCCAAAACACCAAGCATTTTTATATAGTGCAATACTTGTCAGCAGTAGTGTAAGTTTTCAATAACGTTTAAGATGTTGCCTGAATATTTGCTGACTGCTCACTAAGTTTACATCTTTTCTCACACTTGTCGCAAATTTGGGGCTTGCACAGGTCTGTGCCGTGCAAGTTTTTACTTTCCTTACAGAACATTGCCAATCATGCATGGAGTAGGCTTCATGTCATATCTTTAACTTTTTTTTTTCTGTAAAAGCACACCAACCATGTTGTAGACATCTCCAGGCAAAGCCTTACTGTTGGAATTAATGTTTGCACCAGATGGTGCACTTTACATGGAGGACCTTGGTGTTTTTGGTTTTTTGTTTTTTGTTTTTTTTTTAATTTTAGTAAAATGTTGCCTTTTTGTCTTGTGCAGGAAGTGTAGAATATGCCATTTTCTTCCATAACTTTTTAAACAATGTAGATGCTTTAATGTAGCTAGATTCTTAACCTTTCTGAAAGGTCCTTTCTTTAACTGTACATTTTGGACAATTTTCCAACAATTGCTTTGTGACTTATTTTATTTCCCTTCCGGAGTCTGCTTTTGCAAGGGCAGAGCTCAATGTCTGTAACATTTTGTATGCCTTTTGAGCTGTGTAATTTAATATTTGGATACTTGATTTTGTTTTATTATGTAATTGATTAAAAAAGTGATCTGTATCAATGTTAGCTCAACCATATATTTATACAGTCTTGGGAATGTGTGGTATTAGTACTGTGGGAGAATAAGTTACCAGTGTTTCACCAGCTTGTAAAATGTAGTATGAAAGCATAAACATCTAAATAAAGAAGGATTTAAAGTCTGCTTCATTGGGCTTGTTCTGTGCATGGACTACTTGTATATATTGAAAATGGTCTTTGACCAATGGTGTGGAAAAAATCTAGCTGTAAACGTGCAATATTGCTGCACATAAAATGGACAGTACTTTGCTTCAATAGGTCTAATGATGAGAAGTTAGAAGTGGCTTTCCACAAATGGACCTACAGGTAGTTCTGGACATTATGCAGGCTCACAAGTGGGGCCTGCACAATCACTGCATGGGATCAGCTGTATATTACAGCTGGCTCCATGCTTTCCCCCCACTTGACTGGATATCACTTCTGTTTCTGTTGCAGTTAATTGTGATGGTGACAGCTAAGAGAGAAGAGGAAGGAGGCTCTGGCTTCTGTTGGCTTACCTAGTTACCCAGAAGCCTAAAAAAAGGCTTCTGTAATGTCACTACACCTGGCCGTGTCCTGAGAGCACAGTCGGGCAAAGTGACAGTTACCATGGATAGCAATACAAATCTGTGTGGTAATGGGGATCTAAAGATCACTGACAAGTATCCTTTGAGGACTAGTGAAAGAATGAGTGAAGTAAAACACACAAAAAAACATACCGCCCTTTCCAAACTCCAATCGCCCCAAAAAAGATTAAAAAAATAAGTGCATATTTGGTATCCCTGTGTGCGTAAGGACCTAGCCTATAAATTGGTCATGTAATTTAAACGTTCCCTGACATTGGACGTACCGGTATACTAAACTATGGTACACCTATGTGACAACTGCACAATATACCCTTAGATGAGATACATGATGGGTTCTGAATCCAAAATGGGTCGATTTCGGGAAGGTTTTCACCTGTTCTTGTACTTTGAGGGATTTTTTATATATGATACTACTAAACTTAGAAGAAATTTTGGAACTTTTTTTTTTTTTTTTTTTATCCCAGGATTCTTTGTAAAAAAAAAAAAAAAAAATTCAGCTAAAATTGCAGATTTGACACCTGTAAACCCCTGGATATATTCCTTATGGGGTCTTTTTCTGGGTTTTAAGTTTTAGCACGTTAGGGCAGAGGTTCCCAACTCCAGTCCTCAAGGCACACCAACAGGTCATGTTTTCTGGCTTTCCTTAGCATTGCACAGGTGAAGTCATTATTGTCAGTGCATTCTGTGGGAGATCCTGAAAACATGACCTGTTGGTGTGCCTTGAGGACTGGAGTTGGGGAACACTGCGTTAGGGTATCCGCAAACCTGAAATGGTGTCTAAATAACATCACATTGAAAATTAGACCCCAAAGTCTGGTAGGTGCTCCTCCTACTCTGAGGCTTGTGGTTGAGCCAAATGGTGCACTAGGGCCACATGGGATAGCTCTAAGAATGGTAGAATCTGGAGAATCAATATTAAGTTGCATTTCCCCGGTCACATCTACCACGTTCCTGTGAATAATGGATTAAAAACTCAATCTGCAAAATAGTGAAATTGACATTTCACCTCCACTTTGTTCTAATTTTGTGACATACCTAAAGGATTAACAAACTTCCTGAACACTTGTAAATACTTTTAAGGGTGTAGTTTCTTAGATGGAAGTCATTGATGGGGGTATCTAACACAGGCCTCACAAAGCCACTGCAGAACTGGACTGGTCTCTAGGAAAAAAAAAGTATTGCAAAATTTCTTGAAAATGTGAGAAATTACTGCTAAATGTGAGACATTTAAAAAAGTCACCCTACAGTGAACATAAGGTAGATGTTAGTTATTCTGCTCAAAATAGTCTAGAACAATCTGTCTTGCACACAAATTTTTGATATTTTAAAATGGCAAATTTTTCATTTGATTTTTAACAAATAACATTTAAAATATGGGTCTTAGGCCAAAATTGGCTATGGCAGTAAGGGGTTAACCCACAGAATGAACACTGTAAAAAAAAAAAAAAAAAAAAAAAATTTGAGATTTTCATTCATCCTGCAGCACATAAGAATAAGAAGCAATCAAAAATTCAGCAAAGTGGTACCAATGAAAACTTCAGTTTGTCTCGCAAAAAACACACAGCTCTATATACGGTATAAGTTATTGCTATCAGACAGCGATGTATAAATATTTTACAAACTTTTTTAAAGTGCATCAACAGTTATAAATTGGTTATTTCTAGAATTGTATCAATACAGAGTAAAACAATCATGTCATGTATACTGCACAATGAGCACTGTTAAATAAAAAGAAAAATAAAAAAAATTACTAGGATTGGAGCATTTTCTTCACCCTGCCTTTCAAAGAATGGATTTAAAAGCAATTAGTCACATGTCCCAATAAAAATGTCAATGCATCCTGCAAAAACAGGCCCATACAGAGAAAATTAAGTTATGGCTCTCAGTGGGGTTTACCTATTTTTTTTTTTCTCTAATGTATGTAAAAAGCAGTAGCCCAAACTATACAAAGTGTATCCCTGTCATTATATCAAAGCTACCATGTTATTTGGTGACCACTGTAAAAAGTAACACTACCAGGATTACCGTATCTTGTTCATCCTGCCTCCCCAAAAACCTTGATAAAAAGCATTCAAAGCGTCCTATGAATTCTATAATGATGATACCAATGAAAACGGCAACTCATCATGCAAGAAACAAGCCTTTAATCCGCTCCATATATAGAAAAATAAAATAAAGGCTATCAGACTGACAAAAAATGCAATTTTTTTTTATAAACCTTTCTATTGTGTAAAAAAAAAAAAAATTCTGTATTTTATCATTGTAACAGACCACATAGTAAAGTTATCCTGTCATTTATATTTCATGGCAAATGCTGTAAAAATGAACCCCGAAAAACTGGCTGAACAGCGACTTAGATCTATCCACATTGATAATCCTGCGACAGGCCTCATTGCTGCTTGGAAAGATTGGAATGAAGCTTTGGAAGTCCAGATGCCGTAGAAAATGCTCTATTTTAACGGCTGTGAGATTTTCCACAAATATCTGGCAAGGACAATCAAATTCCAAGAGCTTAGAGACCTACTCTTAGAAGTCCAGCTAGCCAAAACGGCTCCTCAGTTAACCGGCCAAAGTTACCAGGACACAGCTCATGGGATAACCGCAATAGTTTCCAGGCTGCTATATGGAATTCAAGAAAAGTGGACTATACTTAGGTCAAGATACAAAAGGGAAAATCAAGTCTAATTTGCTCCTGTCTTCTACTTCTGTGAGTTTATCAGGAACATTGCAGAAGCCAGGAATGACCCAAGCTTCTCCTACAGTGAGTCCAGTCATCCTGATTCACCAGCACCCCAATATGACCGTACATGCTTTAAAGTGGTTTGGCCAGGACGTGCCTTATCGCAGTATTAAATGTTAACAAGCCAAGCGGAGCTGGGGGAGCACGAGACACAGCCAGAGCACAGAGCCGTGCATAAGGGATCGTGTGAAATGTTCACTCAAATAATCAAACTACAATTAGTGGATTCTGTATACAAAAGACAACACCTTTTCTCCACAGCAGCTTGAAAGCTCTTTCATGTTCCCTGTCATCAGATAAAGCAGGGATCTACTCAGATAATCACACTACAACTAGTGGATTCTGTATACAAAATACAACATATTTCTACCCGGTGCCTTGAAAGCTTCTTCAGCTTCCTTTCATCAGATAAGTGTTCTCTGCCCAAGCCTGGCCAGCAGCTCTTGTCAAGTCATATCTAATAGAAGCTTTTAAGTAACTAAGGGCAGGTAAGGCAGCCTGTAGCTCTCTCAGACTGCAATTTTTGTAATCGCATATATTTAGAAAAGTGATTACCCATTTTGGAGGATCCCACGTCAACATTACATTGTGGCAAAACCCCTTTAACTATAAGAACCGCAGAGGTCCAGTGTCCGTGAAAAAGACTGAAATCCTCCCTTCACTAACACAAGCTCAGCACAAGAGCAACCAAAGGGAGAAGACTGAAAACCTCAACTGCCTGCGGCCTATTCATAAGAAGTCACATTCACTAAACAAGTGCATTGGTTTCAGAAAGAGACCACCTCAGGAATGCAAGGAACTTTTAAACAAATTTGAGGGATGTTTCAGATGCTGTGCTTCTGATTATTTTGATAAAGACTGTAAATCTGCTATTAAGTACATAGAGTGGGGGTAACAAGGACCTTGTGCAGGCAAGGTACCCTTCTCAACCCGATCCTAACCTGTCTACACATTCCTTTCCTGCACCAAGGTATGGTGGGGAGAATGCAGATCACACAGCAAATCTTACTACTGTATCTTCTTCATGCATAGATGTCTGTGGAGATGACCTTTGTGACAAATCCCATGCAAAGATATGTCTAGTTAATGCAAAACCCAAAGGACACCCAGCAAGGACTCTAAAAGTTGTACACTATCTTGGATGACCAGGAGCAGCCAATCACTTGGAAGATCAGAACTCTTTGATCTTCTAAATTTAAAAGGAGATCCCTACTCTTACACTCTAGGCACTTGTAGTGGCATTACTGAGATTTCTGGAAGAAGATCCAGTGGATTTGTTGTAGCTTCTCTCAAGGGCGATCGTGAGATATCTTTACCCACACTTGTTGAGTGCAACCAGATACCATCCACCAAAGAGAAGATCCCAACACCAGAGACGGCTCTTCATCATTCTCACCTAAGGTCTATATTCAATGAAATACTGTAAGAAATATACGGTTAGAGAAAAAATATATTTCATTAGTGACAAGATAACAGATCTATGATCACCGTGAGTGACTGGGTGCAGACCTTAGGTCCTTACTTTTTTATCTTAACGAATCTAGATTCAGTAATACTTATACACCTTTCTTTATATAAGAAAAATATATTTATTTTACAATCTTCAAAGGATTATAACATAACATCGTTACAAGTTACAAAGCATAGAATACAATACCAAATATGTATCTACGTTACCCATATGAATGTCTGTGTATGAATTGGGTGAGTGGTCCCTTCCTTCAGTCAGAGACCAGAGTTAGGCCTCAATGGCTTCTCTCATGGCCAGCACATGGCCTTCTCCCCACATGACTCTTTCCAAGGTCTGTTGGCTCCGCCCCTGGGTTCCACCCCTGGCTTCCCCACACCCCTTCCTTATATACACTTCTCCGTGTGGGTGTGACTCTCAGTTGGCTCAGGCATCACTACAAACCATATGTGGAATACAGCTAAATATATTAGGTTCATCCTCTTCTTCTGAGGTCATCGGCTCTAAACCAGCTTTAACCAGCTCTTCACCAACCTTCAAAATAGCAATGCCAGCAACTTTATTTATACCTATGTCCATGTGCTCGTGTGTGCCTGTGTATAATATATGATGAATATAAAATATAATTTCTGTACCTTTTACCTTTTAACATTTCCCCCTCTTGAGGGTGAGATATCAATTGAATCCTCAACATATCACTTAAAATGTCAATATGCATATCACAATTTAGAATATTAATAATGAATGTTATGGTAGGCCGTGATAATTAGATCAGGTTTTCTGACCCTAATCCTTTCGACGACATCTTCTTTTGACTTGTAGCAACAAAACATGAACACAGTCTCTATAAAATAAAACTTCTTCATTTTCCTTGAGATAACAGTCCATAACAGTCCATGAAATCCATCTGTAAAAGATAAACACTCAGAGTCCATACATGGGATTTATTTGCATATCCCACTAGGCCATCTCTGATAATTGGAACAACTTTATTGACTTTCCAGGCTTGTCACAGTGAGAAAATAACACCCGTCACCTTTCAACAGCTGTGACATCATGGTGGCATCCAGGCTGCGCAGTTGCTTGCTCTCACTGTAGAAGTCACATCACAGTCTCTTTATGCATAGAATAATAATAATAGGATATGGAGGGTTGCAAACTCAGTCCATGTCAATCACACTGAACCCACCAATCAAATCTTTCTCTGAAGATGCGATGATAAGATCCATTGATAAAACACAGTTCATTATTTGAATATCATTGATAAAGCACAGTTCATTTAAACTTGATTATCAGGTACTTTTTCTCCGTCTTGGAACTTGTAACTTTTATTTATCTAAAACTTTACTTTAATATCTTGATTGAAGATCTCTTCCCCTAAAAATATTGATAATTTTCTGATCTCTGATTATCACAATCCACCATATATATATTTACAAATATATTTCTTTGTCACATAGGAAACATCTGTTAATGAACTTATAAAGATGTTTTCGCATAATTGATATAATAATTATATTACACTTCTGTCTTCTTTATTTGAACCTTAACTTATAACATTAATCATGTTGTAATATATGTAATGTTATTTATTTTTTATTCAAACTTTAATAGAAGTCACCATACTTTATTTATTATGTCAAACCTTAAACCAATATCAAATTATTCAAACCCTTTAATATTTTCATATGAGATGTTCAATATATATTGTGTGACCCAATCTTTAATAATATGACACATATTTAATATTTTTATTAAAATGAACACTTTTTGTTTGAAAAATGTGTTATTGTGTATAAACCGTTTGTATTTGTAAAACCTTTGTGATATTATCTCTATCACATTGATCCAAACCCAATATGTGAAAATGTGTATTCATTCCCAATGATAATAATGATACCATATCCAATTAACCACCATGAACCATGTACACATCACTCTGTAAGTGTACACCCTTTTGTTCTTTCCTTCCCATTTGTTATAATAACCATTAACTCTTTATTTTGTTAATGCAAAAATTCAGCTTGACTTTAATTAGTCTGAGAATACTAAAAAATTAAAAAATATAAAAAATTAAAAAGATATACATGTATATAAATAAATATATATTTATTTATATATTCTACTTTCACTGATGAATTTATTTGACAAGTATAATCTGTTTTTGTTCACTCAGCTACCAGACATAAAATTGTTCTGTTTGGGGAATTGCTAGTCAAGCAATTTTTCCTCATCTAAACAGAAGTCACTTGAAAAAAAGAGCAGGCCACATTTGCTCTTTTACTCTCTGTTATAACAGCTGAGTCATAAATCAGATTTTATTGTCAAGTTAGCTATGTAAATTCATGCATTAACAAATAAATTAAACTTATGATTGAAACCAAAAGTTACGACTTTTATACCACCATTTTAACTTAAAATGTTTTCTTTTTAATAATGTAATGTGCATGAATGTGTAAATATGTATAAAATTCAATTGGTAATTTGGTGTATAAATATACCCATGTGAATGCTTTAATCATTTGATACCCACATGTCAATTTAAAACCCAAAAAATATTTTATGAAACCTTTAATACATTTTATGATCTGTAACCCCCAAAAAATAAGTGTTTGATTATAATCCCTTGAAAAAATGCAAAATAGGAAAAGAAAAATTAAAAAAGAAAAACAACTTAGGAAAAATAAAATAAAGTATAATCAAAAAATATCAAATAATAGGTAATAGATAATAGGTAATAGATAATAGGTGCACCTTAATATTTTATCGTAAAAAGAAAAAAACATTGAAATAAAAAATAAAATTGTCTAAGTCTTCTCTTTGAAGCAGTCTCCAGTGATTTTAAAATAGTCTCCTTTGCACAGCCCCCATTCACTCACACCTCAGTCAAGCCAGCTGCAGCTGTCAATCATTCATCACTGTCATTCTCTAATTAATTAACCTGTTAATCCTCTAAGGTTGCTTTTATAAATCTTCTCTACTTAAGAATAACAAGTAGTATAATGTTGTACCGTGTTAGCCATAGAAAGTAGTAGAAGAGTGAAGAAATCAGGCGATACCTTTTAGAGGCTAACTGAGTATATTTGATGGTGAGCTTTCGAGAGAACTAGCTCCCTTCTTCAGACATGATGATATACAAGAAATTGAAAATTCACAGGCTTTTTATACACACAAGACATGGACCTTCAAAGGATCTTAGAATTATTAAACATAACAAAATGCAATATAAGCAAACAAATCATTTACAACAGGTCAAACAATTAACTATCTGGAAACTTGTGAGGCATGACAGAGGGGTCAGTAAATCTGCCGTCTTATCTCACAGCCATCACGTGTAATTTGTGGCCATCACAGTTCACATATATTTTTGACATAAAACTAGCATGGATATTTAACCCATTTTGCAGAGTCTGAAATTTTTGCATTAATTTAAATTCCCATTCCTTTCTCTCCCTCTGCGTCTTAAAATGTCCCATTAAAACCACAATCTTCAGATCTTCAATACAGTGGTCCTCTCTGGAGAAGTGTTGTGCCACTGGAAGATCAGTTTCTACTGTTATTAATAGTGAATCTGTGGGAGTTCATGCGCTGGCTGAGTCTTTGCCCTGTTTCCCCCACATAAAGGCCTGTGGTCGGCATTGCGCACACATAATCAGATACACCAACATTGCTAGACCTGCAGGAAAATGTCCCCCTAATTCTGTGTACCTGCTGGGACTGTGGGACAGGTACACTGTCAGCAGTGTGGATGTGCCTGCAGTCTTGCACCTGTTTTGCAGGCAGGGTGAGGTACCATTTTCAGTTGGGGCCTTCAGGGCGCTCCGGACAATAATACGCCGCAGGTTTGGTGGTTGCCGAAAGGAGAGGGGGGACTGGGAATATGTCTTTGAGTCTATTGTCTCTATGTAGCACAGGTTGAAGTTCCTTGGCAAACTTTCGTAGGATCTCCAGCTGTGGTTGTAGGATACAACTAGGGGCCCTAGTTGTAACCTACAACCCACAGCTGGAGATCCTACGAAAGTTTGCCAAGGAACTTCAACCTGTGCTACATAGAGACAATAGACTCAAAGACATATTCCCAGTCCCCCCTCTCCTTTCGGCAACCACCAAACCTGCGGCGTATTATTGTCCGGAGCGCCCTGAAGGCCCCAACTGAAAATGGCACCTCACCCTGCCTGCAAAACAGGTGCAAGACCTGCAGGCACATCCACACTGCTGACAGTGTACCTGTCCCACAGTCCCAGCAGGTGCACAGAATTAGGGGGACATTTTCCTGCAGGTCTAGCAATGTGGTGTATCTGATTATGTGTGCGCAATGCCCGACCACAGGCCTTTATGTGGGGGAAACAGGGCAAAGACTCAGCCAGCGCATGAACTCCCACAGATTCACTATTAATAACAGTAGAACTGATCTTCCAGTGGCACAACACTTCTCCAGAGAGGACCACTGTATTGAAGATCTGAAGATTGTGGTTTTAATGGGACATTTTAAGACGCAGAGGGAGAGAAAGGAATGGGAATTTAAATTAATGCAAAAATTTCAGACTCTGCAAAATGGGTTAAATATCCATGCTAGTTTTATGTCAAACTATATGTGAACTGTGATGGCCACAAATTACACGTGATGGCTGTGAGATAAGACGGCAGATTTACTGACCCCTCTGTCATGCCTCACAAGTTTCCAGATAGTTAATTGTTTGACCTGTTGTAAATGTTTTTGTTTTTTGCTTATATTCCCATTTTGTTTGTTTAAGAATTCTAAGATCCTTTAAAGGGGTCCATGTCTTGTGTGTATAAAAAAGGCCTGTAAATTTTTCCCAATTTTTGTATTTCATCTGTCTGGAAAAAGGGAGCTAGTTCTCCCCGAAAGTAAACCTTAAATATATCAGTTGGGCCTCTAAAAGGTTTATGGGCCTGATTTTTTTCCCCTTTTCTAAGAATAACAATGCGCATACAAAAAAAAAACTTAAGTTTTAAAAAAAGGATTTACTTGAGGACCCCAAAAAAAATTTTGTTTAACTAAAGAATCCAAACCTTGGGGAAAAAGGAAAAAAAAACCCTTTTCCCTCTCTGTCTTTTTGGGGAAAGGGAAGTGTGAAATTTTTTGGGCTTTGGTACTAAACCCAAATCACTTTGTGTACCTGTGAAAAGTGCTATCTTATTTTTAAAATCCAAAATGGATCCCTTCCCGGGGAATAAAGAAGGGTTTCCCATGCTTTAAAAATTTGTGAGTACATTATTTTTTTAATTTAAATTTAAAATTTAAAAAGGGTTTAAATCAACACTTTAAAATTTTAATAAATGTTATATCACACCATGCAATATAAAAATTACAAAAACCCTTTAATTTCTTAAATAAAAAAATTTTAAAAATTTGGGTTGGCAATGTCTTCAAAACAGCCTCTCGGGAAAAAAACGAAATTATTGTTTTTAAACATACAAAAAAAAACATTTTCTTTTTTGTAAAGATAAAAAAAATTATTTAAAATCAATCTGCGGGAGAGAAAAAGAAAAAATGTTATTTACTTTATTTAAGTCTTTTTTTAATTTTATTTAAAAATCAAAATTTTTTATTTAACCCTTTAAATTTTTAACATTGTAATCTATCTTGTATCTTTTTTAGCTATCTATTATATCTATTATCTATCTCCCCCATTTTCTTTTTTGGGGCCCATGACAAATCCCCATCTTAAAACCACATATTTGGAGAATCTTATTTATACACACTTTGATACCCCCTACATATATATTTATTTATATAAAGTGCAAATAAACCCAATGAAATACTTACTCATAACTTTTTTCATAGATACATAAAAATTTTTAGTATTTTATACCTATACCATCCCCTTTTAAAAATTTTTTTTAGAGAGATAAATATATAGAAACTTTAGACTATGCTAAAATTTAAATTTTAGAAAACTGTCCTTTCCCTTTTTAAATTATTCTTCAAAAAAGGGTCTGAAACAAAACCCGGGTTTTCTTTACCCAACCCGTTTTTTTTTACCCAAATAAGTCGACGGAATTATTTTAAAATATTTCCACCCAAAATTTTTTAATTTCCCCCTGGGGAAAAAATTTGGGAATTTCATCACATTTTTACAATTGGCCCCAAAATCCCCAATTATGAAGCCCAATTGTTTTCCTTCTTTAAATCCAAATGATAAATTTTTCCTTTTATTTTGTTTTTCTTTAAATAGGGGCAGGTTAAGTTTCCCTGGTGGAATTTAAATTTATTTTCCCAGAAAAGGATGAATTTATTTTAAAAATTGTTGTTAATTTTTTCTATATTTTGAGGGAAAGTTTAAAAAAGGAAAAATTTGTTTAACATGCAATTCCTTTCTTCGCTGATCAAAAATTTTTTTCTTTTAAATTTCCCTCTTTTTGGGAAAAAGATGACTTTTTTTAATATGACTGGGCCAAATTGTTTATTGGCGGCCATTTTATTTTTCCCCGAGCTTTTTTTGGGGAAAAAAGTTTTGGGTTTGGGGCCCTTTCCTTAAAAAATTAAAAAAAATGTAGCTGTAATTTAACGATGATTTTTTGATGCAATAAACAAGAAAAGATGCCGGCAGAATTTTAAATTTATTGATAAATTGTTTTATAAATCAAAGAGGGTTTTAAAATTTATCAAAAAAACCCTTGATGGGGCCTTTCATAAATGGACATAAAGAAAAGGTCCCACTCTTTCTTTTTCCCAATTTTTTAATTGTTTTTAAAATTTATTGTCGGAAAATTTCCCCAAAAAAATGAAAAAGTAAAGCCCCCTTTAATCTGTCAATATCTGTTGGCTGTTTTTCAAAAAAATTATTTTAAGGATAATATCCTTGGAAAAATTTAAATTGGGGTCCAAAGATAAAAACACTTTTATTTTTTTCATCATTGCTTTTTATATCAAACCAAAGTTTTAAATAATTCTGTTTTTTAAAAAAGATGCGATTATTGTTGTATGCTGGGATATATTTAAAAATTTTTAAACAAATATGTTGCATTTTTAATTTACCATTACCCATTTTGATCTAATGGTTGATTTGAATAATTTTCCCCATTTATTTCTGACCTCCATGTTCAATATAAATTTTTATATTTTCTGTTTTTGGGGTTTTTATGTGCGTTTGAACCCAACTAGTTTGAGAAATTTGATCTAGTGATGTTTTTATTTCAGTTGTGAATTTTATTGACGAGGAATTCAGATTGGGGTGTTTCCTCTGGCTTGTCTTTCCTATAAATTTAGGGGTTTTAGATTGATTTTGAGATCGATCCTTTACTTTTTTATGATACATTTTTCCCAAAGGGTAAAATATTTACTATTTTCTGTCTTTCTTTCCCTACAAAAAAAACGCTTTGAATCTATCTCCTTTTTAATTTGTTTCCCAAAACTTTATAAAAAAGGGGACCCATGCGGGGATCTAGATCTGATTTTATCACGGGAAAAGGTTTTAAAATTTTGTTTTATGCTCCCCAAGGAAAAAAGTTTTAATTTAAAATTTCCATAAACTTTCACGGTTCCCCTCAGTTTTAAATCCCCCCAATAAAACTGGGGTGATTTTCCCCAGATTAAATGATAAACCCCCGGGGTCCAATTTTTGATTTTGCCCTTAAAAGTTAAAAAAAAACTACCTTTGTGGCTTTCTTTCTTTTCCCCCCCTTGCAAGCGGAAAGACATCAGAAAAACTGGCCAAGCTCGCCATTTATGTAAGAAATATTCGGGTTAGAGAAAAAAATTTTTATTTCATTAGTGACAAAATAAAAAGATCTATGATAAAGTGAGGGGCTGGGGGAAAACCCCTTTGGTCCTTATTTTTTATCTTAAAAATCTGATTCAAATAAAAATTATACATTTTTTTTTATATAAGAAAAAAAATATTTATTTTACCCCAAACTTCAAAAGGATTATAACAAAACATCGTTAAAGTTACAAAGCCCTAGAATACAATACCCCAAAAATGATCTAAGTTTTTCCCTTTTGAATGTCTGTGTATGAAATTGGGGGGAGTGGTCCTTTCCCTTTAGTCAGAGACCCGGTTAGGCCTCAATGGCTTTCTCTGGCCGCAATTGGCCCCTCCCCCCATGAATCCAAAGGGTTTTTGGGTCCCCCCCCTGGGTTCCAACCGGGGTTCCCCACACCCCTTTCCCTTTTTTACACTTTCCCTGTGGGTGTGACTCTAGTTGGCTCGGCCCAAAACAAAAAATTTTTGTGGGGAAAACGGGTAAATATATTAGGGTTTTCCCTTTTTTTCTGAGGTCATTTGGCTCTAAACCCCGCTTTAAAAAAATCTTCACCAACCTTAAAATAGCAATTTCCCGGGAAAATTTATTTATCCCATGTCCATGTGCTCGTGTGTGGGCCCTTTTTATAATATTTGAAAGAAAATAAAAATTTTTTTTTAAAAAACTTACCCTTTTTTCCTTTTTAAAAAAATACCAACCCTTTGAAAAAGGTGTAGGGATTTTATTCCGCTTGGGTTTTGAGACATCCCCAGGTTTAAAAAGGTAACCAGAGATTAAACCCCCCTTTCCGGGGTGTATGGTATGTCTAGGCCGGTAAGCGGTTTGAAAAGGGGGGGAACCCCGGCGATCCCCCTACAAAACGGGGGGGGTGGAGTTTTTAGCGGCCAATTGAGTAACCCCCCGGGGTTACAGCGGGAGTTTTTTGCAATGCATTGGGGGAATTTAAAGTTAAAATTAAAAAAAAAAAAAAAGGTTTTTTAAAATTTAGAAAAAAAAAAAAAAAAAAAAAAAGCATTAAAAAATTCCCAAAACACCCCCCTTTTCCCCTTTTTTCAAAAAAAATTAAAAAAATAAAAAAAATTAAAAAATATTTTTGGGATCGTTCGCGTCCCAAAAAGTTGATCTCTTAAAAAAAAATATAATTTTTCACATTCGCTTTAACCCATTTGAAGAAAAAAAAATTTCCCCAGACAAAACTGCGGTTTTTTGGTTTATTTCACGTCCAAAAAAAATTTGAAATAAAAGTGATCAAAAAGTTGCAGCATTCCAAAATGGAGAATAAAAAGACACTTCATCCCCCAAAAAAAGCCCCTCACTTTACGTCTGAGGTGTTAGTTTTTCTCAAAAAAAATTATTGGGTTTCACAAAATTTGGGGCCCCCGGCACAAATTTTCAAAAACCCGAAAATTTTGGAATTTTTTAAAGGGTTCCAAAAAATAAAGGAAATCATACATGTTTGGTTTGGGATGGTTTCAAGAATCCCGATATTTCATCATTTTTTCCCAAAAATTGAAACCCGTAGGGAAAAAAAAAAAAATCCCAAATACCCGGGTTTTTCACATTTTGGGGCCAAATTACAAAATTTTTTTCCCCTTTCCCCGTATAAATCTTTTGGGGGAAAATGAGGGTAACATTAAAAAAGTATCTTTCCCCCGGGAAAATAAAGCCCCCCTTGGGGTTATGTGGTGGAAAAAAAAAAAGTTTTGGGGTTTTAGAAGGCAAGAGGGAAAAAATTGAGTATATTATTTGTGACCGTTTTAGGGGGGGTTAACGAATAATACTTGACCTAGGCTGGGTTATCTTAGTTGTCTATGTGGGCAAGATTAACCCCTAAGGGACATGAAAAAAAACCTAGTCCCGTCCCGGGTAAGGGACTTTGTTACACAGCCAGTGGGCGACGGCTGCTAACTGCAGCTAAAAGCGTGGGATGGAGATGGTGCCACGGTGTCTAAATGAATGAGAGACCGTGTGGTGCACCATTCCTTACTCCGATTTGGGCCCCCACAGCGAGATTGCAAGACCGATAGTTTTAAAAAGGGCAGCGGGAAGGTTTTCCTTCGCCCCCCCATTTTTTTTTGTTTCACAAAAGTTTTTGGTTTTTGGGGGAAGGGGGGGAAGGGAAAAAAAACAAAACCGTCAATAAAAAAAAGCAAGGTCTTAAAGGGGGTTAAGAAACTGACAAAGAAAAATTCTTTTAAGAAAAGGGAAATTTTGGTTTTAAAGGGTTTAAAAAACTTTTTTTCAGCCAGGGCCCACATCATTTTGGGTAAAAGATAAACTGAGAAAACAGTAAAATTACATTTACAGTCACCAAGATAATATGAACCTGGTCCTCCCCGGGGGATGACAGTCTTGGATTGACATTTCTTTGGGTTAAACAAGGGGGGGAAAAACAGATTAGAAAACCTGCAAGAAAAGAAAAGGAAATTTCTCAAAAACTGATGGAAAAAAGATTTCTTTGCGGGGAGGGGTTTCCCAACAGTGGGTAGCACCCCCCACACTTTTATTTTTACAAGAAAAAAAATATGGGGGGCGGGCCTAAAGGGCCCAAAGTGAACGGCAGCTTTCTAAGAGGAGCTCCAGCACTTGCTCCTGTTAAATCCTTGTTGGGGGGGGCCATGGGAAATTACAAACTCCGGGGGAAACAACAAGCAGAGCTGTTTCTCTTTCCTTATGGAGTATTCGGGGTCACTTTCCAGCCCTGCAGGGGGTGACTCACCGCCCCCCAAAAAGGAGACGCAGAAAGTGGGGGGAGGGGGGCTGAAAAAGGGAGCCCAGGGACAGGTGGGCACTGCAAGATCAGCAGGGAAGCAAGCAAAAGGGTCCACATGAGAAAAGGGCAAAATTAGCCCAATATGCCCAAAACCCCCTGCCAAAATCTTCCTTGGATAGAGTCCCCCAGAAACAAACAGAAGGATGTTTGGACTGATAGAGGCAATGGCTGTAACAGCAGGAAAGGGGGCAGGGGGGGAGTTTAAAGTCCCGGCAGCTGCTTTCAGGAGTTTAGCCCCTTAAAAAAAAATACAAAGGTCCTCTAGTTTACAAGCACAGCGGTTTACAGGGGAAAACCTAACTGAGAGATGTGCTTCAAGCTGTTCACCAATCCCTTTAATGTTTATCCCCCCTGACTACCCCAAGTTGGTAGTCTTAAAGAGGATATCAAACATTATCCGGATGATTGAGCGATTTGTGAGCAGGTCAAAGGGTGCTGAAACCGAATCAAGGTGATTTGGAGGGTCAATTCCCAAACCTTTGCAGTGGGGGCTGTGAAAGCCAAATTTTTCAGATGATTAAGGCACTACTCGCCCAAAACGGATGGGCCTGGAGAATCGCTCCCGCAAAAAAAAAAAATGTGCGCAATTGTGGGAGTGCCCCGAAAAAAAAAAGAGGGCCCCAAAAACCCCTCAGAGTTTTCTTTAGAATGGCTTACTAATAAAATTTTTGGGAAAAGGGTCCTTTTCTTTTATGTTTGCCCGTTGGAGGGCGGACAGGGTCCCAATTGCGCCCATTACCCCCAGGGGCCCCCCCTAGATGGTGCCTTTGGTTTTAAACTGGGCTCCGTTAAAGATAGAGACCTATACCCGCGCAAAAAACGGGGCCTTTGGGAGGGGCGTATGGTGGATGGGTGTGGATTTCCTTCTATCCCGGGTTTCTCTACAGAGGTTCAAAAAGGGAAAAGGTTAAGTTCCGGATGTCAAGAGGCGGCTTCCCCCCGGGGCTTGGGGGCAATATGCCATGCTTTTTCCCAGCGAAACCCCTATACAAACAGGAAGAAAAAAAAGGGGCAATCTGAAAAAGGTTTTTAAAAGTATTTAAAAAAAGTAAAAGGGGGGGTTTTCAATGTCGAAACCCCCCTCCCCCTGCTTTAAATTGTTCGGATATGGGACAACTCATATAACACACATAAATGCCAATGAGGGAAAAAAGTCCACGGGGCTTTCCCGGGCCCCCTTCTAGCTTGGGGAAAACAAAAATACTCCACGGGGAGAACACGTAGAAAAGAAAAAAAAAAGGAAAAAGCCGGGTCGTGGAAAAAAATTGTTATAATTTAAAACAGAAAACTGGGGTATCCAAACCTCTTGGTAAGTGTCTTTTTTTTTAAAAAACGGACAAAAAAGTTTTTGCAGACTCAATTGCTTCCCCAGGTCAATTTTTACAAAAAGTAAGAAAGCTGGAGTTTAAAAAGCGGGTTCTCAAAAACGAGGCTGAAACCCAGGTGCAATACCAAACCGAAAATGATATGGGGAATCAGAAGCCCATGCTTTCAAAAGAGCAATGAATAGCATAATTCTAAAACAAGGGTACTTAGTAAGTTCTGCCCCCAGGTAAACGAATAACAGTTAAAAAACAGTAAAAAATAAAATTTCCTTCAATTTCCTGAATATTATCTGCAAAAAATAATACAGATTTTAAAAAAATTTTATAATTTTTATAAAAATTTAAATTTAAATTTCCCCCTGCATTTTATTAAAAACCATTTGGGGCTCAGTTTTAAGTTTAAAAATTTCCAAAAAAATTTCTCTTCCCGATTAAAAATTGTAGTCTATTTGGGGGATTTAAACGAAAAATTTTTTAAATTTGGGTTTAATTTGAAAAAAAGGAGTTTCATTCGGGGGTGTTTTTTTAGAAAATTTACGAGGGTTTAAACTATGAATTAATTTAGCTTTTTTAACATTATAGCGATGGTTATTTAACCTCTTTGATAATTTCATGCTTGTTTTGCCAACATACTGTTCGCCACACTTGCAGGTTATTAAATATATTACGTAGGAGCTATTACAAGACAATTTTGTTTTCATGGTAAAAGATTCTCCTGTACTGAAAGACAAAAAAGTATTTCCCTCAATAAGGGTAGCGCAACATTTGCAAGTGGGAAAATTACACTTTACTACTCCTAATACATCAGAAGGAGTACCTAAACTTTTTTCACCAGATTGTAGCTGTTTTAAGCGTGATGGCGCTACAATATTCTTAATGGTTCGAGCTCGCCTATAAATAATTTGAGGTTTAGTAGGCAAAACAGTTTTTAAAACCGGATCCAACAAAAGACCGTTCCAATGTTTATTTAAAAGAGTAAAAACTTCATTATGTCTGGAATTGAAGGTAGTAACAAGATTATATTTGGATTTCATAGATTCCAACTCACTCTTATTTCTGGGTGGGGGGTTTAGATATTCATTCTGGGAGCAATTCAAAGCTTTAGATTTAGCATTTAAAACTAAATTTTGAGGAAAACCCTTTTCCATAAATTTGTATTTCTAATATTAGACATGACCAAGGGTTGAAGGCTGTGAAATTTTATTTGGATCAAGTATCCGAATTATCTGATTCTTTTAAAATATTTTTAATGGAAAGCTTGGATTTAATCCTTAATAATAATTTTTTCCAATATGGTCCGGCCCACTTTCATCAGAAGGTGGGCACGGCGATGGGGACTAGAGTAGCCCCATCGTATGCTAATCTCTTTATGGGATTGAGTCAATTTATATCAATTCGGATTTTAATCCTTTTTTATCCAGGATTGTGTATTTTAAGAGGTATATTGATGATTTAATCTTTATTTGGTGTGGGACTATAGAAACTGTAAAAGAATTTATGGAGTTTTTAAATAATAATCAGTGGGGAATCTCTTTCACTATGAATTTTGGTTTTATTTGTAGAAGATGCAGTTATTCAATCAAAAAATTGTTTTAAAAAATGTGACTCTAATAGTTACTTACAGTTTAATAGCAACCATCATCACAATTGGATTAGGAATGTGCCTTATGGTCAATTTAGGAGGTTGCGAAAAAATTGCACTGCTAATGAGAATTTGAATGAACAGTCAGAGATTTTAGCGAACAAATTTATGGAAAAGGGTTTTCCTCAAAATTTAGTTTTAAATGCTAAATCTAAAGCTTTGAATTGCTCCCAGAATGAATATCTAAACCCCCCACCCAGAAATAAGAGTGAGATGGAATCTATGAAATCCAAATATAATTTTGTTACTACCTTCAATTCCAGACATAATTAAGTTTTTACTCTTTTAAATAAACATTGGAATTTTCTTATGTTGGATCCGGTTTTAAAAACTGTTTTACCTACTAAACCGCAAATTATTTACAGGCGAGCTCGAACCATTAAGAATATTGTAGCGCCATCACGCTTAAAACAGCTACAATCTGGTGAAAAAAGTTTAGGTACTCCTTCTGATGTATTAGGAGTAGTAAAGTGTAATTTTCCCACTTGCAAATGTTGCGCTACCCTTATTGAGGGACATACTTTTTTGTCTGTCAGTACAGGAGAATCTTTTACCATGAAAACAAAATTGTCTTGTAATAGCTCCTACGTAATATATTTAATAACCTGCAAGTGTGGCGAACAGTATGTTGGCAAAACAAGCATGAAATTATCAAAGAGGTTAAATAACCATCGCTATAATGTTAAACATGCTAAATTAATTCATAGCTTACCTCGTCATTTTCTAAAAAAACATCCGAATGAAACTCCTTTTTTTCAAATTCAACCAATAGAACAGATTTCGATTAATACCCCAAATAGACTACAATGTTTATCAGAAAGAGAAATTTTTTGGATTTTTAAACTTAATACTGTAGTCCCAAATGGTCTTAATGAAATGCAGGAGGCAATTAATTAATTTTATCATATATATATATTTTAATCATGTATTATTTTTGCAGATAATTTTCAGGTATTGAAGGTATTTATATTTTTATATTTTTACTGTTATTTTCTGTTATTCGTTTACCTGTGCAGAACTTACTAAGTATCTTGTTTTAGAATTATGCTATTCATTGCTCTATTGAAAGCTATAGGCTTCTGATTGCCATATCATGTTCTGTTTGTGTATTGCACCTCGTGTCAGCCTCGTTTTGAGAACCCGGGCTTTTTAAACTCACAGCATTCTTACTATTGTAATATGACCTGAGGAAGCAGATTGAGTCTGCGAAACGCGTTGTCCGTTATTTAATAAAAGACACTTACCTAGAGGTTTGGATACCCAGTGCCTGTATTATTATAACAATTTTATGCCACGAGTGCTATTTCATTTATTTTTCTTTTCTACGCTATTCCCAGCGAGACTCCGAGTGGTGGCGTTAAACTCTACGCATTTCTTTGAAACTCCAAGAGACGCTATGCAGTGGATTGACCAGAATGAATCCTCCATCAAAGCGCAGCTTCCAGAGGATTCCGGGAGAGATAAGTGATCACCACTGTACACATTTTCTTCACTTCCCCTCTCTGATTTCCTTGCTTTATTTTTTCGTCCTGCTCCAACCCGGTTCTATGTTTCATATTAAAATAAATTTTTAGGAGCGGGAGGTGGTTGGAGAAGAACTGTTAATCTTGTTCTATGCAGTTAACTGTTGCCTTCACTTCCGGTCGTATGGAGGACTTGAGCCAATTTTTAGGGCTGTTTACAATTTTGCACATTTTTAATTTGTCTTTTGTAATTTTTTACAATTGTTGGTTTACATGTTTATTTCTGAGGGGGGGAGGGTTTATCTGTCTCCAGAATGCTCTTGCTTACTTTGTGAGGCAGGTCGGACGGCTTCCATCCATCATATTGGCAGTTAAAGTTACTTGGTCACTTAATGGAAACAGATGGCGGAAAAGATAACACTGTTGTCCTGGAATGTCAGGGGACTGAGTGACCCAAACAAAAGATAAGCTATGTTCAATTTTCTTTCCCAATATCAGCCAGCTATATTGTTTATTCAAGAGACACATTTGGTGTCCGATACAGTACAATGGCTTCAAAAGGCATGGATGGGGTGGGCGAGTCATTCTTTATACACTAATTATTCTAGGGGGGTTAGTATTATTACCCATAAATCCATTCCTTTTGAATGTCTGGCTATTGAGAGAGATGGGAATGGAAGATATATATGTGTATACTGTAAAATATATACTTGTACATTTGTTTTGGTAAACATTTATATACCTCCGCCTTATAATTGCAGTACCTTTAAAGCAGTGCTTAACTTTGTGGATGGTTATCCTGGTGCCCCAGTAATTATTATGGGGGATTTTAATACTGTTGTGGACCCAAATTGGGATAAATTATCAGCAAATAATGTACTACTACCCTCAGCATTGACTCCGTTTGGACACATGATTGGAGAGTTGGAACTTGTAGACATCTGGCGTGCTAAACACCCTAATGAGTTTCACTGTTCATGTTATTCTAGTACGTATAACACATTGTCTAGAATAGATATGGGTTTGGGTAATCAGTGGCTGTGTCAAATGGTAACTAAAACTGAGTATCTTACACACTCCATTTCTGATCATTCGCCAATGCTGATACAGATTAAAATTCCTGATTTATCCATAGGAAATATGAGGCGGTGGAGATTTACTGCTCTCTGGCTGCCCCTAATGGATACAGTTAAATTGGCGTCAGATTTGGAGGAATTCTTTCAGATGAATGTGGACTCAGCTCCCATCAGTATAGTGTGGGACACTATGAAGGTGTACCTTAGAGGGGGGCTGACGCGGGAAATAAGCACCATGAAGATTAAAAGGGGGCAGCTAGAAAAAACTATCTGTGAGCAAGTAAATGCTGCTGAGAATCGATTTGTTTTGTTCCGCACTCCACAAGCCGGGGATCAACTGCATAAGGCGCAGGATACGCTGAACACATTTCTATTAGAATCTGCTGAAAATAAACGATTTTTAAAAAAAGCAAACTTATTTTGGTGAAGGGGAGCAGGCGGGCCGTTACTTAGCCACTATCATTAATTCCCAGAGGGCTCCAGTTTTATACCAGCTCTACGACACGCCTCAGGCGCCTTAATGACAGAACCCTTGGATGTTTTGGGAGTATTGGGGGATTTTTATAAACATTTATATACATCAAGACTTGAGGCTTCCCCTTCTCAGATTCAACAATATTTACGGGGTATAGATCGTCCCATGTTGAGTGCAGAACAGCGAGAGGCATTGGATGCTCCTCTACGTCTAGAGGAACTGCAGGTGGCAGTTAAGACTTTGGCAAATAATAAGTCCCCAGGATTGGATGGATTTGCCTACAGAGATATATAGCGTTTAGGGAGGTGTTGTTACCTAATTTGTTGGAGGTTTTTCAGATGCATGAGACACGGGCAGGTTACCTGCTTCAATGCAAGAGGCGGCAATAATAGTGTTAGTAAAACCTGATAAAGATCCATTGCTCCCTGAGTCATACAGGCCCATTTCTCTAAAACCCAGTGGATACCAAAATACTAGCAAGGCTTTGCGAACAGACTAACTGCGGTGGTATCAATATCTCGTGCATCCTGATCAGGCGGGTTTTATACCACAGAGGGATACGTCCAATAATTTACGGAGACTGTACCTGAACCTGCAGCTTCCTGTTGATAATGCTGGGGCTAGGTCAATTTGTTCTTTAGATGCTGCTAAGGCCTTTGATAGTGTGGAGTGGGAATTCTTATGGGCGGTTTTACATAAATTGGGGTTTGGCCAAAAATGTATATCCTGGATTAAGCTGTTTTATACTGATCCCAAGGCCAAGGTGCAGTCCAATAATTTACAATCAGAGACGTTTGATTTGCGAAGGGGAACAAGGCAGGGATGCCCTTTGTCTCCATTGCTATTTGCCCTGGCAATTGAGCCGTTAGCAGCTCAGATTAGAGCAAACGCCCATATTTAAGGCTTTAGGAGAGGGAGGCAGGAGGACAATAGCCTTATACGCTGATGATATCCTCCTTTTTTTGGCTAATACTGGTGGCTCATTGCCGAGGCAATTAATGACATTAAAAGCTATAGTGCCTACTCTGGGTTGACAATTAATTGGGGGAAGTCTGTCATTATGCCAGTGGATGCCGTGGATCAATTTACTCTCCCCGGAGGTATACCACTTCTAGTGTCCCATTCTTTACGATACCTGGGTATAAATATTTCAGTGAATTTACAGGAATTTGGGCAGTTGAATCTGGATCCATTGCTTGTTAAATTTAAAAATAAATTGGATGTCTGGTGTAAATTACCATTATCGATAGCAGGAAGATCAAATCTGGTTAAAATGATTTGGATGCCCCGGTTGTTGTACCTCCTACATAACTCTCCAATCTGGCTCCCCCAGAGATTCTTTTTTAAAGTCAATGCTATTTTCAGAGCCCTTATCTGGGGCAGGACGCAGGCCCGGATAAAGCTAGAGACTCTGCAATTGGCAAAGGACGAGGGAGGGTTGGCAATTCCTAATCCAGCAGTTTACTTCTTGGCAGCACAACTGCAATATATGAGAGATTGGGATGGAGAGGGGGATAAGGATTTAAACTTGAAACTATTACGCCACTATTTTAATTCTCCCAATCTTTATGGTAAACTGGAGGCAAAACTTTTTTTAGTGCACGCCAAAAAGTTTCCAACTTTATATTTGATGCATAAACTGTGGTGGAAATTGCGGGTGGATTTTGGGCTTCAGGGCTGCACATCCTATACCGAGATTTGGAATACCCCCTGGTTGTCCAAACTTTTTTGTGCTCCAGGGATTCACGTTATGGGCATCTAGGGGCCTTCAATATATCTCTCAACTGCTTACAGATCAGGGGGTGCTTAAAAGTTTTCAGCAATTGCAAATGGAATTTGCCTTACCGCATACACAGCTATACAAATACTTACAGCTTAGACACGCTTATAATGCAGAAAAATCAGACACAATTCAATATAATGCTAAGTTTATTCCGATAGATAGGGTCAAGAAAAATCAAAAACAACGAAGGGACTAATATCCACTTTATATAAACTTTTTGTTGGCAAATTTTTTTTTCTAGAAACCCAATAGATTTACGTAGTAGGTGGTGAAAAGGGGAATCCCCGGTCTCCCAGGATGCCATTGAAAGGACCCCCGGACGAGAAGATCATATTTATATGTGTTTTATAATTTTGGATGACACAAAACAAGAAGATGGGCCTGGCTGCTTGTAAATCTAGCTGACTCTCGTGAAACTACGCTAGCTAGTAGGCTTATGTTTGATAAGATAAGATACTCGCTTTGTAACACTTGCTTCGTTTGATTTATGAACCTCATCAAAAACCACTTGAAATGAATGTTAACCAATCATATTCCTTGGTTTGGTTACACCCTGTTGAAAAGGGTTTAAATAAAGGAGGTTCACCCCCTCCTTTTCTTGGGAGTTTCTGCTGAGTTCAAACACCTGTGTGGGCTCTGTCTTTCCCCCGTCGCGAAGCCATTCACCTAAAAAACACGTGGCCTGATCCCCTGTCTGGGGGGACCACCTGTCTCGTCTGCCATAACAAGCTTGGTGGAGAACGGGGCACCACAACAGCACCACCAGCCGTGGACATCGATACGGAGACCAGGAACCCGGGAAAGACCGTGGTAAGTAACCCATTGTGTTACTGCCTGTCTCCTGAGCTCTGATCGCTGTTTTTTGGGTGGGGGAAAGGACGTGGTGCTTGCATCGGGGTTCTAGGTGAATGTCTCTCTCTCTCTCTCTTCCTGCTTTATACGTGCTTACATTGTCTTTAGGCGTAATGAGTGCACGAGTGTGAGAGTGGCTGAGATAAGCTGAGTCAGGGAAAAAGGTCTGTCCCCTTCTCTCCCGAGTCATGATAAAGTCTAAGACAGCAGCCTGGCCTGTCGGCGGCTGGCCTTAGAGGCCAAGGACTCGGGTGCGAACGGGTTCTGTCTCTCTACCCCTCCCGAGTCATGATAAAGTCTGGGGACAGCAGCCTGGCCTGCCGGGGGCTTGTCTTAGAGGCCTAGGACTCTAGAGGGACAGGTTTGAGGGAAACCTATCTCGGAGGAGGCTGTAAGAAGTGGCAGTGTATAAAGCTGTCCAGAAAGATTGGATAGGGGCCTGCAGTTCCTTGTTGGTACTGAAAAGGCGCCAGAGGTCAGGGATTGCTACCTGTTGTCCCGTGAGTCGGCTTTGACTTTGCATGAGTGAAGTGTCTACAAATACTGTACAAGGAATAGCTGCTGTACATCTGCAAACTCCTATATTGCTTAGTGTATACATGCTTTGAAAATTTTGACACCGGTCTAGACTGGTTAATTGTAGTATCAGTATTTTGTGCTGCACTATTTGCATGCTTCCTCCATAGAGAGAACGTTAGAAGGGTTCAAGGGGTTCCCGGCGAGGAGCCCCAGTGGGGACGTGTAATTTGCTCTGTGAATAGGCAAGGCTATACTGTAGCATTGCCTCCAGTGGATTTTGCTGTCCTGGGACTTTGTCCACAGCACCACTGGTATTGGGACTAAAAATCAGTGCTGCTTCGGAAGTGTGGCCACAGCACTGTGGTAATCCACCAGGCTTGCAGGCGCTTGGGTGGTGAATTACCAGGAGCCGCCCACAAAAATAGGGGTTACACAGAGTAAACGAAGTCTTCCTAACAAAGAAACAGAGAAATGGGTCTCTGCGATGACATTGTGCAATGCCCCAAAGGGCACGGAAGCAGTCAAGGATTGAGGCAAATGTTAAAGAAATTGGGGGCTGGAGCAAATGGGACATTAGATGAACATGCATGGCAAAAGTTCCTCACAAAACTATAAGGGTTGGCTAGAAGACAATGACAAAACTGCCCAAAGGGCCACAATGTGGCATGACGTTAGCCCGGGCAATGACAAGGGACTGAACACAAGCCCAAGACATAATTAAAGGGGACTGTGTATGAAATATGGGACGAAATTAAAATGCCAACAAATGATGTGGCAAACCTTCTGATGCCAAGCCTGTAAAACCCCATAAACCCACGTACCCCCACTGCACACCTGCATATAATGGCCCAGAGGGGTGGACATGCCTAGATGTGGGCAGCCAAAATCCCGATTGGAGAGATAGAAGCTCAGCCTGTGGGGGGCCTAAACCTCCCCCACAGGCTGTGGGGTTATATCCGTTGATCAACAAGTCCCATGCCCAGTTAGAGGAGGACAGGTAGAGACACATGACTTCAGCATATACCGTCCATGGAGCCCCGCTGATGCTCCTGTCAATGTGCAATACCCCGCCGACCCACGTTTCTGTACCTAGCACTTTCCTCCGTAAGCTGGAAGGCATCCAGAAGGCGTACCATGCCACCTGGGGAGACCTAGAGAGCCTCCTAGAGACTAAGGGGGGAGAGATACTCAAAAATCAAATAATGGCAAAGGCATCAGGCACAGTCCCTGTAGAGAAAACCACAGATCAGTCTGGCACAGAATTTATAGATGCCATTAAACCTTGGGTACAAAAACAGCAGGAAAACCAGACTGACAATTTCATGACACAGGCCCAAGACTCCAGACAGTAGTCGACTATGCCATAGCTTTAGAACAGCTCTGGCTTGATTATGGGTATGAGGCAGCTGACAATAAGGACATGAGACTTTTGAAACACACATTCATGTCCGGACTAAAGGCACCATACAAGACGCTGTCAAGAAGGCCCGCCAAGACTGGCGGGGCTGCCAGTTCCTGATCAGTGGCCATAGCTAAGGGAGCTGAGCTTGAATTACAAAAATAAGAAAAAAGCCTGTAATGATCCATCAACCCTGCAGGCCAAGGGGCAGATTCCAGCGATTTTAAAAAGGCAAAAGGGCCCCCACAGCACAGGCCCCACCAGACAAGAGCAATTTTGGAATGCTGGAATTGTGGAGAAAAGGGACATTTATTCAGCCAGATGTCCCCAAAAGAGGCCAGGCTACTGGCCCAAAACCTCTCAATGAAGTGTAGGCAAACCTGTGAGTTCCCTCAAATGTTCACCAGCCCTTTGACATACCCCCGGCCCACAATTAATCATCACATCTACATGTGAGGACACGGGGAATTCAATCGATTTTCTAGTTGGACACAGGAGCAGCCCATACTCTTATACAAGAGAAATTCATACCTGAAGGCTTATTCTTCAGATTACATTTTTTGTCAAGGGGTTGAGGGAACGTCTGTTAAACTTTCACTAAAAAAAAACCTGTCAAAGTGAATATCCATGATGCTTTGTCTATCGTTACACTGTTGTTGGTGAGCCCAGATAGTCCATACAATTTACTTGGGACTGATATTTTGAGCGCAATGAGGGCATCTGTAGATTTCTCCTCAGGTAGGCCCCAAATTGTGGCGCCTATGCCTGAGGATACCTTATGTGCCCTCATGTCTCTGACAGCACTACCTGCCGCCCCTCCATCTAAATCTGAGCACCCAGATTGGTTATATGAGGTTCAATCACATTTGTGGGCAACTCCAAAACAGATGTTGGCAGGCTACCAGTAACTCCGGTAGTAGTGCAGTTAAAACCTGGCACCAAACCACCGTGTGTACGACAGTCCCCATTGAACACTTCACAGGAAGAGGCAATAGCAAAGGATTTGAAAGACCTGTTGGAGAAGGGGCTGGTAGTTCCCATCAAAAGCCCTTTTAACACACCTCTATTCCCAGTGAAAAAGAAACAGACTGTGAAGGGTCAGCCCCCAGCCTACCGAATGGTACATGATTTAAGGGCAGTAAATGCTGTAACTATCATCAACACTCCACAGGTCCCCAACCAACACACCTTAAACCAGGTGCCAGTGGATGCCACATGCTTCACGGTGATAGATCTTGCTAATGCCTTCTTCTCCATCCCATTGGATAAAGAGTGTTGGCACTACTTTGCCTTTACCTTCAGAAATAGGCAGTATGCCTGGGTGGTCCTACCTCAAGGGGCTGCCAATTCCCCAGACATTTTCTCTACTGCTTTACACTCTGTTTTACAATCTTGGCAGCCGGCCTACCCAGACACTGTCCTTCTACAATACATTGATGATCTCCTGTTGTGTTGTAGCAGCCCTGAACTGTGTAAAGATGAATCTCTATCTTTGCTTATTTTCCTTGCTAAAAATGGCTGTAAGGCCTCCAGGGATAAGCTCCAGATTTGTGAACCTACCGTGACTTTCCTGGGTCACTGTATCTCTCCGGGCATAAAACATCTCACCCCAGAGAGAATAACTGCTATACAGAACCACCCCATGCCAAAGACCCCAAGGGCTTTACGAGCATTCATTGGACTTGTCAGTTATTGCCGTCCTTGGATTAAAGATTGCTCTCAAACAATCCAACCGTTATATGCTGTCTAAGGGGTCATTTCCACTTGCTCAAGCAAACAGCTAGATAGATGAAACACAAAGCAGCTTACAATGGAACCGCGCAAAGACTCCTGAATCCTCGGTGTGCCTCCAGAAATTGAAACAAGAGGAGGGAAATGATAAGGGAATCGCCGGTCTCCACAGGATGCCATTGCAAGACCCCCGGACGAGAAGATCATATTTATATGTGTTTATAATTTCTGGATGACACAAACAAGAAGATGGCGCCTGGCTGCTTGTCAATCTAGCTGACTCTCGTGAAACTACGCTAGCTAGTAGGCTTATGTTTAGATAAGATAAGATACTCGCGTGTAACACTTGCTTCGTTGATTCTATGAACTCATCAAAAACCACTTGAAATGAATGTTAACCAATCATATTCCTTGGTGGTTACACCCTGTTGCAAAGGGTTTAAATAAAGGTACCTACCTCATGAGGGAACCCTATATACCTCCCCACTGAGAAAAACTATGTAGGTACCTATTGGGGGGACTATATACCTTCCTACATACTGTGATGCCTTTATATTTATATTTCTACTGAGGGGCTTTCTATTTGGGTATTATACACCTCTTTACCTACTGAATGAATCTGTAAACTTACTGAGGGGGCCTATTTACCAATATTCCGAGAGTACCTATATATCTACCTACTTTAAGAGGTCTATATACTTACCTACCTACTGGGGGGTGGGCTTGTATACCTACCTAATACGGGTCTACCTATTTACATGTCACTTATCTGACTTTTTTAATTTCAAATTTTAGGGTCAAACATACGCTGTTTGGGGTACAATTACTGTTTAGGGCACCAAAGGGGGCTCTATTAGTATTTGGGGCTCTATGGATGGGGTGTTTGTACATAGTTGGGAATTGATAGGAAAGTGCTGGAAAAGAGAGGAGTCTGAGATGTTTTTGTGGTAAATTCCACAGGGACGAGTAGTGGCCGGGAGACGAAGACATTGCATTTTGTACTGGACAGAGAAAAAAGAGAAGAGAACAACTCAGAGAAGAGAACGACTCATCAGAGAAGACGTCATGAAGGTTTGGGGCAGATGGAGAAGAAACGGAGAAGAGAACAACTCCCATCAGAGATGACATCTCCTGTGAGTCTCTGATGTCAGGGTAATTTTACTTCTGTGTTGAATCAGTGCTGCATTACTACTGGTAAGATGATTGGAAGTGTTGTAGGTTATGTTGGTGCTTGTAGAGAGGCAGTGTAGGCTTGTCCCTGATTGAAGTGCACACCTGACACTGTGATTAGGGATTTCTCTTTCTTGCTTGTGTTTAGGATGCTTTCACACGGAGCGTTTTTTGGTGCGTTTTTTTGATATGTGTTTTCTGCAGAAATGTACAGCATTAACCGCTGTGCCTTTCTGCACAAAAACCGCATCCAAAATTGCTTCGTGTGAAAGCACCCTCATAGTGTTGGGTATTTTCGAAAGTGATGAGGTGCGTGAACAAGGGAAATTTTGTAAACGGATATTGTATATGGGCTGGTGGGGCTGCTTTTTATTCCCAGTTCGGCCCGTCCTATAGTGAGGTCCCATCTATATTACACGGAACTTAATCCTGTCATTACACCACGTCGACATTATATCACTACATTGCTGGTTCGACACCATCATGAACAAATACAACATCAAGGAAGACAGTTTATTCCTTTTTTTGAAGGGCGATCTTTAATGGCAGAATTAGGTCCAGTACAACCTTCTGGATTGGCCCCGGCAACAGGTAAAGGAATAGACTCAATTTTCTGTGCTTTCAAAAGGACCCTAAATTATGCTAAAAAAAATAGCCTCCCCATCTGATAGACAACTCTTGATCCCTGACACAAATAAATCTCAGCCTGTGTCGACATGTAAAAAATCTCCTATTGTTTTCTCCACATGTAATAGTGTGGAATTTAAACAAGTTTGTAACAATATTAAATGTTTTTTACCTCTTTTGTCATATGATCGATTCTGCCTATTTTTCTGATGGTTTTCACTGTGTTGCCCGAAACTCACCCTCCTTTGGTCAGTCCCTTTCTCCTAGTCTTTTTTTTTAGCAGCACTTCTCAACGTCGTGGCTTCATTACTGCGGCAAATACAAATGTGGCCGTTGTGTATGCATTTGTTGCAATTATGTATCTGTTTCATCAACCGTTATCATTTTCTAACAATTATGTACATACAATGAGACAATACATTAATTGCAATTCTAAATATGTTGTTTATAGCATTTCTTGTTCACCTAGCACTTAAGCATTCACAAACACTTATCAGGCATTCCACATGTTGCCACTAGAAATGTATCTGCAACCTTGTTTCATTTTGCTAAGATCCATGCTGGTAATACCTCCTCCTTTCTGGTACAAGGACTTGAGCAAGTGTTTCCCCCGCCTAGAGGTGGAGACTATCACAGAAAAGTTCTTAATCGTGACACATATTATTTTTTCATAGGTTTAAATAGACAACTTCACCTAATTTTACATTATTAGTTTGTGCTTATTTTGTTTTGTTTTTTATACGATCATGTGTCTGATATAAATGATTGTCATTGGTTTTCTACTAGTTTATATATGGTACTCTTGTATCTTGCATTTTATGCTATGAGTAAGGACTACAGACAGCTCAAAATGCGTAAGCTACTGTTTTTTTGTCTTGTTGGATTTTTGAACACTTTCCTAATAAAGTTTTTGAAGATTTTACAAGGGACTTCCATTTTATAACCAGTTTTAAAATCACTCTGTCAACTCAGGTTGTGAGTGGTTCTGTAGCAGTTATTAGCATATCTAGCATTTCTGTAGTTATCTAAGCCATTACATGGACAAGTGCAGATGTTATCTCTTCGGTAAACACAAGGTACCTGTGCTGTGAGGACTGAGAACAATGGCTTATCTGTAATCTTGTTAGTGATAATTAGTTTGTGACACAGCTCAGTCTGTCCATGGGGTGACATCACTCCCTGTTCTAAGCTCTCTGCTCTAATCAGATAACAGAGTTAGTGGTCACAGAACCAGGTAACCAAAGAAACCTGTGTGTACTCAGAGCAGATAAAATGTCTCTTATCTCATAACTAAAGTAAAATCTATTGACCAATGTTTTTAGAAAAAGTCTTCATTTAACTGTCCCTTCTTGTTGAATACTAATCTTTGTAGTGAGAAAACCCTTTTAAATCTGGAGGCCAGAATGTTGGTGAATATTTTTAATTCTGAGTTTAGGATGGAAATGGGTGGTAGATTCCAAATAGAGTCACAGAAAAAATCCTTTTTAGAAAATTAAGTATCTGTATGGATTTGGAACAACTAATCACTGACTAAGACTAAACAAATCCAATCTCTAAAATATAACTTTTAATAAATATCCATAAAAAATACAGTACCACCTATAAAGACTACACTAATCAACATATGCACACTATCCCTACCTAACTTCCCTACACTTATCCTAAGATAGACCAAGTAATCGTCCCGATAAGGACGGCCTAGTCTCTGTCGGCTCACCCTATTATCTTCCTTCTGTGTCCCTATCAATCCACCACAAGCACTAGCGTGTATATATTTCTATACAAGATTTAAGAGTGAATTAATTAGAAGTCCAGACACAGTTCTCACTATTCCTATAAAACCCCCTAATTAATATTCAAGAGGATCAAATGTCAGGAACAGCCCAGTTCTCTTACTGGGCTGTTCAATATATCGAGGAGACTACCATCTTGAGTCAAAGTGACGTCCCCTGTGAGATCCTCCTGATGAACCCCAGAATATGGAGGGGGAAACGCGTCGAGGATGAGGTTTGATGTATCTTGAGATGATATCAGATAGATGTATCTTATGTTCCCTACACGGACTGTATATATATAGATATTTACCCTAACTGTGGAAGAAAACAATTGTGCTGTTCATATCATTTGATCCCCACGGATATTTATTGGTGGGGGGTATTATAGTAACAGTGATAATTGTATGTGGAAGAATCTATATCCACTTAAAGTATAAGTAAGAGAACTGGGCTGTTCATGACATTTGATCCCCTTGAATATTAATTAGGGGGTTTTATAGGAATAGTGAGAACTGTGTCTTGACTTCTAATTAATTCACTCTTAAATCTTGTATAGAAATATATAGACGCTAGTGCTTGTGGTGGATTGATAGGGACACAGAAGGAAGATAATAGGGTGAGCCGACAGAGACTAGGCCGTCCTTATCGGGACGATTACTTGGTCTATCTTAGGATAAGTGTAGGGAACTTAGGTAGGGATAGTGTGTGCATATGTTGATTAGTGTAGTCTTTATAGGTGGTACTGTATTTTTTATGGATATTTATTAAAAGTTATATTTTAGAGATTGGATTTGTTTAGTCTTGGTCAGTGATTAGATTCCAAATAGCTATGTTCAGGTTTAGGGATTTCAGTTAGTTACACCATGTAAAATTCCTTAGGTATCTAGGGGCCATGCATCAAGGCATTACAGAATGCTTTTATATAATGTGTAAAACATGATCATTTCTTATAGTAATTGGTGGGGAGACCACCTGGACCTGGAGTTTTTCTTAATTTAAGGTGGTTTGCTACGTCTTTTCTTTATTTTTGTTTTAATATCTGGTTCATCTGTATCTGTTTGGAAATACCACAGTGGTAATGGTGAAAAATTATAATGAGATGAGACAGTAAATAATTCTAGAAGGAGGGTGAAATTCTTTATTATCGTATAGTTTTTCATAGGATTTATGCCATATTTCATGATTTTTTTATCAAGATAGAACGTTGGTTTGCCTCTGATCTTCAACAGAGTATAAGGAATTAATGGATTTTCTTGCCCATTTTTTGTGCTTGCATTATATGCAATTTATTTGCATGCAGTTGTGCTCAAAAGTTTACATACTCCAGCAGAATTTTTGCTTTCTTGGCCTTTTTTTTAGAGAATATGAATGATAACACAACTTTTTTTCCACTCATGGTCAGTGGTTGGGTGAAGCCATTTGTTGTCAAACTACTGTGTTTTCTCTTTTTAAATCATAATGACAACCAAAAACATCCAAATAACCCTAATCAAAAGTTCACATACCCCAGTTCTTAATACCGTGTATTGGCCCCTCTAACATCAATGACAGCATGAAGTCTTTTGTGGTAGTTGTGGATGAGGCTCTTTATTTTCTCAGATGGTAAAGCTGCCCATTCTTCTTGGCAAAAAGTCTGCAGTTCCTGTATACTCCTGGGCTGTCTTGCATGAACTGCACGCTTGAGATCTCCCCAGAGTGGTTCAATGATAATGAAGTTAGGAGACTGAGATGGCCACTCCAGAACCTTCACTTTGTTCTGCTGTAGCCAATGAGAGTCCGACATGACCTTGTGTTTTGGATCATTGTCATGTTGGAACGTCCAAGTACGTCCCATGGGCAGCTTCTGGGCTGAGGAGTGCAAATTTGCCTCCAGTATTTGCTGATAACGGGCTGCATTCATCTTTCCTTCAACTTTGACCAAATTTCCTGTGCCTTTGTAGCTCACACATCCCAAAAACATCAGCGATCCACCTCCGTGCTTTACAGTAGGAATGGTGTTCCTTTCATCATAGGCCTTGATGACACCTCTCCAAAATGTAACGTTTATGGTTGTGGCCAAAAAGTTCGATTTTGGGCTAATCACTCCAAATTACCTTGTTCCAGAAGTTTGGAGGTTTGTCTCTGCGGTTTGGCATATTGTAGGTGAGATACTTTGTGGCATTTGCGCAGTGATGGCTTTCTTCTGGTGACTCAACCATGCAGCCCATTTTTCTTCAAGTGCCTCCTTATTGTCCATCGTGAAACAGCCACACCAGTAGTTTTCAGAGTCCTGTATTTGAATTGATGTTATTTGTGGGTTTTTCTTTGCATCCTGAGCAATTTTCCTGGCAGTTGCAACCGAAATTTTTGTTGGTCTACCTGACCATGGTTTGGTTTTTACAGAGCCCCTGATTTTACATTTGTTAATCACAGTTTGAACACTGCTGACTGACATTATCAATTCATTGGATATCTTTTTGTATCCCTTTCCTGTTTTATACAGTTCAACTACCTTTTCCCATAGATCTGTTGACAATTCTTTTGCTTTCCCCATGACTCACAATCCAGAAACATCAGTAGCTGGATGAAAGATGCATGAGTCTGTCTAGATCCCAGAAACACACTGATTACAAGCAAACAGGTTAGAGGTGAGGCTGTTCCCTTTAGTAGCCATTCAAACCTATTTGTGTCAACTTCTATGCATGTTATCAGGCCAAAATCACCAAGGTATGTAAACTTTTGATCAGGGTCATTTGGAAGTTTTTGGTTGTCATTATGATTTAAAAAGACAAAACACAGTAGTTTGACAATAAATGGCTTCACCCAACCACTAACCATGAGTGGAAAAAAGTTTTTGTGTTATCATTCATATTCTCTGAAAAAAGGCCAAGAAAGAAAAAAATTCTCCCGGGGTATGTAGACTTTTGAGCAGAACTGTATATATGAAAAGTAACTAGTCCATATAAATACTCATTTTATATGGTTGTGAGAAAGTCTAATTGTGTTCTTACATCTAAGATTTGTTTGCATAAATATAAGGCTGGATGTGTTTGCCTGGCTATTTCTAGTTGCTGCAGGCAGTTTTCCAGATCAGTCTGTAATTTTGTTTGCTCTTTTTTTTCTAATGGAAGCTGCTTTGATAATTATGCCTATGATATATTATTTTGGGTTACATAGAAAACCCCAGGGGAGTCATTAGGCATAACATTAGTATAGAAATAGGAGCGTAAGCCATCTTCTATTTGGGTCCGTTAATAAAGCTTCATTTACTTTTCATTTACAGTTTAAAGGGGGTGTTGGAGAGAAGTGAAATACAGAACGGACAAAATCATGATCAGAACAGGCAGGGGTAGTGTGCTAAAAGTAAAGAAAAAAGGGGAGTGCGGAGATTAAAGTGAGAATATAGTTAATTCTGTAGGAAGAGCAATGTGTTGGAATGAAATATGTAAATGTTTTAGTAGTGTCAGCTAAATAAACAGCCTTAAACAGATTATTTATTTTAAAGGGGTTGTCTTATCTCAAAGTTTCATAGGATGCATGAATGAAATAATGCTGCTTTACTCTGCCACTTCCTGGTCAAGCTGTCTGTAATTAGCATATCAGCTCTGTGTATTCAGACTTTTATGTTTGAGTCTAGATTAAATAAATTACCTTCTCTGAGGTCCAGAGAAACTTCTGAGCTAATGTAAACAGTAGAGTAATTAGTCTTTTGTCTGAAAGATCAGATAACACACAAGTTCTCACTCATGGCTGCTGTGATGACATCACTCCCTGCTATCAGATGGAACAAACACAGGTCGGTCAGTTGGGGAACCAGAGAGAGCACAGAAGGTGATAAAATCACTTGTAGCTCCTTAACAAAAAAGATGAACAAAGCAATATATTTGGAAAACATCTTCATTTAGTGTTACCTACATTTTGAAAGCTATTCTTTGTAGTGAGACAACCCTTTTAAGTCTATTAATAATGTTAATGGCAGTGTTTTTTTTTTTCAAATAAATAATAATAATCATCAGAGATGTATAAGTAAAATAGATAGTATATATATCTTTATCTAAAAGGATGGGGGCATTAACTATTGACTATGCAAAGTATTTAAAGTGCTCAATAAAATTCTAAATCTGCCTTCTCTGTCACTGATAGAAATATTAGCCTGGAGAAGGAAATTGTTATTCAATAAGGTGTCAGCCTTTTATCTTTTAAGCATTTATGCCTACATAAAATTTGTATAACCAGAATCTAAATGTTTGAGATGAGAATAATTCAAAAAATGGGTTTCTTGTTAGCAGAGTACATCTGGTTGGTGCTTTGCATAATCAATGAGTGGTCTTATCTTTTTAAATAAAGACTCATTTTACATTATGGGAAATTAATATACATGTGATACTTTTCAAGGTGTGCTAAGGGGTTGTTCCTTATCTATGGAGAGGGAAAAAAGAATAAGATAGCAGAGGTTTTAGATAAAATTTCCAGTACAGATATTAAACGTTTTAAACACCATATTACAATAGACCAATAAACAGATATGGAAAAGAAAACAGTTGGGTCAAAAGAAAAGACCTATTAACTCTGAAAACCAGTAAGAGAGGCAGCATTTAGTCTAAGATACCTCTAGCGTCAAATTAGAAGAGGTCAGGATAAGATTATAGAGAAAACAGGGCAAGGAGGAAAGAATAGAAGAAAATAAATAAGAAATAAAAGTGGAGTCCACCCATTGACACTCCTGTGTATGTGGAATCAAAAGTTTAAATGTGCATAAAAATTACAATAAGTGTCTTAAAGGGGTTTTATCATTTGAAGCTTTCGCACACTTGAGCTGATTCTATCTGTTTCAGTTTCAAATCCAGGGGCGAGTCTCTCTTCTCAGTAGGCGTGTCTCTCCACCCTGGAGGCATGTCTCCCCTCACTGAGGAGTTGTGACATCATCATTCTGTGTGAAGCAGGGGAAGGGACACAACATCAGCTCTGCAGCCCTCCTGCAGTGTTCTCATGGCTACAGAGTTCTCATGCTTCTGGCTGCACAAGCTCCTTCTAACCAGGTACCATGTATTGCTGTAAACAGAACACCTGTAAGGCCCGGTTCACATGGCTTATTGCCGGCGTAATTGCGGGGGCGGATTTCGTCCCGCAATTACGCCGGCAGCCGTGCGGCGGGACGGGGGTGGGGGGCCGGCATCTCGCCGGCCTAATAAACTGTCATTATCTACGGCGTGTACGCTCCATAAATAATTCACATGTCGCTTTCTCCCCGCCCAGCGGATTCGCCGAGCGGGAAGGAGAGACGGAATCCATAGTTCTCTACGAGAACTGTGGATTACCGTAGTTACTGGGACGGATTGGAGCCGTACTGAAGCACAAATACGGCGCGCAGTATGGCTCCAATCAGTCCCATTTTAAGCCGTGTGACCGAGGCCTAATGGTGTAATCAGTTATACACACAGCGTGAACTGATGAAACACATGCGAAGAATGCACACTGCCCTCACCGCCTCTTCCCCCTCTGTTATCAAGTAGGAGTTAGAGCAGACTGTATTAGGCTGTTATATGGGGGGAGCACAGGGTATGAGAGGAGAGTGCATCTATCAGCTAGATAGTCAGTAATTGCCCAGATCGTTCACTCACCTTAGAGCTGGGAGATGAGTATAGAGCAAGCAGACATCTCAGGCAGTTAGTTTCACTTTTGATTTACACATCTCAGAGGGGAGTAAGCACAGAGTGCAGGCAGCCAATCACAGCACAAGGGGCGTTTCCCATCTGGGGGCGTGTCCAAAGAGGCTGAATGAAATGTCAGTCAGCGATCACAGAAAAAGGGGGCGTGTCCCGTCCAGCAGCTGCAGAAATAGCTATAGATGCACAGTTTAGCTCATGTCTGCTATACTAAGTGACTTAGGTAATGCAAAAGTGCTTATTTTTACTGTACCCAACATTTGAGATATGATCTTTGTAGCGAGTAAAGCCCTTTAAGGTTGAATTGAATAGTTAATAGGAATAACCAATTAAAAACACGTCACCTTTAAAAGGATCTTCTAAACATGGACCTTGTTCATTTTCAGGCGAGGGGTATTGTGGGAAAAGTGTCACCAGGAAGATAGGTATGCCTGCTCTTTTTCCTACCTTTTTACCATCTTCTACTGATGATCTCCATGTGGGTGAACTGAGTATAATGCACTGTTGTGTATTCACTGTTCTCTCTACCGAAGGATTTTACTTGCTTTGCTTGCAGGGTTTGTTTCAAGGATCAGTATGGGGCAGTAGAAGATGTGGGAAATCCATTCCATATGTATGACTGTAAGGGCACAAAGAAAATTTAGGCCCAGACTTCCGGTTTCCAAGGCAGGACACAGGCTCCGGTGGATGAAAATCGGGTACAGCACTTTCTGAAAATGAAGGTGCAAGCTATGGAATAGTAATGAGGTTGCTGGTTTGTTAGGACTCTGCAGAAGCAAAACAGGTCAGGGTATTTGTGCTCCCTTTAGATAGGAAGCACTGGGAATACTGGTCATAGAAGGTAATCTGTAAAGTAGTTTTGCATGGAAATAAAGCTAAGGGACAGATGTGGATTAAAATGCGACTTCTGGAAGAAGTGTTATAGGCTGCACTGCAACAGAAATGAAAAACCTATGCACACCCATATTCTACCTAATAATCAGATTGGGAGTTCTGACCTCTATATATATATATATATATTTTAGCACATGTTACATAATCTGTTAAATGTATTAAAATTATTATATTGTTGGAGGAAAAGTTTAAATATTTGGTCAGTCTGATATCTTTGTGAGGGTTGAAAACATGCGAAACAATTAAGGGAGACATGTCAGAAAAGAGGCAATTCCACTCGAATTTTAATGCGCATTAAATGAGTGTATAATGCGCCTGAATAAATATACCTGTCAAAAATCTGGTGTGTGGTATGCCTCGTATAGCATATTTAATGCGCCTAATTTAGGCGTATACCAAAAAAAGGCACATAGCATATCATTGCTAGCATATTTGATGCGCCTACTTTAGGCCCCTCTCAAAACTGTCAAATGCGCCTAGTTTTGGTGTACGACAGTTCATTAATATAGAGAATATGGCATCAACAGTTTTTTGGTGCAAAATGCACCAAAAAAATGTTGCAGCCCTAATGGGACATATCGCCCAATGTGTTGCAACCCCCTGAGCAACTGTCCCCTTTGTCTTCTCTTCAATTCAGCCCTGAAGTATCCCCCAGAAATTGTACCATTATTGCTTAAACAGAACCTGTCACATAGGTTATGCCCCCCGTACTGAGGACAGCACACGCTAGTGTCAGACCTGCTGTTTCCAGCACTGTGCCCTTATTCTGTAAAATGCTGTAGTTTTAGAGTATTTAATCTGGCAGTTTTCAGCCAGAAAAGAGTCATGAAAAGTTAGTTTAATTCATGACCCGCCCACCTGATGCTAGCCCCGGCCACCTCACAACTGATTAACCTATTACTTTGAATAGGTAAAAATATGTGAACAACTGCCAGGCTAGCCTTGGGTGGGCGGGACTGCTCATGAATAAGCTGGAGTCTTTTCTGGTTCAAAACTGCCAGATTTGAGTATGAAATGCTTCAAAACTACAGCATCTTACAGAATAAGGGACACAGCGTCTGTCATTAGCTTGTGCTGTCCTCAGAAAGGGGGGCATAATCTATGTGACAGGGTCTCTTTAAGGAGTGTGTCTGGTATTACAGTGTGACACCATTCACTTCAATTAGACTGAATTTCATTATTCTATACTGTCAACAGACACAAATGGCGCTGGTTTTTGAAGGGAACAGACATTTTTAATCTCATACTACCCCTTTACCTAGATTACCATTCAGTTATACAGAAGATGCAGATCCACCACGGCAGTCTCATCATTAGAAAATTGTGCTATAACTGTGAGACGATAGATTTTAAAGGAGTTTTTCCATTTGGCAAAGTCCCTTCTGAAACCATCTCACAACGAGCCAACCTCACAGAAAGGGGAAATGGCTGCTTTTGTGTAGCGCATTTATTTCTTTGGGAGTTGTGAATATAGTTGAGCATACTTGTTTGGCTTTATTCAGCACTGCCATAAAAATTACAATGGTGAACTGCTCAAGTGTGGCCATCTCCTGGTTTCTGAGACCAGCTTTAAGCACGCAAACAAACAGGTCTCAGAAGGGACTTTGCCAAGTGGCAAAACCCCTTTAAAGATAGAATATAAATTAAAATATTACATAATGCATTTTTGCATATGCCCTAATTTCTGTAAGCTTCTTTGACTCAACTTGGACTTGGCGGCAAAAAAAAGGCTTGTACCCAAATGGATACTGTTAGCAGAAACTATTGCATGCTTGCTCATGCTAGTTAGATGATAAGCAAAAACATACTTAGCTTCATGGCAAGGGAAGATGTGGAACAAGTGATAAAGGTATTACATGTCATTCAAATTCCTTTCCTCACTAATAACAAAGAGAATGTCCCCATAACAATTTTTGGACTCCCATAATGCTATGTGCAGAGGACCCGCTGAGTCAGGCAGCGGCGCGATGAAGTGAGCTGCCGGGGGAGCGTCCCGGCGCTGGCGGCTCGATGACATCACGCCGCCAGTGTCGGGCTGAAGAGGAACGCGCTCGGCTTGGAAAGAGGTAAGGTAAGTATTATTGTTATTATTTTTAACGTCGATAACCTGCCTGAGCGGGCCTATATCTATATACCTGACCGAGGGGAGCTATATATACCTGCCTGAGGGGGGCTATGTATATCTGACTGAGGGGGCCTATATCTATATACCTGCCTAAAGGGAGCTATATAAACCTAAATGAAGGGGGCTGTATATACCTGACTGAGGGAAGCTATATATATACCTGCCTAAGAGGGGCTATATGTACCTGACTGAGAGGGGCTGTATATACCTGACTGAGGGGGAGCTATATATACCTGCCTGAGGGGGGCTGTATATACCTGACTGAGGGGGGCTATATATACCTGCCTGAGGGAACCTATCTATATACCTGACTGAGGGGGGCTGTATATACCTGCTTGAGGGGAGCTATGGTGGAAAATAAGTATTTGGTCACCTACAAACAAGCAAGATTTCTGGCTCTCACAGACCTGTAACTTTTTCTTTAAGACGCTCCTCTGTCCTCCACTCATTACCTGTAGTAATGGCACCTGTTTACATAGGTTGTAAAACCAAAAAAGACAGACATCCATCCAGTTCAGGCTATTTTGCTTAAGTGTTAATCCAGAGAAAGGCAAAAACCACCATGAGGTAGAAGCCAATTGTCTTCATTTTAAGGAAAAAATTCCTTCCCGACTCCAATCTGGCAATCAGAATAAATCCCTGGATCAATGCCCCTTCTCTAGAATCCTAGTCACGATAACTTGTTATATTATTACGCTCTAGAAATGCATCCAGACCATTTTTGAACTCTGTTACTGAATTCACCAAGACAAGTTTCTCTGGCAGAGAGTTCCACAGTCTCACTGCTCTGACAGTAAAGAATCCCTTTCTATGTTTATGTAAAAACCTTCGTTCCTCAAGACTTAGAGGATGCCCCCTTGTTCTTAATAAAGTCTTGGGTATAAATAAATCTTGGGAGAGATCTCTATATTGACCATTAATATATTAATGTACACAATATTTCATGTGTGGTCTAACCAGTGACTTCTATAATGGGAGAATAATGTTCTCATCATGTGCATCTATGCCCCTTTTAATACACCCCACAATCCTATTTGCTTTGGCAACTGCTGCCTGACACTGGCTGCTACAGTTAAGTTTACTGTCCACCAGGATTCCCAAGTCCTTCTCCGTGTCACTTTTACCCAGCGTTTTCCCATTTAACATGTAATCATGTAATGCATTTTTCCTCCCCATGTGCATAACTTTGCATTTATCTTTGTTAAACCTCATCTGCCATTTCTCTGCCCAGGCCTCCAACCTATCCAGATCCCTTTGTAATAACACATTATCCTCTATTGTGTTGATTACTTTACAGAGCTTAGTATCATCTGCAAATATCGATATTCTACTGTGCAATCCGTGTGTAAGGTCATTAATGAAAATATTAAAGAGGATAGGTGCAAGACTGAACCCTGTGGAACCCCACTAGTAACAGGGATCCAATCTGAGTATGCACCGTTAATTACCACTCTTTGTTTTCTATCACTGAGCTAGTTGCTTACCCACTTGCAAACATTTTCCCCCAGTCCAAGCCTTCTCATTTTACTTACCAGCCTTTTAAGTGGCACAGTATCAAATGCTTTAGAGAAATCTAAATATATGACATCCAATGTCTCACTCTGATCCAGTCTAGAACTAACTTCTTCATAGAAGCTGATGAGATTAGTTCGACAAGACCGATCCTTCATAAACCCATGCTGGAACGGCGTTATACATTTATTTTCAGTGAGAAACTCCAGGATAGCATCTCTTAGAAAACCTTCAAACATTTTACCCACAACAGAGGTTAAACTTACCGGCCTATAGTTTCCAGGATCCCTTTTTGACCCCTTTTTGAATATTGGCACCATATTTGCTATGCATCAATCCTTTGTGACATACCCCGTTGTTATCAGTATAAAAGACACCTGTCCACAACCTGAAACAGTCACACTCCAAACACCACTATGGTGAAGACCAAAGAGCTGCCGAAGGACAACAGAAACAAAATTGTAGCCCTGCACCAGGCTGGAAAGACTGAATATGCAATAGGCAAGCAGCAGGGTGTGATGAAAACAATTGTGGAAGCGATAATTAGAAAATGGAAGACATATTAATAATCTCCCTCGATCTGGGGCTTAACGCAAGATCTCACCCCATGGGGTCAAAATGATCACAAGAACGGTGAGCAAAAATCCCAGAACCACACGGGGGGGGACTTAGTGAATGACCTGTAGAGAGCTAGGACCAACTTAACAAAGGTTACCATCAGTAACACACTACACCGCCAGGGACTCAGATCCTGCAGTGCCAGACGTGTCCCTCTGCTTGAGCGAGTACATGTCGGGGCCCGTCTGATGTTTTCTAGAGAGCATTTGGATGATCCAGAAGAGTATTGGGAAAATGTCATATGTTCAGATGAAACCGAAGTAGAACTGTTTGGTAGAAACACAACTCGTCGTGTTTGGAGGAGAGAGAATGCTGAGTTGCATCCAAAGAACACCATACCTACTATGAAGCATGGAGGAGGCAACATCATGCTTTGTGGCTGTCTTTCTGCGAAGGGACCAGGACGACTGATCCATGTACATGAAAGAATGAATGGTACCATGTAGCGTGAGATTTTTAGTGCAAACCTTCTTCCATCAGCAAGGGCATTGAAGATGAAACGTGTCTGGGTCTTTCAGCATGACAATGATCCCAAGCACACCGCCAGGGTAACAAAGGAGTGGCTTTGTAAGAAGCATTTAAAGTTCCTTGAGTGGCCTAGCCAGTCTCCAGATCTGAACCCCATAGAAAACCTTTGGAGGGAGTGTAAAGTATGTGTTGCCCAGCAACCGCCCAAAACATCACTGCTTTAGAGGAGATCTGCATAGAGGAATGAGCCAACATACAAGCAACAGTGTGTGCCAACCTTGTGAAGACTTACAGAAAACGCTTTACCTCTGTCATTGCCAACAAAGGATATATAACAAAGTATTGAGATGAACTTTTGCTATTGACCGAATACTTATTTTCCACCGTAATTTGCAAATAAATTCTTTCCAAATCAGACAATGCGATTCTCTGGATTTGTTTTCTCATTTTGTCTCTCATAGTTGAGGTCTACCTATGATGTCAATTACAGACCTCTCTCATCTTTTTAAGTGGGAGAACTTGCACAATTTATGCCTGACTAAATACTTTTTTCCCCACTGTATATATGCCTGCCTAACTAAGAGGTCCTGTATATACCTGCCTTACTGAGGGGATATATTCATGCATGCCTGAGGGGACCTATATAGCTTCCTATCTGAGGGGACCTATAGAGCTTCCTATCTGATGAGGGGAGTTATAGAGCTACCTAACTGAGGGAACTTATATACCTATAAGTAAGGAGTGCTGGAAAAGTGAGGATTTTAATATATTTGTGTCCAAATCTGCAGGGACGAGTGTTGGCCGGGAGAAGTCAGCATCATGGTGTGGACCGAATGGAGAAGAAAAGGGAACGTGAATGACTCATCAGAGAAACATCACCTGTGAGTTACTAAATGTACCCGAACTGTAATGACTTATATGTGTGCAAAGTGTAATGGTTTATATTCAGTAATGGTGTGGTGGTACTATTCAGTCTGTATATAGTGTTGATATGTGTTCATGGTGTGGAGGTATGATTCAGTTACTATGTGGTGGTAATATGGGGCCATGATGTGGTGGTATTCAGTGACTATGTGGTGGTGATATGGGGTCATGGTGTTATGGTATTATTCAGTCATTTTGTGGTCATGGTGTGGTGGTATTCAGTATATAGTGGTGATATGTGGTCATGGTGTGGTGTATTCAGTCACTATGTGGTGGTGATATGTGGTCATGATGTGGCGGTGTTTGGTCTTAATTATTGGTAATTATAGCCTTGGTATTCTGGTTTTATGTAGCGGTGTTATTTGGTAACTGTACAACCATTATTTAGTGGTTTTATGCTCAGTACTTTTGTGTTATAGCTTTTGATATATTTTCATTTATATAAAATGTATTATTGGGGAAGGGGGACATATATTTTTACACCTTTTATGTTCACCACCCGGTGTCCTGCTGCAATTAGGTGAGGGAGAGTCAGAAGCCTCAGCGCTCCATCTTGATTACAGATTAAGGTGATGATGTCATCACACCGGTCTGTATAAGTTGAAGCAAGACCGGGCGCTGCGGGCGGGACACTGTTAAAGTGGTGGAGACAGCGAGGCTAAGTGGGCCCCTAAAATCAACTCCTCTGGTGGGCCCTGGGCACCCCGGTCCGACACTGTATGGAAGACAACGACTGTATGGATGACAGTAGACACCCAGTAATAAAGAGAAGCAAAAGCAGAATGTTAAAAGTTTAGCAGAAGCAGGAAGTGACTGATCTCTTTTTCTCAGCAGACTTCCAGCCAATATAGAGACTTGCTTCTCTTCTGGGAGTCCCTACAATTTTTGCAGACTCTTAAACAATCTGAGTAGGCAATGGTTTTCCAGCTGCACCTAGCTATCAGAAAATTCCAAACAGAAAAGGTTTATTGAAAAAATAGGTACTATCTGAGCAGTTGATTCATAGGATGCTTCATATTCCGTTAACCATGTGGTAGACTGACTATTTTGGCAGTGCCCAAGGGCCCATGACAAGAGGGGGCCTACAACCTCTTGGTCAGTTCAACTGCTCCTTTAAATTTAACCATAACCAATGCAAAAATGCATGTAAAATGTATGTGATTGCTACACAGATGTGAGTTGATGATAATCAGTATGTTGTCTTAATTAAGAGATAACTAAATTAGGAGCGAGCCAAAAGTCTCCACAAAAAAACAAATGTCCTCTTTTTGTGCTTTACAATTAACAAAGACTTACTAAGGGTACTTCCACACGACATATGTCAAAATACTTGTTGGATTCTGAAACCTGAGACCATGACAAGTATTTTGACGTGGTTTTCAATGTGGATTTTAGAGATTTTTTTCCCCGCCAGATTGACAGTCAGAAAATGACTCCCATTCATCTCTATGGGGCATCGGATGCAGATCCAAAATAGAATATGTGTGGGACAAGTTTTTGGACTGAGATACAATGGAAGAATGAAGTTGTTCCAAGTTTTTTTGTAAAAATGCGGTTTTGAAATCCAACCTCAAGAAAAGGTTGTAGTTGTGTGGACTACAACTCGTATTTTCAATTAAGGTCTATGGAGTTGTTTTTTGACGAATTTTAAAATCCGAATCTGCGCTAAAAACCGTCTGGAAATGCTTGCCGTGTAGATGAACCCAAACTATGAGGAAAAGTGAATGTAATCTATGTTGGACTGGCTGACTCTGGAGCCCATGTTTCTAAGTAGCTGAATTCATCAAAAAAGTAGAAAAGAAATTGTAATGCTCCAAAGCCAATCCTAATCCATTTTTAATAAGCCGCCTTTGTATTTATGGTCAGGGAACCAAGATGCTTATATTGTCTTAAAGGGGTTTTGCCACGATGTAATGTTGATGTGGGATCCTCCAAAATGGGTACTTAATCACTTTCTAAATATATGTGATTACAAAAATTGCAGCCTGAGAGAGCTGCAGGCTGCCTTACCTGCCGTTAGTTACTTAAAAGCTTGCATTAGATACGACCAGGCAGAGTGACAGGAGCTGCTTGGGCAGAGCACACTTCTTATCTGATGAGAGGGAACTGAAGAAGCTTTCAAGGGACTGGGGAGAAATATGTTGTCTTTTGTATACAGAATCCACTAGTTGTAGTGTGATTATCTGAGTAGATCCCTGCTTTATCTGATGACAGGTAACATGAAGGAGCTTTCGAGAGGTTGAAAGAGCTTTCAAGAGGCTGTGGAGAAAGGTGTTGTCTTTTGTATACAGAATCCACTAGTTGTAGTGTGATTATTTGACTGATGCATGGCTTTGTGCTCTGGCACTCTCTCTCTCTCTCTCTCTCAGCTCAGCGTGGCTTGTTTACTTTTGCTTCTTAGCAGATAAGGCACTTCCTGGCAAAACCCCTTTAAGCTCAGGGATTTGTCAGCCCCAAAATGAGAGTATTGCTCAGAGTAACCTCATTAGGTTCCCCATCAGTCCAACATACAAACAAAACAACTGAAGAGGAAGCGTGTAGATTGGCTGAGGGTTCTTGGCAGAGAGTTGTTGGTAGGGAAACAGGTGTTTATAACTAGCGTACTCCTCTTCCAGCTGGCAACCACAGACTTTTCATTTTAATGCAGTTGGTGTCATAGGCATGTGCAATCTGGGCTGCCTCATGGGCTCCTGGCCCCAAACAAACTATCATACACTTTGAAAATGTACAAAAAGTGCTTTACATCGAGTTTAATTGTTGTTCTATTGCTCAACTCATTGTTCTATTGTGTAAAATTATGCATTTAGATCTATTAACTCCAGCTAGTACTCCCTCTCAGCTTGGTTGGCTCTCAGTCCATATGTGCTCTCCCTGAAAGCATGCAAATTCTTGCTCTGCTATTTTGAAACAAGAACTGTACACATGTGTAGGTCACATTTACTCATCTGCTAATAGTATTTGAGGCAATTAAGAGTAATTTCAACTCCAAGAACTGCTGCTGCCTTCCGGGTCAGATAGGATATGGGAATCAAGTGATGGATCTGGGTCCAAAATTATGTTGGCAATCGGCTCAGGCACCATGTGGCGTAGGTGTTTGACATCATCCTCCACCAACATCTAGATCAACATTTCTTTAATTTACCAGTATGTGGCAAAGCCTCTCTTGTCATAAAAGACTGTCAGTAGAACTTCTTAGCCACCTTCATAGCTATTGCTTTCTAAATAAAAATAGAAAAGAAAAGCAAACTGGAATATTTGCAGAAATATTTTAATATAAAAAAATAAATAAATAAAAAAAAAACTCAATTTGTCCCTGTCGATTAGTGAACTGGCTGCAAGCATTCAGTAAGTCTTGAAAGGGGTGTTTCCATCAGTGCTGCAGGTCAGCCTGTACACATGTGGAGAAAATTGTTGGTAAACCCCTTCAGGACACAGCCAGTTGTGGACCAAAAGACTGAGGCCAATTTTTCAAATCTGACATATGTCAATTAATGTTGGAATAACTTTAATACTTTTACCTATACATGTGATTCTGAAATTGTTTTCTTGTGACACATTGAGCGACATGTATGAATAGGGCTGTGCCAGTTTTCTGGTGTACTTTGAGCCGAAAAGAATGTATGAACAGGTGCACTCCAAAAGTTGGCACGAGATGTGCCTTCGTAATGCACCAAAGACACTTTTTAGTGCACCAAAGATTAGGGGCGTTCTGGGGGCGTGTCGCACCTCATTCTTAGAAGTAGACACATTTATGATTCTTTGACTCCAAATCTAGACGCAGAACAGTTAAAACAGCTGGACCAAGTTAAAGGTGGTCTGCCTGAGCCAGACTTATCATATTGGCACTAGACTGCGCCTGTATGTATGGACTGCAGAAGAACAGGTTCATACATTCTGGCGCATTCTACACTACCTTAAAGTGAATTAGAACTTGTCTGTCAGGGCCAGGAATCATAGATATTGGCCATTGTATTTTAGGTTAGTAAGACGTTTTTGTGCATACAATCCTTGTTTATTTGTGAAAAATATCAAAATGTTTTGATAATTAGAAGAATTTCCTATTTTCAAAGTTCATAAATTTCTTCATCTAAGACAGATAGTTGGCATATTTTTTTAAATGTCTTTTTTTTACAACAGTAGGGGGCTTAGAAATTTCATAATAATTTTTCGCATTTTCAAGAAAATTTGCAACACACATTTTTTAGGGATCAGTCCAGTTCTGACGTGGCTTTGTGGGGCCTGTATGTTGGATACCCACATAAATGATGCAATCTAAGAAACTACACCCTTAAACTATTCAAAACAGCATTTAGGAAGTTTATTAACCCTTTGGAGGTTTCATAGAAAATAAAGCAAAGTGAAGGTGCAATGTCAAAATTTCATTTTTTCTGAAGATTTTCAATTTATATCCATTATTCACTACCATTACCAGGGAAACGCAACTCAACATTGATTCCCCCGATTCTGCTGTTTTTAGAGTTATCCCATATGTGGCCCTAACACGCTATTTGTACAAAACTTGCAAAACAAACGGGAATTAGGAAAGAGGGATCTGAGTGACTACATAACAATACTACCTAATTTGCCAAAGACAATCTAAAACTCCCTTGCTAAAATCACAGAGCAACCTCCTTGTGACTAGTTCCTAGGTATAGAAATGGCAATTCAAGCCTCTTAAACAAGCTACCTCCAAATCATAGAAATAAGGGATACATTAACTCCCTCAGTATATTATCAATAATGACTGGCAGTAACTCGGGCATCAGACGGGAAATAAAATAAAAAAGTGAACCCCTTCTCTGAGAAATGTCTAATGGTTTGGAGCAAGTCACAACTACTGCCTACAACAATTAAAATGCTGTATAAATCTGCAATGGCTAGGAAAGCAGTCTTCTGCAGCAGGCTGCTATTCAGAGGAATCTGGCTGCTGATTAAAATGAGACGCCAAACCTCCCCTAAGTGTTTCACCAGAGAACTGGCATCATCAGGGGCTAGAGGTATGGAAATGAGCTCCTCCACTAATGTTCTATTTCTATTTTGAAATCTGTCAGTTTATGTGAGAATAACTTTTTGACACTTTCAACTATCCATGTGATTCAGAGATTGTTTTCTCATGACACATTGTGCTTTAAGATAGTAAGAAATTTTGGTCCAAAAAGTCGTTTATTTGTGAAAAATATCAAAGTGTCGTGAAAAATTTGAAAAATTTACCATTTGCAAACTTCAAAAAGTTATGCATGTAAGACAGATAGTTGTTCCACTCAAAATAGTCTATAACTAGCATCTTACATATGTATACTGTAGGTTGGCATAATTTTTTTTTATGACATTAGGGGGCTTAGAAATTTAGTGGTAATTTTCAAATTTTCTTGAAAATTTGCAATATGCATTTTTTTAGGGACCAGTCCAGTTCTGATGTGGCTTTGATTGGCCTGTATGTTAGATACCTCCATAAATGACTTCATCTAAGAAACTACACCCTCATAACAGCGTTTAGAAAGTTTATTAACCCATTAGGTGTTTCACAGGAATTAAAGCAAAGTGGAGGTGAAATTTCAAAATTTCACTTTTTAAATTTTTATCCATTATTCACAAGAACAAGGTAGATGTGATCAGGGAAATGCAACTTAATATTGATTCCCCAGATTCTGCTGTTTTTATAGATATCCCATATGTGGCCCTAGTGCGCTATTTGGCTCAACCACAAGCCCCAGAATAGGAGGAGCACCTGCCGGACTCTGGGGTCTCATTTTCATTACGATTTTATTTAGGCGCCATTTCAGGTTTGCGGACACCCTGAGGTGCTAAAACTTAATAAACACTGCTAAATAGACCACATATTGGAAACTACACCCCTTAAGGAATATTTCGACCCCACAGGTGTTTCACAAATTTTTTTAGCGTAAGGCTGTGAAAATGAAAAAATTCTTTTTTCCCAACAATCTGCAATTTTAGCTGAAAATGTTTTAATTTTTACTAGGAATCCTGAAAAAAAAGCACCCCAAATTTTGTTATGCAATTTCTTTCAAGTTCGGCAATACCCTACATGTGGTTGTAAACTGCTCTTTGGGCGCATGTAAGGGCGTATAAGGGAAGGAGTGTTATTTGGCTTTTGGAATGCAGATTTGATGTCGCATTTGCAAAGCCCCCAAAGTGCCAGAACAGGTTAAACCTTCCAGAAGTTACCCCATTTTAGACACCCCTCAGGGATCTCATCTAGGGGTGTACTATGCATTTTGGGCGCACAGGTGTTCCATATTTTTTTTTTAGCATTGGGCCATGAAAATTCGCCGAACAGGATAAATGATAGGATAACTTTACTATGGGGGTTGGTACAATTGCAATGAAATAAATTTTATATAGTTTTTATATGTTTTATTACTTTTACACAATAGAAATAGGTCTATAAAAAATTGCGTTTTTATGTTGTCTATTCTGACAGCCATAACCTTTTCATTTTTCTGTATACGGAGCGGATCAAGGGCTTGTTTTTTGCGTGATGAGTTGACGTTTTTACTAGTACCATTATGGGGGGCATATGATGCTTTGATCGCTTTTTTAGTTTTATTTTTTACATGGATCACTATGGGGTATAAATGACAGGCTAGCTTTACACAGGAGGTAGATGATATCCAACTTGTATTTTTTTTTATGTTTTACTGATTTTACACAATAAAAACACTTGTTTCATAAAAGAAAACATCACAATAATCTGAGAGCCATAAGTTTTTTTATTTTTCTGTGTAATGAGCTGTGTCGGAGCTTGTTTTTTGTGGGATGAGCAGACATTTTTATTGGCACCATTTTTTAGGGGAGATGTCTTTTTGATCACCTTTTAAATAAATTTTTGGGAAAGTAGGATGAAGAAAATTCGGCAATTTTGGTAGTGTTTATTTATTTTTATTTTCAGCAGTGCTCACCTTGCAGTGTTCATGACATGTTAGGTGTACTCTGTGGGTTGATGCGATTAGGGCGATACCCAATTTATATAGAGTGTTATGTAGTTGCACTTTAAAAACAAAAGAAAAAAAAAAGAAAACTGTTGTTATTGTGTAAAAATATTTATCTTCTGATAGCCATAACTTGTTTATTTTTCTGTATACAGAGCTTTGTAAGGGCTTTTTCTTTGCGGGTTGAACTGATGTTTTCATTGGTACTATTTTGGTGTTTATATGACTTCTTGATCGCTTTTTACTCTATATTATGTGCTGCGGGATGAACAAAAATCTCAGTTCTGTCACAGTTTTTTTTTTTTTATGTCGTTAATGGGGAGGGTTAAGCAACGTCACATTTAAAGGCTAGGTCGTTACAGATGCAACAATACCAAATATATGTATTTTATTTATTTTTGATCTTTTTTGGGGTGATTAGTTTATTGCAATGGGAAAAGGGCAGTGCGTGTTTTTAATTTATTTTTTGTGTTTAACGGTTTTCTTTTTTTAAATTTTTATACTTTTTTCACTTCACCCCATATGGGACTTGACTTCAGCCATCAATAGATCGCTGTTTCATACAGAACAGTACATGCAGTACTGCCCTGTATGAATGAACGGTAATCCCCATGGTAACTGTCAGTAACAACACAGACAGCCCCGGAAGGTCTTGTTAGACATCTGAGTCTGTCAGATAAGCCAACGTAGTCTGCGATGGCAGCACAGTGGGCTCCCTTAGCTACTGCGGTCACGATCGGCCGCGGCAGCTAAAGGGTTAATCGGCGGCAGGCGTAGTGAACTCCACTCATCACTCCATACAGCTGACTTCATGCGCTGATCGTGCTGGCTTTGTCCAGGAGCCGGCACGATCTCTAGGACATAACGGCATGTCCTATTGCAGTAACTCACTTGCAATTAGGACGTGCCGCTATGTCCATCTGCGTGAAGGGGTTAAAGAAAAACTCACAATGCTCGCTAAAATAAACAAACTCACAAAAGTAATACATTTAAATTTACTGAACATAATGAAAGTCAGACACTAATTTTGAATAGTGGTTCAACCAAAAAAACAAACTCATGAAACTGGCCTAGATGAAAACGATGGCATCCTTAACTTATTTTGTTGCACAACCTTCTGAGGCAATCACTATAAACTGTAACTCGCAAACTTGACACTTCTACCTCTGACCACAGGTATTTTGCCCACTTCTCGTGAACAAACTGCTCTGTCTAAGGGTATGTTTACACAGCGTTTTTGGATACTATTTCGAGTCCATGTTGGACCTGAAAATCGCATCCAAAAACGTAGCGTCGATTGGATCCAACACGGAACCAACACGCAGCTGCATATTTGGATGAGTGTTGGATGCAGCAGGATCGCAACATATACTTTATCATAGGGTTCCTGCTGCGTCTTTCGCTCCAAGAAATGACATGTCAATTCTTGGAAGGGATCCGAAAGACGGATCAGACAGACGCAAGTTAAACTCACATCGGCGATCCCTCATGTGAACGCCAATACGTGTTTTACTTTGTGAGCAGACCCAAACACGCATTCAAGAGCATATGTTCACTTGGAGCAAACACTCCGTATGAACATACTGTACCCTAAGGTTTGAAGGGTGCCTTCTCCAGACTGCATGTGTCAGCTCTTTCCACATATGTTCAATAGGATGTAGTTTAGGACTCATAGAAACCTCTTCAGAATAGTCCAATGCTTTGCTCTTGGCCATTCTTGGATATTTTTAGTTGTGTTTTGAGTTATTATCCTGTTTGAGGACCAATGACCTACAACTGAGACCAAGCTTTCTGACATTGGTCAGAACATTTTGCTTCAGAATACAGTGGTCCCTGAAGCTACAATGGGCTCAGGATACAATATAGTAAAGCTTGACGCATTTCGGGGCTAAATATTGTTACAGACCCTTATCTATAATCATAGCATTTTTTAAAAGAATCGAGTGCTGGATGGACTCATCTGTTTTTCAGCAAGTTGATTTCCACCTGTGGCCGGGTGGTTTGTTCCGTGCACCGGGGATCTGAGAGTGCAGCATGTTGGACATATCACGGTGAGCTGATACAATTTTTGTTTGTTACAATATACAATATTTTCAACAAACAATGGCTTTTCCTGGGACACTGTATGTTGGGTGTGGTTTCAGCAGACAATGCCCCAGACACTGATTTAACCAATTATCATGAATATTTTACTTATAAAGCCTTTGTATTAGTGAAGTGCATGCAGTGTTTGGTGGTACATGTTCTGTACAGCCCTCTACATGTACCAGGGCGAGTGACTCCTTGAGGGTCCCATTTTATTTTTTAGTTTTATATAGTCCAAGGGGGGCTGTGCCACCAGCTCCTTGAGAGCTTTCAGGCTGTCATCAGCCTCTAACGCTGCCTGAAGCTCTCGACTAGATGTGGCCAGAATGGATGAGACTGCCACGTCTTCTGTCAGTTCCCCAGGACCTGTCTCTTGGCACTTACCTGGTCCGATGGGAGGATGACCTCGAGCTCCTGAGGGACCTCCTGTCTCCTGTCATTTCCACTGCGTGTGACAGCGGCCATGACCAATGCAACCACTGGTGGAGCTCCCTCCCCCTCAGCGTCTGTACAAGTCGCAAGGTCAATCGGCCGAACCTGGCCCTCTGACATCCCAGTTGTGAGGAGACCCTGCCCTTCAGCCTTACCTGGAAGCCCTGCTTCATCTGCATGCTGCCCCACCGCAGCTGTCTGCCCCCTGTCTGTCTCGGCTGTGGGGTGACCCTGCCGTGTGGCCTTACCTGTGAGCCCTGCCTCTCCTGCATGCTCCCCCACTGCAGCTGTCTGCCCCCTGCTTGTCCCCTCTGCTAACACACCAGTGGATAACAAATCCCAGCAGGCTTGCTGGACACACCCTGCTGCCTCATTAAAGCCTGCTGACCTTACCTCCTCTCCACAGAATGGAGAGGGACACATCACACCACCCACCCCCATACTCCCATCAGTATGCAGGTTAATAACACTTTCCACATTATTAACTAGGGTGGATAATACATTGCATTGCCACCAGCCGCCCTAAATCTGTCCCTAACAGAACACTGACTGGAATGTTTGGCGATACCCCCACATCCCGAGTCTTTCCGGATATCATGTCCTTTGGGGACACCAGCTCAGGCCGCGCTACAGTCATTTCTGCACCGGTGTCCAAGAGTCCCATGGCCACAGCATGGCCTACGGTTATAGGCTGGTAGTTATCAAGGTGCCTTGCCCCACCCACACACAAAACATTGGGGGGCCTTGGAAAAAGGGACTAGGACGGGCCCTTTTGGCACTGGGGACATGCGGCCTTGAAGTGTTCCAGCTGTTTAGAAAGGTGACAGAGTCGGGGTTCCCCCACGGACGTGGAAGCATGGGCAGGGGGCCTCCTGGGCTTAGGGGTAGGGACAACTGACACAACATGCGCCTTATTCCCTCTCCAGCTGACATGCTTCCTGGCCTCCGGTGCCCAATTGTTGGCCTATTTGTCCGCAAAATTTGCTGTGGCGGAAGCCCCCTCCAGTTTTCTGTCACAAAGGTACTGCTGGAGGTCCTCTGGGTAGTTCCACAAAAACTGCTCTGTCGCGATGAGCTCCTTCAGCTGCTGAACTATGGTGATCTCCAACCCCGAGATCAACTGGTCAGGAAGGCCCGCATGTGGTCGGCCCAGCTGTCGGTAGGACCCCGCTGCAAACTCCGGAGCTTCTTCCTGTACATCTCTGGGGTTAGATTTAACTGCTGAACCAGTGCTTGCTTGACTTCTTCATAGGTCAGGGTGGTATCGCTGGGAAGTTCCCCAAAGATGTCCAGGTCTTTACACCTGATACAAGGAGTTAGGAACTGCACCCGCTTGTCCTCAGGCAGATGGTGCTGGTGCAAATTTTGTAGAACACCAGCAAGAAGGTGTACAGGTCCCCGCCTTTATCCAGCATGGGGAAGTCCTCCGCTCGTAGCTTTGGGACCGGGTCTCAGGGGACTCTTGAATGGCTGGGGTGGGCTGTGAGGTTTGTAGCTGAAGCATCTGCAATTGGTGCATGCGTTCACGCTGTCATTGCTCTGCCTCTGCCCGCTCACGACGTTCTGCAGCTGCTAGACAGGCATTGTAGGTGTCGAGGTCCCCAGCCTCAAGATTAGCCAGGGAGAATAGCTGAGGTGGAGTGGCCCACTGCAGAATTGGCCATCTGCAACTGGCTCCCCGTCGCCTTGAAGCTCGCCATCATGGTCCACAGCCCGGTCTGGGCTGAGCTCCTCCTCACCTTGGCTAATTTCGCCATCTTTTTCCTTAAGGACTACAGCTTTGGTCAGTTGGTTATTTCTGCCCCTGCCGCGACCAGCCATCCTTGCAACCGTTGGTTACTGACACAACACTGCAACCTGAATTTGCACTCAGACAGTCTAGTGCTGAGCTGATCTTAAGGCCCCAGTAGCAAAAACCACTGCTGGTAGTCCTTAGTGTCTGGGTGTACGGGCCCCGCACTCACACACACTATTGTCTTGATCCCACCGTACTGCCACCAATCTGTCAGGAAAAGCCCGTGCCCACTCGAGAGTCGACGGCCTGACTTGGGGTGTATCGTGACGTTGTTCTCCCCCTAAGGGTGCATGAGGTCAGCCGGATATGGTTTCACAGTTAACCCCTGTCCACATGAGCACAGGAAGACCAAGAGAGTTCAAGAGGATACCTTACTTGCCCACAACCCTGAATGGCTGGGAGAGATCTGTTTACCCACACGGGTGAAACAGTACTCTGCCAGCCCGGTAGACTGCCACCAGTTCCTTGTTACAGGACCGGTCCGTTACAGACTTATAACAAGGCCAGGAACCTGCCTTGGGGTAACAATAATTTAGAGACCGAAAATAAGGACACGTGAGATTGGGGCGATTAAGACAACAGACCAGCTCCAGATTAAAGATTTAATCGCCTTGGGGGGCACACTAGACAAACACTATACAAATATTGGTCAAAGGTGAAAATACAGACAAAGAGGCAGTGAGATGTGTCTATTTACCTTAGGTTGGCCTTGTGCTGGCTTACACATGGGTGAATGTAGCCTGCTGGATCTGGACGCTCCTGTACACCCGGCGTAACCCCCTTCCAACGGAAATGACAACTGCGCCCACCTGGGCTTCATTTTAAAACAGTACTGGGACATCCCACGTCACACCCCCTTCACCACCTCTGTCACACCCTCTCATGCCCTTGGGGCGGTCTACACTCTCCTCCCTCTCGGGTCATGCTGTTTTTGACTTCAAACACAAAATGGGTCATACTGCAGCAGGACATTGGGACAGTACCAAGCCAGTGATACCATCAGAACCGGATTGGTCCAAGCTACGACTTGGAACCAAACGCTGGTCTTCTGCTTTGTTCCTTGTCCAAGCCGATGGTTTCTCCCTTCCCATGTGCCCTACAAACGCCGGAGTCGGAGTGATAGCTACGCATGTGGGAAGTTTCATATTTAAAAATATGAAACTGGAGTGGACCTGTGATGAAAGAGTCTGGGGTCTGAGAACACGTGTGTGCTCTAGCCTGGGCCAGGTGCTTTATGAAATTAACTGACTATCCTTTGTTGCTTGTCTCGCTTCTGGCTTTGTTTCCTATTGATTGATCATTTGATATTGCATCTGATTTGGTGACATGTGCCTTTTGCCTAATTGATGTTTCCTAGTGACATGTGTTGCACAGCGCGGAGCTTGAGAGACCTTAGCAATCTGAGTGAATTTGAAGTTACAAGAGCTGTGGGGGTGGCTTTATAATTTTTTGTCATTTTCCTCACAGTGACCTATTGTTTAACTTGACATTGGACGTATGGAAACGTCCTGATGCTGGTAAGGGGCTTTGTAGCGGGATTGTGCTGCAATCCCGCTACACAGCTGCTCGGTGTTGGCGGCTAATTGAAACTAGCACCCGGCAGTTATGGTGCGGGGGGAGGGGAGGTTGCCGCCGCCCTCCCATGCTGTTTAACCCCTTAGACGCCATGGCCATCTAAATCAATAAGAAATGGTGCCACACACCGTTCCTCACTGTGATCAGGACAACAGCGGTGAGATCGCTGAGTCCCAATCACTGAACTTGGCAGCTAGAAGTCTTGTGAAGGCTTCCGTCGCTACCATGTTTTCAATTTCCCCATTTCTGGCCCCAGGCAGGAAGTGGGGTAACTGCCATCTTGGTATACCCTAATGTTTCGTATATACAATGCATTAGGCTGTAGAAACAATTGCGCCCTCTAGTAGTGAAGCGCCCTAGGGGGACTCAAAGTTAAAGTAAAAAAAAAAAAATTTAAAGTGTAAAAAAAATAAAAAAGTATTAAAAGTTCAAATCACCCCCCTTTCACCATTTTACCATTTTAAAAAAATAATAAAAAAATTTACACATATTTGATATCACCGTGCCTAAAAAAGTCCGATCTATTAAAATATAACATAATTTATCCCATATGCTGGACATCGTAGAAGGAAAAAATTCCAAACGGCAAAATTGCATTTTTTGGGTCATTTCACGTCCCATAAAAATTGGAATAAAATTGATCAAAAAAGTCGAATGCATTCCAAGCTGCTAGCAATAAAAGTACACTTCAGCCCACAAAAATTGCATCCTCACTCACATCGGTAAGTGTTAGTACAAAAAAGTTATTGGTCGCACAAAATGGCGCCGCGGTACACATTTCAAAAATAGAAACATTTTTTACGGCCCCAAAGCATAAACATACATTTGGTGTTGCCAGATGCGTATCAACCTGTAGAATACAGATAATTCATCATTTTTACCGATGATTGAACACCGTAAAAGCATAACACCTGCAAACATGGCGCAGGTACTTTTTTCACATTTTTCCTCACTTAGAATTTTTTTTGCAGTTTCCCAGTATATTCCTTTGTAATATTAATAAAACCATTAGAAAGGTTAAACACTTTTTTAAAATAATTCTTGGTTATTTTTTTTTATTATATTTTAAATATCACTATAAATAGTTTTTTTTTTTTTTACAAATCTGAAATCCTGCAGTTTTCACTTTGGCCACTAGGCCAAATTATAGTTTAACACTTCTTGTTCTGTAAAGAAAACTTTTCAGCAGTTTCCTCATTATCAGCACAGGCAGGATTACACTAAAAGGTGACACCAATGTGTATAGATAACACAGGATCCACTATTCACAATAGGAGATAGTCACAGCTACCCCTCTCGGCACAGTGACTTATCAGGTCACAGAGTGTGTCTAGAAAACTTTCCTATAGAAGTCAATGGGTCTGCTCCTGTTCACAGGCTCCTATGACCATGTAACTGCTGTAAAGCATCTATATAATTGCTGTTAAAAGTATAATCAAGATGGTTGCCCCTATAATCATATACAGACAACAGAATAAAAAAATCTACAGTCAGAAAATAAAAATGGCTTGGAAGAAAATAATATATTTCAGTATTTTATTTTAATTATTAAAAATCAATATCTGCCTGAATCTCGAGATATCTCCACTCTTGCAATCTCCGCTCCTCACAGGACCTCCTTCTCTGCTCTCCTCTTATCAGCTCCTCACATAATCGTCTCCAAGACTTCTCCCGTGCTTCCCATACACTCTGGAACTCACGGCCCCAACACCTCAGACTCTCCCCTGCTTTCCCCAGGTTCAAAAGCAACCTAAAAACCCACCTCTTCAGAACTGCCTATAACCTACAATAACCTAGCAGTCACTGCGCTACCCCAAAAACACGTCTGCCCCTCACCTTCTGTCTCTCTTCTCCACTGTAGATGGTAAGCCCTAGCGGGCAGGGCCCTCACTCCCCCTGTGCCAGTCATAAGTCAGTCACTGTTATCATTGTACTTGTTTGATATATGTTATGTATGTAACCTCCCTTTTGAATGTACAGCGCCCTGGAATCAATGGCGCTTTAAAATAAATAATAATAATAAATAATAATAATAAAAAATTCACAATAGATTCCCTTTAATTCTGTGGTTTTCATGGGCCAAAATGTCTAATGTTTGAATTATTTGAAACCTGGATTGTGACCCAAATGGCTTTGAAGCACTACATTTTCCTTTGTACTTTCTAGAGGGGTCCAGCAAATCAGACAAACAGCATGAGTTCTGGAGTGGGTCAGTCTAACATACGGCACATTCACCCTTCCTCCTTGTTAGCATGTCTTTGTCAGGCCACATTCACATAATGTTTCCCAGCTCTGTCACAGGTATCTTTTGGAATACCTTGAAAATAGTATGCTGAGAGATACTGTTGTGGAGCTATGCAAAACAGGGCACTCGCAGTCTCTTTTGCGCCATATTTCCACATTTCTCAATCATGAACACTTTATGTGACCTAGCTTTTCTATCCAACACATAAAGCATACATGAATGGGAAATTGAACAAATATGGTCCAAAAGAGACTACGTCTGTTTTGTTACTTCCTATGGTTCTGCTATGGTATCCTTCAGCATATCTTTTTCATAGTATCCCAAAGGCCTTATACAAAAATCAAGCATACAAAAGTGGCACTTGGTTTTTGTGGAGACCTTTTTTAGTCTAGTGTAGTTATCGCTAAATTTGATATCACTAGATGTGCACCTCAAAATTTTAAATTAAAAGAGTACTGTTGCAGGGTGACGTTGGACAATGTCATATGACCACTCCAGCCACTCAGCAGCTAAAGTGCATACAGTCCGACTGCTGAGAGGTAGAAGACAACAGTAGATCCAGGGAGAAGTCCTTCGGTGGAAACAACGGAATGGAGTTTGGTACAGAGGTGAGTTTTCTTTATTTGTTTTCCTTACATCCACAGCAACAACCTTTTAATTAAAATGTGGGAATGGACAGTCCCTTTAAACACAAAAATCATAGAAAAATAGGATATTAATTACTTAAAAACACAACCGCAAAGCCATACTTACAGCTCAATGGCTGGACTAAAGACTGAACCCAGTGGGAGGCAACACAAGCCTCTGTGCTACATGGGAAAGATATAACAGGTGCAGATAACTAATGAGCAAATGCTCACACATCCCTCCACTAGGGAATAATAAAAAAAACTTCACTTTAAGTAGGTACCAATTCACACCACTATGCAAAAAAGCCACAGTATAATACATGGGGAGACTGCACAAATGCAAAAATACCGAGAAGACAACCACTCGCATTTCTGCTATGTATGACGGGGGTGGTTGCTGGTATTATAATTGCATATAGATAAGGCAATACAAAAGGTGCCACTTATAGTAAAAACATTCTGTAATCTCCACAGAATGTCTTTTTTCTGCTCGTTTTTGCTTCTGGTCATTTTTTGAAACATGATGCAAAAAATACCAGAGCAGGGCAGAAAATTTACTATTGGAGTCTATGTAAAGCACCTGACGTTTTTTTGGTGCGTTTTTTCCACGCATCTTTTTGTAGAAGTCCATAGAAATACATGCTCTACATTTCTGCAATAAATTGAGTGTAAAAATTGTGCCAAAATCACGCGAAAAAACGCAATCGCACCATAAAACTGATAATTTTTCTGCAGCTTTTGACAGGCAGTGGACAAAAAACTCAGTGTTATGGACGCGTTTAGGATTTGATTTTCAGGTCGTGTTCTGTCTGCTGCCGTGTAGACATAGCCTTACATAGTAAGAGCTTTTTTCTGGTGAGGTGTTTGTAGGACGGGGAGCTGTCAAGTGACAAGGGGTGCATCATACTATATTGTTAGAGCAGTTTACTGTGAGCTTCTAGAAGTGAGAGGAGCTCTCAGATGACAAGGGGTACATCACACTATGACATAATAAGGGACTGTCCACACAACAAGCATTTCAAGTCAGAATCCATGCAGATTCCGACTTGAAATACTCCTCTAAAACCAAATTTAAAATCATCCCCTTTGACCTGAATAGAAAATATGCGTTGTAGTCCATACAAAAAAAACTTAGAACATGTTCAATCTTTCGCCATATTCCATGTCAAAAAATGTCCAAAACATAAGTCAGATCCACGTTAAAAGCCCCATAAAGATAAATGGGTTTTATGACTGTAAATCCACCGGAAAAAAGGACCTAAAATCCACAAGAAATACGGATGACGCGGTTTTCGATGGTAGAAACTAATGAGTAAATTTGACTAGTCGTGTGGAAGTACCCTAAGGGTATGTTAACACAGCGTTTTGAATTAATTTTTCGGATCTGAAAAACGTATTCAAAAGCGCTGCGTAAAACGCATACAACACGCACCTAAAGTATGCTGGATGTTTGGATGCGTTTTTGCTGCAGCAGAAACGCACCCTACAGTTTTAAATAGGGTGTCTGCTGTGTCAAACAGATCAAGAATTCACATGTCAATTGAATGGATCCGAAAGACGCATGTAAAACACTTATCGGAGGTCAGATGTCTGAACGCCGATGCGTGATTTACATTAAAAGCAATATGAAACACACTACACACTGCTAGACGCATGTTTGGGTCTGTTTAGGGTGCGAAACACGAATCCAAACACGCATCTTAAATACGCCGTGTGGACTTACCCTAAGAGCAGTTTCCTATTAGATTCTAGAAGTGAGGGTAGCTAACAGGTGACAAGGGCAGTTTCCTGTGAGCTTCTAGAAGTGAGGTGAGCTCTCAGGTGACAAGGGGCGCACCACACTATTACATAAAAAGAGCAGTGAGGGGAGCTCTCAGTTGACAGGGTTGCAACACACTATTCCATAAGAGCACTTTCAGCTATCGGGTGATAAGGAGCACAGCACACTACTTCATAACAAGAGTGCTTTCCTGTAAGTTTTTGGCAGTGATTGGAGCTCTGCGGTGAAAAGGGCACACCACACTATTCCATTAGAGCGCTTTCCTGTGAGCTTCTAATAGTGAGGGGAGCTCTCAGGTTACAGGGGCACACCACACTATTCCATTAGAGCGCTTTCCTGAGCTTCTAGCAGTGAGGGGAGCTCTCAGGTTACAGGGGCACACCACACTATTCAATTAGAGCATTTTTCTGTGACGTTCTAATAGTGAGGGGAGCTCTCAGGTTACAGGGGTACACCACACTATTCCATTAGAGCAGTTTCCTGTGAGGTTCTAAAGTGCCATTTACACGGCTTATTGCAGGGACGGATTGCAGCCGTATTGCGCTCCGTACTGCGCTGCAATACGGCTGGAATTCGTCCCAGCCATTACGGTAATCCACAGTGTGGTATACCCCTGTAACCTGAGAGCTCTAATGGAATAGTGCTCTAATTCTGTAATAGTGTGGTGTACCCCTGTAACCTGAGAGTTTCCCTCACTGCTAGAAGCTCACAGGAAAGCGCTCTAATGGAATAGTGTGGTGTACCCCTGTAACCTGAGAGCTCCCCTCACTGTTAGAACCTCACAGGAAACTGCTCTTCTGGAATAGTGTGGTGTACCCACTCCCCTCCTCTCAGGGGGAGCTCTCAGGTTACAGGAGTACACCACACTATTACAGAATAAAAGCGCTTTCCTGTGAGATTCTAGCATTGAGTGGAGCTCTCAGGTTACACGGGTACATCACACTATTCCATTAGAGTGCTTTCCTGTGAGCTTCTAATAGTGAGGGGAGCTCTCAGGTTACAGGGGCACACCACAATATTCCATAAGAGCAGTTTCCTCTGAGCGTCTATCAGTGAGGGGAGCTCTCGGGTTACAGGGGTACATCACACTATTCCATTACAGGAGTGCTCGCTTTCCTGTGAGCTTCTAACAGTGAGGAGAGCTCTCAGGTTACAGGGGTACACCGCAGTATTCCATTACAGCAGTGAGGAGAGCTCTCAGGTTACAGGGGTACACCGCAGTATTCCATTACAGCAGTGAGGGGAGCTCTCAGCTAACAGGGGCGCACCACACTATTCCATTAGAGCGCTTTCCTGTGAGCTTCTAGCAGTGAGGGGAGCTCTCAGGTTACAGGGGTACACCGCAGTATTCCATTACAGGGGTGCTCGCTTTCCTGTGAGCTTCTAGCAGTGAGGAGAGCTCTCAGGTTACAGGGGTACACCACACTATTCCATTACAGCAGTGAGGGGAGCTCTCAGCTTACAGGGGCGCACCACACTATTCCATTACAGGAGTGCTCGCTTTCCTGTGAGCTTCTAGCAGAGCGCGGGAGCGCGCAGGGAGTCACGTGACAGAGTACAGGAGCTCCAGGACGCGCATTCGCCTGCGATTAGTAGCGCGCTGGGTATGAGGCCGTAGACATGAGCAGCTCGTCACCCATGACCGCCCCCACCTCGGTAAGTGACCCGCTAGAAATTGGGGACACCTGCACCCCCGCCTATCCGGCAGCACTCATTGTGAGGCGACTTGTGCATGAAGTTGTGTGGGGACAATGTCGGCTGGAAGAACGTAGGCCTCCTGAGATGAGTGCCCCGGGCGCTAGTGTGGGGCGTGTGTGTGTGTTTATAACGTATGTGGCGTTGTGTGCAGCGGGGGCGGGTGGCATGGCCTGCTCTGTGTACATGGTGGAGGGCACATGACGACATGGCTTGTTTTCTGTCATGTATGCCATGTGCACATGCGTGTTGTCTGTGGCTCTGGGCCTGTGTGTACTGGGCCTGCTCCCGTGTAATGTGTATTCTGTCAGCGCAGTGGGCACGATGCAGGGCACAACTTCCAGCCTCTGACATGCTGAGCATTGTGTGGTGGTGAGATCGGGAGAATAATTGCATAACTCCGAGCCATACTTATCAAGGGATGGGCAGAGCAATGTCAGTTTAGGTGGCAAAAATACTACTCTGTACCTCCTATACCTCTGTACTTCCTCTGGATATTAAAGGGGTAGTCCACCCTAAATGTTAGAACTAGGTCACATCCATAGTATTTACTCTCCTTGGTGGTGTCCCCCCATAGCTGTTGACTTCCACTTATGTGGCTGCCAATCAGAGACTTTAGTGGTCACGTCATTACCTTGATATCACTGCATGCACGCCAGTAACTTCCTGAGTAGTGATGTCAAGGGAGCGTGACCATGGAAGCCGCTGACGGGCCCCAACTACAGAGGTGGAGGTAAACCGAGACCGGAGGACATTGCCGGCAGATTCATCGCTGAAGACGTGTGGATCTGTTTATCTTAGAAATATTTTTATTTAAATTTACAATCTATTTTTATACTATTTACTTTACAATGACCTGTGCCTGTTACTGATGTGTCCTCTATGAACTAATTCTAGAGCTTCTTTCCTTATGACTCTATGTCATGTGTTTTCCTTCTAGAACTTCATTACTGAATCTGTCAGATGGGTGTTACTAATTGGCGGTGTGTCCTACACAGTGATATTGTCCGACCAGTGCTGACAGTGATGTGTGCTAGGACACACCCCTCTAAACATTGGAATGGTAACGCCCATCTGACAGATTCAGTAACACATTTCTAGAAGGAATAACATAGGAACGACACAGAGATATAAGAGGAGATGCTCCAGGATTATTTCACAGGGAACACGAGGATTTACTAACAATGACCTGTCAGGAGACGTCACAGGTTCTCTTTAACTATTCAGTGACTGTACCCAGTAGATCTGCCATGGAACACTAATCTGGCAGTGCCTGGATGCCACACACGAGGAGCCCTGCATACATTGACAGGACCATGGAAGATATGATGCCAACTGCACACACTGATGTCAGATTGTGCATTGGTATCACCCATCTGACAGATTCCATGATACATTTCTAGGAGGAATAACATAGGAACAGCACAACACAGATATAAGAGGAGATTCTCCAGGATTGTTGTCACTGGAAAAACAAGTAGTCACTGCAACAGTCAAATAGATTTAAGTTGGACAGCCCCTTTAACTCAAAAAGATCAACAGCAATTTCTAGGCACCTTGGTTTCTGATCTGTGGCATTTGACCAGTCCTGCATAACCATAATATTAAAGTCTTACTGAAGGATCAGTGGACAATATATAGAGCAGGAGAGGTTAAAGGGTTTGTCCACATTAATAAAATATTTCATTTGGGCTAGGAAACTGCTTCAGGGTGGCAGAAGGTGAGTATAGCGTTTTTTAAATTTTACTTGGGACTCTTGACCCTTTTAAGTAACTTTGTAGTGAGGTAGCAATCTTTAGATAGGGCCAGTGTGGGGAATCTGCCCCTCTTCACTTTCTGGTTCTCAGCCCAACACACAGGAGAGGCTTGAGCTGCAGTCACTCACTTAGGAGCATGAGCTTCTCCTGTGTCGTGATGAAGTGGATCTAGTGGCGTGTCTCTCCGGTTTTCTGTCGACACGGTGTCCCTTTAGCATGTGCCCCAAACATACATCACTGTTCGGACCTGCTCACATCTAAATGATGATGTAAGTTAGGAGCACTCTATAGAAATAAAGTAGATCCAGTAGAAACCTCTATATGCAAAGTTTCTAGCTCCGGTACCCACGAAGCAATGCCACAAACCAAATGTATAAAGGAGACTGCATCCGCCAGGTTGAAAAAGTAAAAATCTTTTATTCTCCCATATCCACTTGTGACGTTTCGACCCTAAGAAGAGCCTGTCATGCTTGAGAAAGCCTCTTCTTGGAGTCGAAACACTGCAAGTGGATATGGAGGACATGGGGTCCCTTTTAAATAACTCTTTACCGAGGTGGGCAGCCCCTTCAAGGATGGGTTCATGCTACATTAGTGACTACATTTGAGGTATTTGTCGGGGTACCGTGAAAAATGGTGCCTTGGAGGATATCGAGATGTTAGACTTAGGGCCACATGTATTAAACTGTCTAGGTCTCCAACTCACTTTGCTGCCCATAGTAATCAATCAGAGCGCTCTGATTAGTTGCTATGGTAAACAAAGTGAGTTTTAGACCTAGACAGTTTTCATACATGTGGCCCTTAGAGATTAATAGAACAAATGTAGTCCTATGTGGGTTATGTTTGCTCTATTTCTCTGCTTTATATACTATCCCGTGGGACACAATAGCGTATTCTGCTGGCAGATAGAGCAAATGTAGCCCTCATAGGAGTTTATCTCTCTGGGGCCACCACTGCTATGCTGCAATAAATGCTAGGGTACCTTTTTTCACAATATCCTGATGGATACATCGAACATAGTCACTAACTTAGTTTGAACCCAGCCTAAATATAATTTATTAAAGTGGACAACCCCTTTAACATGCAACCTTCCTGAATGAAACCTTTTTGTTCTGTGCAGCCACCTGTATAGTGTTATCTATAGTCTCAGAACACACACTGCACTCTGTTAACCACTCTGGGAGAGTGCCCATTGCTTCCCATCCCTATCAACAGGTTGTCCCCCACGGAAAACTGGCCACACACAGATGGTTTTGACTTTTTTGCCGAACACCTTCTTAAATAATGAGGTCACCATTTTTTTTTTATTTATTTTTTTTACATTAGGGTTCTGGTGGGCTTAGTTATTAAAGGGGTTTTGCCATGATCGCATTTCCTACCTCCTGCATCCAGCTCTTCAGCTCTGTGTGCTCTAAAGGAGGTGTGTGTGATTAGTTTGGATTGCATATCATGTGACCCAGACGTGACCCAGCAGGATGACATCACCAGGCCTTGCATATCGTTAGTCAAAGAAAGGTCTGTTTCTGTATAGCACTGTGAGCAGCTACATTGTAGCTCAAAGGTAAAACTGTTGCCTCACAGCACAAGGGTCCTCAGTTCAAATCCCTGCAGGGACCAAACCTGTGTTGTTTTTTCCTTTATCAATGCACATACCTGATTGAGGTTTCTTTTTTATTTATTTGCACTGTTTGACTAATTACTTAGGAGTACAAAGAATGGGAGTAGAATGACAGCACCTGGGTTTGAACACTCAGTAGCTGCCTGAGAGGATGATGTCTGAGCATGTGCGACCAGGACTGAAGAGCTCTTAGCCCTGGTCGTATCCCCTGGAGACAAGCTGTAAACAATGGATCACTAAAGGAGCAGCTAACAAAAAACGGTGCAGAATTTTTAATAATGATCAATGGTGAAAATGTTTATTATTTAATTTACAAACTTCTCACATCAATTTTACTTCGTGGCAAAACCCCTTTAAAGATACCTTTTAGGGCTTGTTCACACAACGTTTTGGATACGTTTTACGGATCCGTTTTTAACCTGCGAATACTGGAAGCAAACTGCATCCAAAAAGCGGATCCAGAAAACGCAACAGCTGATCCTTTTTTGGATGCGTTTTGCATGTGTTTTATGGATCTGTTTTTTGGATCCGTTTTTTCAATGCTTTATTTAAATCAACAGATCAAACTTCAATTTAAATATAATATAACCTATCAATGACCAAGAAAAACCCTTTTTTACCTAGTGTCAATCCACTGTACATACACCTATGATTTTAGAACCCGCCCCCCTATTTTTTTTTTTTTTTTAAATCAACCAATAGTTTTCAAACCCACCCCATGTAAATGAATTAATAACAATCATTTATAAACTAAATATTTATAAACTAAATATATATTTATATACATTTATATAAATATACATTTATATACTATTATATACATTTATAATATTATATACATTTAAAATTATATATAAATACTATACAAAAGTATATTTATATAAATATACTATTATATATATAATTATATACATTTATTTAAATATATATTTATATACATTTATAAACTAAATATAACCCAAACATAATATTAAAATTTTATATTTAATTTAAATCCAATGCGTTTTACGGATGCGTTTTTGGCATCGAAAGCGGATCCAAAACGCACCCAAATATATGCTGCGCTTTTGGATCCGCTTTCGGGATGCCAAACGCGCACTCCATTATTTCCCATGGGGATTTCTCTTGCGTAAAACGCAAGAAGAATTGACATGTCAATTCTTAAAGCGGATAGTGAAAAACGCATCGGCGATCACTTGTGTGAACAGCGATGCGCTTTTGCCATTGAAAGCAATGTTAATCACACTGACAATTGTTAGATCCGTTTTGCGTAAAACTGATCACAAGAACGTCGTGTGAACAAGCCCTTGCTCGCCTTTCCTCTCATGTCTGATCCTTGATACTGTCACGCTCACTCTCCATTGGTCTTCTTCCAAATGTGATGTCAACACTATAGCCGTCACGTTCCATCGCCCAACATAATCTCTCACAGCAGTTTACTTTCAAACGGTGACGTCTGGCAGTGGCACGTGACGGCTGCAGCGTCCCATTCAGAAGCAAACAGAAGACTGGTGGAGAGTGAGGACAGCAGTATTGCTGAATCCACAATGAGGGCATAGGGGAGTTTAATTTTTTTTTTTATTTTACAAGTCCGCCAGAACCCCTGAAAAAAAAAAATATATAAAAAGTGGGCAACCCCTTAAACAGTGCTACTGCTAGTATTATTGCACTTTGCATTTGGGTCAGGGCTAGAGATCAAATGGAAATCGAGCAGCCAATTAATTGGCAGTCAGCCAGTCAGACTTGAAAAAGTAAGTGTATCATTCATGAATAATTCGAAGTGCAACACTAGCTACTACTTTGTGTATAGAGTTCTTATGTACAAATTGTTTAGTGTGATGCCTGTGTATTGTTCCCCTCTGTTGCTACTTCATGCTGGTCTATAGACGGAAGTAGAGGGAAACACTTTACTTCATAGTCGAATTGTAGATCAGGGTTTGTGTACTTTGCAAGCATGAAGAAAATATTTTACGATCAGTACTATTTGCATATGGTGTTTCACCTTACCTCCTTAAGTATCATACCTGAAAAGGCCCTAATGAGCAGCACATTTTTTAGTTTTTGCCTCCTTGCGTTTCAACGGTCGTAACTTTTTTATTTTTTCAATAACGCAGTTGTATGAGGACTTGTTTTATGTGGGAGAAGTTGTACTTTTGGGCGGCATAGTTTGACTCTTCGTATAAATTATTGCAGAATTTTTTTTTTCAAATAATTTTTTACACCATTCACATTTCACACTAAGCTATTAATTCTGTAGGTTATTATGGTTGTGTGGATACCTAACATATGTATTTTCTTTTTCATTTTTTTGTGTAATGTAAGCATCATTTTTTTATTTTTATGTTTACATTTTTTTTTAATCCCATGAAGGGATAACTGCTACAATTTTTTTTTTAAGGCTGTGTTCACACGGCTTATTCCCGACGGATTTGTGAGCCGTATTGAGCTCACAAATCTGCCGTGAATAAGGGGCGGAATGGGGCGGCGGCCGGGGCGCCCCCCGGCCCCATAGACAATGCATTGTTTACGGCGCGTACGCGCCGTAAATAATGTGCATGTCCGTTTCTCCCCGCCACGGCGGATTCGCCGCGCGGGGAGAGCAACGGAATCCACTGTTCTCTATGAGAGCAGTGGATTACCGTAATGACTGCGACGGATTGGCGCCGCACTGAAGCGCAAATCCGGCGCGGAGTACGGCGCCAATCCGTGCCCAAATAAGCCGTGTGAACGAGGCCTTACAGTAAGCTAATACAATCTGTGTCAGTTTAAAACCGGCTGCAGTCAGGGCAGTGTGCCCCGACAGCAAACTTGCTATACTGACAGCCATGGGGCTACGTTGTATCCCCAGGATTCATTTTCAAGACATTACCAGGGTTAAACAGTGGGGATCGAAGCCTTCCTCTGCTCCTTGGTGCTTAGAGAGACAGCTATATGAACGCAGCTGTGAACTACAGCTCTGTTTCTAGCGCAGTTACAGTGCTGGGAGCCGGAAAATTCCTCTTTCTGCTGCAACGTCTTAAAACATTGCTGCAGAAAGAGGACACGCACTGCCCGCTGTCTTATCGGAGGTGGGCAGTCATTAAGGAGTTAAAACGCACGCACACACCATCCTTCCTCCATTACAGATCACTGAAAATAAAAAATAAAAAAAAGTACACATATTTGGCACCGACATGTGCAGTGGTCTATAAAACTGTCATGTTATTTAACCCTTTAACACCTCAAAAGAAAAAATATTACTCCATTTTTTTCCTTCTTGCCTTCCAAAAGCTATAACTTTTTTTTTTTTTTTTTTTGCGGGACAAGATATACTTTCCAGTGGTGGTGTTCATATTACCATAGAATATACTGGGAAACCGCAAAAAAATTCTAAGTGGGGCAAAATGTGAAAAAAAATGTACTTGCACCATGTTTGTAGGAGTTTTGTTTTTGCGGTGTTCAATCTTCGGTAAAAATGATGTGTTCTCTGTATTCTACAGGTTGATAAGCATCCGGCAATACCAAACATAGAGTTTCTGTTATGTTTTGGTGGCATAAAAAAATTCCATATGTTTTCTACATTTGAAATTTGCGCCGCGGCTCCGTTTTGTGCGACCAATAACATTTTTGTACTGACACCTACGGATGTCAGCGAGGAGGCATTTTTTTTGCAGGCTGAAGCGTACTTTTTATTACTAGCAGTTTGGAATACATTCGACTTTTTTGATCAATTCCAGTTTTTATAGGACATGAAATGACCAAAAAAACGCAATTTTAAAGTTTTGGATTTTTTTTTTCTTCTCTGGTGTTCAGCCTACAGGAAAAATTATGTTATATTATTATAGATCGGATTTTTTCGGACGTGGCGATACCAAAAATGTGTAACTTTTTTTTTTTTTCATTTGTAAAATGGCGAAAGGGGGGGATGATTTAAACTTTTATTTTAAAACTTTTTTTTTTGTACTTTAGCATTGAGTCCCCTTAGGGTGGTTCACTAGGAGGTGCGATCATTAATACAGCCTAATTCATTGCATAGACAATGCATTAGGTTGTACAAAGATGGCGTTTTCCCCTCTTCCTGCCTGGGGCCGGAGGTGGGGCAAACGAGAACATGGCAGCGATGGAAGCTTTCACAAGGCTTCCCCCTGCCATGTCCAGGCTATGGATCCCCGCAGAACGGTGCGCGGCACTAAAATAAGCCGTGTGAACATGGCCTAAGGGTCAGGGCTGTGGAGTCCCGAATTGTTATAAAAGGGACCGACTCCCAAAATATATCATAAATTGGTATAGTTAGTTCAATGCAGTGCCAAGAGCAAGATGAATTGGTTCTTGCCAGTGCTACTTGTCCCTTATCGTCAGACTCCTCAGAGTCTGATGGAGCAGGCAAAGTGTTGCCACAGAGGAAAATATTCTGTTCTCTTATTGATTGACCATATTTCCGCAACATTTTTCACATGTTTTGAAAGAAGTAGAAAAGTTCAACTGTTCATCAAAACTGACTGTACATGAGGCGATTCAATTATACCCTGACATTGTTAGAGATGTTGCCCCTGTGGTCACCGCTTTGCCCCCAACCCAAGTTACTGTAGAGAGGCCGTTCTCTGGCCTGGAAATAATGAGATCAGATGTGAAGTCATCTACGAAGGATCAGATCGAGGCAATACGATTTCTCAAAACAAATTCATAGACTTCACAAATGTTATTCAATATGTTTTTGTTGAAACTTTTTAGTTCTGCAGATTCTTGTCATGTAATTGCATTGTTACTGTTTTTCTTCTGGTGGTGGAACAATCTTTATCTTCTTTTATACTACAAATCACAACCTTTTCTCACATTCCCTAATAGCTCAGTGTGTTATTAGGCTGATTCCCAATCGAAAGGTCACTGGTTCGAGCATCCATGAAGAACATTTCCCAAGAGAAGAGAAACTGCATCATCCAACTCATTGATGGCGTCTCTGGGCCAAGAAAATTGCCAAACTGCCTCATGTGAGGCCCTGATGGCTGGAAAAATATAAAATGAAGTCCGTCCATTCATTCAAAAGCCAATAGGTGGACATCCAGGCAAAATATCAGTCAACAAGTCCGCTTGTTAAAAGGTCTATCAGTTCTGGAACGACAAACACGGCAGTGGAGGTGGCTCGTGTGATTTCGTAAGGGTATTTGGATGTTGTTTTGAACGAAGTTTTCGGAGCGTTTCCTCGTCCAAAACACCCCCAGTTCATTTAATTGATTTCTATGTAAAACCTCATTGTAGTTCACAACTGACGAGGTTTTTACACGCTTCTGTGGAAGTGCTGAAAAAGTAGTGTCATGTCAAATCTTGAAGTGCGTTTTTTGGCGTGGTTTTTGGCGCGTTTTTTGAACTGGCTATTAATTTGTATGGGTGAAAACCTCGTTTAAAACCGCTTCTGAAGAAGCGTGTTTTAGGCGAGGTTTTGATGCTGTTTTGGGAGCGGAAATACTCAGAAAACCACATCAAAATCAACCATGTGAACATACCCTAAGGGTATCGTTCACACGGCTTATTTTGGGATGGATTTCAGTCCGTTTTGCTCGCCGTACTGGTAATACCAAGTCTATCGGTCCGCAGCTCATGGACCCGGCCCCCTCTTCCATGCCGGAATTAGCGGGGGAAATCTGCCATTTCCCGGGAGGATACGCGCGTGTATGAAGTCTTGGCCCGGTGTGGAAACCCTGCCTAAGGCTATGTTCACACGGCTTATTTCAGAACGTATTTACATTGATTGTCGATCGTAAATCCGTTCCGAAATCAGTTGAAAATCAGGGTTTCAAAAAGTGCCACTAAGTGTGGCACGTATTTGTAACTGATTTCCCGACGGATTCACCATCTCCAATCACTTGTTAGGTGGTGGGAAACCGTCCGTAAATAATTGACATGCACATTGCTTTTCCGTCCGGATTGCCGTCGTCAATCCGCGGCCAATCCGGCCGGAAATAAGCCGTGTTGACGACGGCCTTGGGCTATTTTCAAGTTGAATATTTGCATGGCGTGTTACCCGCAATTACGACCGATTGGGCGGACGGGAGACGATGTGAGCGGGGGCCGGCACTTCACCGGCCCATAGACAATCACTGCTAGCGGCGCGTATACACCACTAGAAAGTGACATGTCAATTATCCCTTCGCCGGGCGGGGAGAGGAGACGTAATCCATAGTTCTCTATGAGAACTGTGAATTACCATAATGAATGGGCCGTTTTCGGCCCGTAATTGGCGCACTTCGGCGCGTAATTACGGACCGAAATACGGCCCATTTTAAGCCGTGTGAACGTGGCCTAAGAGGGAGATCAGATGTCCATGCAACATGCATTACATAAGTCTGGAATGATGGCCCGAAAAAAGGTGAGGAAGCTTAGACTTCAGTCTCATCCTAAAAAGCGTCGGGTCCAGCTTGCAAAAAAGTACAAAAAATGGAAGATTGAAAACGGGTGATTTTTAGCGACGAGATGAAATTCAATAGATTGGGCACTGATGGGGGCAAATTTAAGAAACTGTCAAGTTCGGTGGAGGAAGCTAAATGATATGGGGGTGTTTCACAGACAAAGACAGATTGGATCTTACGAGCTATTTGGAAAAAGTTTGTATCTTCATATTACGAAAAAAACTCAAAATGTTGAAATAAGAACTGCATTCACCTCCACAGTCCCCACACCTCAATCCCATCGAACACTTGAGAGAGAGCTGTATTCATACCCAAGTCCAGTATGTACCAACATTGGGAATGTGTAGAAGAGACCTGGGATCAGATTTTGGTCAAGACATGCTTGAATCTGATCCAGAGCCCAGAAGGATTCAGGCAGAGCTGAAAGCCAAAGGTGGATTTACCAAATACTAACAAAATAATAAAAATTAACATTTAGATTTTTAGGAGCAAAACTGTAACAATGCAGTTACATGACAAGAATCTTGCAGAACTAAGCAGATGCCAGATACTTGCAAGTTAAATCTATGTATAAGATAGGTAAGATGATTATCTATAAAATTATGGTAGTCTCACATTCAGAGCTGTAGTGGATGGTGAGATATGGAGCCTGAAAGTCACAAGTTTAAAACATTGTTACCCTTTTGCTTGTCAGTGTCTGTTCTACCTAATAGGCTTGATTTTGTATCATAACGGTGATAAAACAGCCTGATCTTACCATTTTACTACAGTAAAGTTATCACTTAAACATGCGCCGTGTATGAGGGAGTGGGAGTCTTAGTTGGAGTCGGGAAATTGAGGAGTCCGAGTTTTGGCTTACCGACTCCACAGCCCTGGTAAGGGTGTGTTCACACGGTCTATCTGCGGGGCGTACACTGTTGAAAGTATACGCTGCTATATCCCATGTGAACCCGGCCTATGGGCTTTTTTTTGTGGGAGGAACTGATGTTTTCATTGGTACCACTTTGGGGTTTACATGACTTTTTGATTGTTTTTTATTCCGTTTTATATGCTGCGGGATGAACAAAAAACACAAGTCTGCCATTTTTTAGGGCGTTCATCGTGCTGGTTACATCATTGACAGATTTATAATCTAGGTTACTACACATGTGGCAATACCAAATCTATGTACTTTTTTTTTTTTTTTTTCTATTTTTGATCCTTTTGGAGTCATTGGTATTTTTAATGGGAAAAGGGACCCATAGAGGGTTTGGCTCATTGATCTTTAGATTGATGTTTATTCAGGCAGTAGATGACTTTACTCTCATGCTTAGAACCTGTCAAATCCCCATGCCAGGCTGGGCACAGTGACTTCAGAGACCACCTGGTAACCTTCCTTCCTTAGCTGCCGTGGTCGCGATTGACTCCAGCATCTAAGGGGTAATTTGCCTGTAGGTCACCAGATGTAATTTACAGCTGGTTCCCCGCAGTGATCGTGCGGGTTCTATTTTTGTCCGTGATGGAAAAGTGACACAATTGTACAATTAATTTATTGTCATTTTTACTGTTAAAAAAAAAATAATTATTTGAAAGATTTTTGAATTGTATTTACTATTTTTCCTTTTATTATAAAAAATGATGTAACATAAAAATGAAGCCTAACATATTACAGAAAAAAAGACAAAGAAATTATTAGAATAACTGGGAGAAAGCATTATAGTGGTCAAACCCTCATGTACTGAGAAAAAGGGAAAAAATGCCGAGTCAGGAAGGGGGGTGAGCAGCCCAATCAAAAACTGGTTAACCCCTTAACGACCTTGGGCGTATGAGTACGTCCCAGGGCCGCTAAGGGGCTTTGCAGGGGGATCGCTCCGCGACCCCCCCCCCCCCGCACAGCCGCAGGGTGTTAGCGGCAAATTCGCCGCTACACCGGCTAGTAAACAGCGACGGCGGTGGCTCCACCCGCTGGCTGCTGTTTTACCCATCAGGCGCCGCGGCAAAGATGGCCGCGGCTGTCTGAATTAACGCCGATCGGTGCCGCGCACCGATCGGTGCGGTGATGGCATAAGCGCAGCTATGCTGCGCGATCGATACCGGGCATTGTGGCGGGGGAAGAAACACCTTGGGAAGAGCCTCCCAGTCAATTACCCCTGTACGTTTTGCCCCACTTCCTGTTACGCAGACAGCAAGTGGGGAAACCGCCATCTTTGTACACCCTAATGCATTGCCTATGCAATGCATTAGGTTTAATTAACAATCGCGCCCCTAGTGGTCATGTACACACAGGTGGCCATCAATGTTACAGTAAAAAAAAAAAATTAAGGTTTTTTAAAAAGTACCAAAAAAAAAGTATTAAATAATAAAAAAGTTACACTATTGGTATCGCCGCGTCGAAAAAGGTCCGTCTATAAAAATATAACATCATTTATCCGTTACGCTGAACACCGTAGAAGAAAAAAATTCCAAACAGCCAAAAATTACGTTTTTTTGGTCATTTTATGTTCACTCAAAAAAATGGAATAAAAATGATTCAAAAAAGGTCGCTTGCTTCCAAAAAATGCTAGCGATAAAAAAGTTACACTTCAGCCCGCAAAAAAATGCCCCCTCCAACTGACGTCCGTAGGTGTTTAGTACAAAAAGTTATTGGTCGCACAAAATGGCGCCGTGGCGCAAATCTCAAAATTAGAAAATGTTTGGAATTTTTTTTCCGGTACCATAACTAACGGAAACCTACATTGTTTGGTATTGCCGGTTGCCATTAAAACCTGGAAGAATACAGATCACACGCATTCTATTTTACCAAAGATTGAACGGCGTAAAATCAAAACCCCCGACAAACATGGCAAAAATAATTTTTTTTTTTCACAAATTTGGTCCCACTTAGAATTTTTTTGCGGTTTCCCAGTATATTTATAGTATAGTGAATAACACCATTAGAAAGTACATCTTGTCCCGCAAAATAAAAGCCCCTCATGTGTCTATGTAGGTGGAAAAAATTTAAAGAAGTTATGGCTTTCAGAAGGCGGGAGAAAAAAACGAACGTGTCACCAAAAAAAAAAAACCCCGGGGCCTTAAGGGGTGTTAAGGGGTTAAAGTACAAGAGGGCAACATTTTGGGATTTTTTTTCAGTAAATTTTATCAAAAAATTTTAAAAATGGTTGGGGGCAATCTTTTCCCAAACCCGGGGGCTGTACAGCTGGCCCCTAAATGATTGGAGGGGGACTTTCTTTACAAAAACTATTTAATTTTTAAAAAGGGGTTTCCATTTGGGGAAAAAAATTATTCAAGGGTACGTTTACACGGCAATAAACCCAAAAACCAATCGGAAAATTTTCCCGGGCCGGTTTTTTGGTCCTTTTTTTTTTCCCCGGTTTTTTCAAAATCCAAGCTGCCCCCCCCTTCCCCCACCCACAAAGTTTGCCCGGGGGCAAACAGAATGAACTGTTTCCCCAAAGTTTTTCAGACCCCCTGGTGTTGTAAAAAAAAAAAAAAACAAAAAAAAAAGTTTCCCGGGAAACAAAATTTGTGCAGTGGGGAAATGCTGCAGGGTTTTCCATTTTAAGTCTATGGGGGGGCGTTGAATGTTTGGTTTTTTAGGGTTTGGGTTTTTAAAAACCGGGAAACATCTTTAAAACCTGGGCCAAATAATGGTTTTCCCTGGGGGGCCCCCGGGCCCCAAATAAGGCAGGGGGGTATAAAGAAGGGGAAAAAGTTTATACTCGCCTACCTGCCCCTGTAGCTGTTGTGCTGCAGCTTCTGAGATGTGTTGCTCTTCACTTCAAGGTTAGAGAAGTATAACCTGATACTAGATTAGTATAACTTTTTTTATAACACTCCTTGGCTTCATTTAAGATTTTTCTCCCTTGGACAATCCCTTTAAGGCCATGTTCACATGGCTTAAAATGGGCCGTATTTCGGTCCGTAATTACGCGCGAAGTGCACCAATTACGGGCCGAAAACTGCCCATTCATTACGGTAATTCAAGTTCTCATAGAGAACTATGGATTACGTCTCCTCCCTCACCCAACCCGGGGGGGGAATAATTGACATGTGAATTACTAGCGGCATATACGCGCCGCTGGCAATTCAGTCAATGGGCCGGCGAAGTGCCGGCCCCCGTCCACACGGCGTAATTGCGGGCCGTAATTACGCCCTGCAACTACACCGTGTGAACATAGCCCAAGGCCTCGTTCACACGGCTTATTTCGCCGTGGATTTGCCGACGGATTGACGATCGTCAATCCGTCGGCAAATCAGTCAGAAATAAGTAACAGTTTTTTATTTTCTATGTGGTTTTCAACGGGCCAATCCGGAACGGAAAAAACAATGTGCAATGTCAATTATTTCCGGACGGATTTCCCCACCTAAAGATGGAGATGGGGAACCTCGGGAAATCAGTTACGAATACGTGCCACAAATACGAAGCCGCCGGGCGGGGAGATAATTGACATGTCACTTTCTAGTGGCGTATACGCGCCGCTAGCAGTGATTGTCTATGGGCCGGCGAAGTGCCGGCCCCCCACCCCGCTCCCCCGCCACACGGCGTAATTGCGGGACGTAATTACGTCCCGCAATTAAGCCGTGTGAACATGGCCTAAGAGTTTCATAACAGTGACTATGTAACAGTGTGTTAAATAACTTTTGAACACATGCACTAATAAAAGTATGGAATTGCGGTGTAAGGTACACCATACTCCTAAGGCGCAGCTTGGCTATTGAGAAATATGATGCAGATTCTAAAGAATGCAATATATTTTCTAGTATACAATGTAGCTGTATTTACTCCAGACTACCCACTAAGGTAGGGGCTGCATATAGTGTGAAAACCATAGTCTATTATCCATTGAGTTACAACTAGGTTGCATCATAAAGGTAAGAAGAAAGTAACATGGGCCGATTGAAAGTTTCCCCACTACGTTTCTTAGGCTTACCTGTAGCATTGGTTTGTGTGTGGCCCTAGCTACAGCATTTCTAAGGCTATGTCTCCACTGCACACAAAAACGGACGTTTTTTCAGCATTTTTCGTTTTCTGAAAACGCTGAAAATAACGACTGAAAACAGCTCCCATAGACTTTAAGGGGCTGCTCACACGGCACAGGACAAATCCAGTCAGTCGGTTTATCCGACCGGTATTTGTTTGGTTTTTGTGCCATGCACACGGCCGCGGGAGGACGGCTTTTCTCTGCGATTAGCCCTCCCTCTTAACATTCACTTGTTCATATTCCGTCCGAAAACCAGATGGAAGAATTAACATGTAGAATCTTTTTCGGGCGGCCGGTGGTCTGAAAAACCTCCGGGCAGAAAACCCGTGCAGTGGGGACTGCTGCTCGTGTTTTCCATAGAGGCCCATGTAAAAGTTTGTGGCCGGTTTTTCAGATGGTCTGCAAAACCGCAAACCGTCTGAAAAACCGGTGCCGTGGGGACATGGCCTAAGGGGCCATTCAGACGGCACAGTGCAGATATCGGTCGGAAATCCGCTGCCTAGGGACGGTTTTTCTCTATTTGCGGAGAAAAGTCCTCCCTCCTCGCATTGAGATGTTCATATTCCGCCCGAAAACCGGGTGGAAGAATGAACATGTTTAATGTTTGTAGGACCGCCAGCGGACTGAAAAAAAAACCGTCCGGCAGAAAACCTGTACAGTGGAGACCACTGCGCAGGGTTTCCATTAAGGTCCGTTTTAAAACTTGTCACCTGTGCCGTGGGGACAAGCCCTAACAGTAAAAATGTCCTGCTGTGTCCACAGAGCGTCTTTTTTTTTTTTTTTTCTGCTTGTTTTTGCTGCTGGTCATTTTTTTTGAAACATTGCAAAAAACCACTGAGCAGGGCAGAAAATGTACTACAGGAGTCTCTTGCTGCGTCTCCACTGCACAGAAAAACATCTGTTGTTTCAGTGGTTTTTTTTTTGCTTTTTTTTTTTTTTTTTACAATGCTGTGCATGTCTGCAATAAAAGCTCCAAACAACCCGACAAAAAACTGACTTTTTTTCAGCTGCTTTTGACAGGCAGTGGACAGAAAACTCTTTTATGAACATTTTTTGGTATTTGGTTTTCTGGTCATTTTTTTTGTCCACTGCAGTGTAGACATAGCCTAAGGCCGTGTTCACACGGCTTATTCCCGATGGATTTGTGAGCCGTATTGAGCTCACAAATCCGCCGTGAATAAGGGGCAGGACGGGGGCAGGGCCGGAGCGCGGCGCGGCGTACGCGCCGTAAATAATGTGCATGTCACTTTCTCCCCCCGCGGCGGATTCGCCGAGCGGGGAGGAGCGACGGAATCCATGTTCTCTATGAGAGCAGTGGAATTACCGTAACAACCCGGGAGGATTGGCGCCGTATTGCAGCGCAAATCCGGCGCGGAGTACGGCGCCAATCCGTGCCCAAATAAGCCGTGTGAACGAGGCCTAAGACGTAAAATCTGGTTGTTAAAGTGGCGTGCATCTCAAACAGTTATGATTTATTTTTTGGGCAAATTCACATATGCTGATTATGTAACAGTTCTATTTTAGAATAAGGAAGCAAGCAAAAAACCTTTGCCGTTTGTATTCTACCCGTGCCATGCTGTGTGCCTGCTGAAGAGCAGCTCATAGATCACATATGTTCTGTTTTCCAACACAGGCCTTTTTCCCATGACAATTTTTTTACACAGATTTCATTGAAAATTTCATGTGACTTGTACCTCTGTAGTGTCCTACTTATAGCTCAATGGCTGGACAATGACCTATTCCCGGTAGGTGGCAATATATGCCCCAGCAATACAGCCATTGAGCAGTAAGTGTTGTGTTGTGCCTGTGTTTTTAAGTAAATAATGTCCCACTTTTCTGTGCTTGGGGCCCCCCCCCCCCCCCAAAAAAAAAATAAATAAATAGTGCCCCACAAAGTTTAATGTGATTCTTTGCTATGGTTTTTGCAGAGCAGATTTTCCCAATATGGATTTTGTAAACCTGCACGTGTGTTAGAGGAGAAGTGTAAGGCTATGTCTACACAGCACTGGATTTACGTTGGATTTTCACTGGTTTCAGTATTTAAAATCTGCCAAAAATCCGACTATACCCAGCGCTGTGTAGACTGCAATGCAAGTCTGTGCTGTATTCAACACAACACGGATTTTTTTCCTGGTCAGTTTAAAAATCTGCTGGATCTCCCGCAGGACTGCTGTTGGATTCCCGTACATTCACTGTATGGGGTCGACGGCAATTCCAAAAACCGACTGCGGTTTTAGTGTAAATCTGCGCCAAAAGCCACAGTCCAGCAATGTTAAAATGCCGTTGGATTTTGTATGCCATTTTAACATTATTGTGTAGACGTAGCCGAACAGTTAAATGTTAGTTATTGATGGCTTTAAAGAGAACCTGTCACATCGATTATGCCCCCTTGCTGAGGGCAGCACAAGCTAGTGTCAGACCTGCTGTTCCCAGCACTGTGTCCCTTATTCTGTAAGATGCTGGAGTTTTAGAGCATTTACCTCAAATTTTTATTCATGAGTAGGTGTTATCCCCACCCACCAAAGGCTAGCTCCGCCCACTGACAGTTATTCACATGTTTCTACCTATTCAAAGTAATAGGTTTGTCAGTTGAGGTGGGCGGCGCTAGCCTCAGATGGGCGGGGTGTGAAAAAAAATGACTTTTCTGGCTGACAACTGCAGATTTGAGCTTTAAATACGCAAACTCCAGCATCTTACAGAATAAGGGACACAGTGCTGGAAACGGCAGGTCTGACACTGGATGGGGCTGTCCTCAGCAAGGGGGGCATAAACTATGTGACAGGTTCCCTTTAAGGCAGATCCTGTGTCATGTAGCCAGCATGTGGCTTAGGAGAATTCTATGATGCAATCTGCTGAAAGCAAAGTAATAATCTGTGGCAGAAATCTGTGTGTATGGTCCTGAGTTTTTGCTGCAGATTCTCGATGGATTTTTCTGATGACAAAACTTGTTGTGTGCAGGGGACCTTAAAGTTCATTTCACATATTCTGGCAATTTGGAGTAATCTCTAATAGGAACATTAGATGCATTGCACCCGGCACCCTCTCCTGCGCATCACAGGCTAAAAAAGAGCCTAGTGTTACCAGCCTCTGAACCTGCTAGATTGAAAACACTGCTTGTAATTTTTTTTTCTTTGATCTGATACAACCCCGCTGTTTGGAAACAATGCTGGATTGCCAGATGTAAAGTAGAAATAATGATACAAGTATATTGGGAAGTAATTGTTTATTCCAGGGCTTTGGAGTCGGCAAGCCAAAGCCCCGACTCCTAAATTTCCCAAACCTCCGACTCCTGACTCCCTCATACATGGCGCATGTTTAAGTGACAGCTTTACTGTAGTAAAGGTACATCAGGATGTTTATTACCTTATGATACAATAATTCAGCTATTAGGTAGAACAACACTGACAAGCAAAAGGGTAAACAATGTTTTGATCTTTTGAACACTTGTGGGTAGAGTTGAAGAAAAGCTGTATTTGTATCCAAGTCCAGTCTGCACCAACAATTGGGTAGTTGGGAAA